>CM029564.1:24560551-24574042 GCA_017309665.1 Coelopa frigida
ATCAACAAATGTCCTATTAAAGCATAAATAGATCTAGAATACCACTTAAAATCCGTTGAAAAATGGTTGTCGAATTGGCGTATAAAAATAAATGAGCAGAAGAGTAAGCATGTCACATTCACACTAAGAGTAAACACGTGCCCTACTGTAACCTTAAACAGCATCCCTATTCCGCAAGGATCAGAGGTCACATACCGTGGGATCCACCTAGACCGGTGTCTAACCTGGCGAAAACACATTGAGGCAAAGTGAACGCATACCATGTTAAGAACCGCTAAGCCTAGAAAACAAGGTACTCCTCTACAACAGCACCAACTACGGGGAAATGCTTGTTCAACTAACATTGAACTCATACAGAGAGCACAATCAAAGATTCTGAGAACCAAATTCTCAGAATCTGAGAACCACATAGCTCCTTGGCATATCCGAAACGAAAATATCTACAGAGACCTAAACATTCCTATGGTGAAAGATGTAGTTCCACACATCAGAGCCAAATATCTTCAAAAACTACAAGACCATTCTAATCCATTAGCGAACTCCCTGTAATTTTTGAGGACCGCACATCAACAGTACTCCCCAGAAATCGAGGAGTAGTCAATAATTAGTCTTAAAATTTGAAATACTTATTGTTAGTCTCTAGAAGAGAAGATTCAATAAAAATTAAATATGTTTAAAAAAAGTATGCGTGCAACAAAGTATACGCGAAAGAAGTGAAACTTCGGTGGCTATTCAAAAATGCATGAGCGAAACTATCCCTTGCATACGAAGTTGTTCAATTTAACCCAATGTTCTCGACTCTTCGGGTATTGAGCAGTCCGAACTACGCGGATGCTCGGACCTTTGATCATGTTCGGACTTTTGAGCATGCTCGAGCCTTTGAGCATGTTCGGACTTTTGAGCCTGGTCGGACATTGAGCCTGTCCGTCCGTATGCTCGGGTACTCGACACGGTTGCCACTTTCAACATTTCTGTACCAAAATGTTAGAAAAATGTACCAAAAATTGTAAAAATGTACCAATTTTTGTTATTAACAGATTTATTAGAAAAAAAATTATATTAATAAAAATTAATTTATATTTCCATATTTTCCATATTTTTAACAACAAAAAACACATTTCATTTCCTTCAAAAATAAGTTAACTTAACAAAAATCGCATTTAATGGTTTAAACAATATCATACTTCAGTCTATATTTATTAGTACTTCAAAAGTATTAGAAATAGTTCTTATAACTATTATATATGCTTATAATAAAAGTTTGTAAATATTTGTATTTAAGTATGTATCTTTTGTCGACCAAATATAATGAAGTTCTTCTCCTTTTACATACAGCACTTTAGATAACATTACGTTATTTAGACTTGAAAGTTCGAGTTCATTTCTCATTTTTCAACTGCTCAACTCAAATCAAAAAATTTTCTCTAAGTAGCTGCTGAGTTATGAGAAAGGCAGAATAGATTATTCACAAATTTAGTTAATTCATTAAAAGTATTTTCTCCCAAACCATTTTTCAAATTGTCCATTCTTTCTCAGAATTGGGCTACATCTGAACAGTTTTCTGTCCAAATAGAAAGCTGCAAAAGTTTAAATTATGTTATAATAATATCGGGATCACATTCGATTACATTATTGAAATTATTTATCAATTGTAATATTGAAACATTTTGTTTTGATAAAATTTGTGAAGGTGTTATAATAATCAAGTTTGAACTTTTTCCAATAATTCCAAATAAAAATTTCGAATATTTAATTTTATATTTATTCTCTGTGACTGAGATTGTGATTTGTCTCTTTCTGTCGTTAACAAAGTCAATTTACAATTACACTTGACATCTTCAGAACAGCTAGTCTTCAAACACTAGTGTTACCAATTTCAATGGAGTTTTCATAAATGGTTGGGAAATTCAATTGTCATTTAAATAGGATTTTTTCAACAAAACATTTTCAGGTCAAAATGTACCAAATTAGAAACAGTTGTACAATTGTACCAAACTAAAAAAAATGTACCAATTTGGTACAAATGTACCAACAGTGGCAACCGTGGTACTCGAACTCTCGATCATCTTCGGGTGAACCATTCGGGAATCTTCGGGTGGACCATTCGAGAATCTTCGGGTGTTAGGTAAAACTCTCTCTTAGAGAGAAATGTTTTTGGGCGTTGTGCGACGCTTATGGTTTATGACCATTTGTGTTGTTTGTGTATTTGGATTCTATGCGTTGTTTGCGTTTTTTGTCTATTTGCTTTGTTTGTGTTTTTTGACTGCGCGACGCGTGGAGTTGTTGTTGGTTCGTTGCTTTGTATGTATACATGTCCATTCACGCGTCCATTCATATTCGCGCATCACAATCTACGCAGCTAAATGCGAAGATTCATCCAAACACATGTATACATACAAAGCAACGAACCAACAACAACTCCACGCGTCGCGCAGTCAAAAAACACAAACAAAGCAAATACACAAAAAACGCAAACAACGCATGGAATCCAAATACACAAACAACACAAATGGTCATAAACCATAAGCGACGCACAACGCTCAAAAACATTTCTCTCTAAGAGAGAGAGAGGGTCTCTACCTATCGCCCGAAGATTCTCGAATGGTCCACCCGAAGATTCCCGAATGGTTCACCCGAAGATGATCGAGAGTTCGAATACCCGAGCATACGGACGGACATGCTCAATGTCCGAGGAGGCTCAAAAGTCTGAACATGTTCAAAGCTCGGACATTTAAGGCTCGGGTGTCCGGACAGGTTCAAAGGCTCGAACTGAAATCGAGAACACTGAACACTGATGAAATCGAGAACACCTCCTTTTTAATTCACTCTGTAATTGCCTGCAAGCGGTGATTGATTCTGTCCTTGAGTCAAACGAAATATATTTTTGAAGTGTTGTTTTCAAGGTCGCGACACGAAATGAGCAGAGACACTTTATATACCGAAATATACTGCGTCATTAGACTATCTCTTTCTCACACATACTCTGAGTATACGCACACACACTCTGAGTCAGGGTTGCCGCCCCAGAACTTTTGAGCGAAGTGCAAAAGTAGAAAAATTTAAGTCTTCTGAAGTGTGGTGAAGTGATTTCATGATTTTTTGAAGTTCCCAAAAACTAGTCATTTGGTGTTGACTAATGACCAATACTTAATTTCAGAAATCACGACAAAATTAGCTATAAATTTCTGCGTATAGCAAAGTGAAGTATTTTCCGAAAAAGTGGAGTGCCGTAGTGTTTGTATCCAAATGTTTGTGATGTTTTTCTCGAATCATACGCTTTGTAAATTTCATTTGAAGTCAGTTTTCAATGACTGAAAATATTATTCATGAATTGTTTTTAGGATTTGTTTGGTAATGAATTATTTAATTCAAAAGAAACATTCGATTTCTTAAATTCATTTTTTAAATAAAATACATCTTTAATTTACATGTGTAAACTCGGGTCAATGGGTTCAATCAACGCGAATAAAGGCGCGCATACAAACCGCTGTAGAGTTTCTATGAATGAATGAGACACGTCAAAAAGAACACGTGTTCACTTGCATCATTAAATGTAAATACAAATTTTAAACGGATCGAAAAGAAATGGAGTGGAGAGGGACTGTGGGAAGTGACTCCAAAATAACGCAGATTTGCCAATACTTCGTACATATGTATCTGAATTGCGAAAATAACAATAAGCAAGTTCGTCAATCAATAATATGGTAAAATTCATACATATTTACTGATTTCTCTTATTAATTATGCTAAAACATCAGCAGAGCGTTGTCGCGATTACAGAATACGGTAAAGGATTGTCTTTCAAACAATATTCAATTTCCTATGTTCCAATTTCCTCATTGAATTCCAAGATGTTTGGAAAATCTACAAATTAAGAAGTTTCATTATTATAGTCTGTGAAGCATATTAAACCCTGTGAGTAAGGATATATTCATTCCACTATATTCCTCATCTTTGCAACACATTGAAAGAGAAGTTGAAACTATGAAAAAGTATATAGTCGACTTAACAATGTCCGTCTGTCTCTCTGTGTTTCATCTGCAAAAATCAGTTTTTTACATACTTAAAATTGGATTTATAACATTTATTGTGTACGCCTTTGACAATATCATTGAGCCTAATCCGCCCACTCCCATAAAAGTAAAAGTATATGGTGAACCATTCTCTATATAGGGAAGGGGTGTATTATCGACTAAATTTTATATCAGTAAATATGCCTTAAATAGAAAAGTTCGACTAACGGACATGCCCACTCCCCATACAAACCCAAAAGTTAAAATTAAAATCACTCATACGCATTCTATTCGTTCTAATTTCGGTAATGTTGAATTCTGACGAGGTTGAGCATTGTTCTTTTCTCAGCCAAGAACAAACGTTCTCTTCACAATTCATTTAATGCCGCAGTATACGTTTGTTTCCATATATCGATCAGCGAAAATCGTGCGAAAGTTAGGCCTTGGTATGGTATGTGCTAGATTAGAGCGAATATATGTAAGTTATAATTTTTACTATACATCATTTATTTTTTGCACATTAATTCAATGCAATACATAAAATTTGTAATTTGATAGTCAGGAATTTAGCCGACAATGTTGGGAAAAAATGAGGCCTGCTCATCCCCTTACACCAGTGAAACCAGTTGTCGCCAAGACACCATCATGATCGGTCACAAGTCGCAGCTGACAGACTTATTCAGTCATCACGAATCAGTGAACTGAGTTGTCATCCGGACATGGTAGTGTACAGTTGGGAGGTGCAGCAGAGCTCGCAAACAGTAATCATCCATGTAAGCACGTTCCAATTTAATTTCAAGCTAAGCATTTCAAAGTAATTCCCGGAGCTACAGCTATAAAAAAAACTCTTTATATATTACCGACATGGTGCAAGTGTAATTTGTCCTCTAAATGGTATAATTGATTTTTCTCTCATAATATTTTATTTCAGTAACCATCGTGGCATGGATTAGTTTTCTCGATTTCGAAATTTTAATATCAAACACGCCTAAAATTAATGCAGTTGCAATAAAACTCGAAACTAATCTTTTGGAAATTAGGAATCTTTATTTAGAGTATCAGTACATATAAATCATAATATTGAATTTAAAAATATAAAAATACAAACTTACCTATGAATATTTTGAATTATTTTTACCATCTCTTACGTCTAGTATACGCATTTTTCACTAGATGTGTTTTACTAAGTCTTAATTTAATAATTACCCGGGTACCCATGTATAATAGTTCAAAAATTAGCAAGGTAAATTTTAAAGGCTCTTCATTCCCGGAGTTTCATAAATTTTTCGTAATTTTGTTGAAATTTCAAATTCAATTGTAATGCGTACTCAACGCAGGATGTCCGGTTATGGGAGATTTCATTGTGTTAGTTAAAAGTTATTAAATTATTGAATTTGTTATTATTATTTAAAATTATTATTATTATTTAAAAAATCGGACAAACGGTTTGGCAGCCTATTCGGAACACACAGTTTTTCAGTTTCGTTTTTATATATAAAATTCGAGAGTTTGTCCTTAGTCCAGAAGCTGTTGATCTGCTTTTCAAACGATCCCCGTCGCGTTCTTCCCGGGATCGCGTCTATAATTTTGGGCACCAATGCATTCGCCGACGTCGCAACAGCTGCTCTGTTTGTCTTGTGTATCTGATCCGATAGTAGTTGAATGGATTTCAGGATGCTTAGCCATTCCTTGTATAGGAAGCTACGGGAAAGCTATGGTGCTACCGAAATTGTAGTAACGTTCGCTGACTTCGCGCTCCTGATCGTAGATTAGGCACAGTGGGGGTTCTGAAAACAAATTAAAAGTAATTGGTTATGATATAGGCGCGAGTGTTCCTAGAAATTTTCATAATACCCGATAGTCCGTCAACTGTTAATTCTACAGGAAAATTGTCTACTCTGTAATGGCATGGTTTTCAAATACTCGAGAGATTCGATCAACGGAAGATCGGTTCTGATTTTCAACACAGGTCGCATCTTGACCGCCACACATGCAACTGCCGCCTTCCTGCGGTCCCAGGACGAGCCCTGAAATCTTCTGAAATCTCTTTCTGTTCGTCAACAGTAGTCGTGGGCGGGTGGGAGTTCGACCGCTCAATTTCCGTAGTTCCAACGATATGCAATAAGCGTTCCAGCTCGGTTCACGCTTCCGATCCAACCAAGGTCTTAATGACTGCTAATAAGTTATTTTATCTCATGATTGGCGCATTTGTTACGATCAGCAAGATAAATAACTGCGAGTGTCCCGATTCTGTTCACAGTCCGATCCGAGGTATGCGCTCCATTGAATGCATTTATTGCGAATTATCTTCGTTCACCATTCGCCGTGTTCGGGTACTTGTGTCGTCACTGCATCCACATTTTCGACTGTCAGCAGCGAGAGCATCTTAGTCGTGCGCCGGACCCACATGACCTGCAACGACACAAGAGTGGAGGTCAGGAGTAGAGAAAACGGAGCTAACTGCACACGAGCGTGGTCGAACTGGAAATGGGCGGGGTCCGAGAAAAGAGAAGGAGGAGGAAACAAACGGTCAAATACATTCAACATGAATTGCAATTTTTAACGTCATTGCCCTCACCTTGGATTTCTGCTCACAGTGTTGACGTGAACTCCTGGTCCGTCGGGTTACTAGACAATTAATTTAGTTGTTTTCATTTTATGTTATTCGATTCTTCGGAAATTTTAACGGAGATGTCATAATCGAAGGGACACACCTGAACTATTTAATCCTCTTCTTGGCGTTGGAAGGAAGAGGACAATAAAGCTGATTGTTCTGAACTTATAACCTATAATAATTGGATTCCAGCTAAAAGAAAGAAGCGCAAATAAAGTTTGTGGCAATCTCAGTGTGGATTAGGAGTTAATATAATTTCAAGATAGAGTTTTCATTCCGCTGAAAGCTGTAAATGAAATTTCTATGCCTGCACCATGGTCGTCGTTTCTGAGGTTGGCATGTGCCTGAATTCGTGCTGACATTTGTACGTCCGATATTTAAAAAAGAGCCTTGTGTTTTCTGCGGGTCACATTATCGTTGTTCAGCGATTCGCCGGATGGAAGGCATTTGCGAGGGCGAGGCCTCTGCCATGTGTCTCATTCGCCGGCTCGTTCCAAATAGAATCCGGACGAAGCAGCATAAAAAATAAAATATGCGTGCAACAGACTACACGCGAAAGAAGTGAAAATTCGGTGGCTATTTAACCGCATATAATTTTATTTAACCCTTTCCCAAGCTTACAACCAAACGATGCGGTTGTAAGCGGGTGTATACAGTTGATTTAAATAGTATAGATTGGTTATTGATGACTTTTTTATAAACTCGTCGTGAGCTTTTTTATGATGATGGAAATCAGAATATAAAAGATTAACTATGTTCAGATTTCTTCGTATCTTCGTTAGTTCTTGATGTTGATGAACGTTAAGAAGAAGTGGTTGATTGTTGGTCAATAACTCTATTCCGCAAAACCCTTTGCCGCATTCTGCAATCGCGACAACGCTCTGCTGATGTTTTAGCATAATTAATAAGAGAAATCAGTAAATATGAATTTTACGAAGTATTGGAAAATTTGCGTTATACATTTAATGATGCAAGTGAACACGTGTTCCTTTTCAATAATAGAAACTCTACAGCGCTTTGTATGCGCGGCTTTATTCGCGTTGATTGAACCCATTGACCCGAATTTACACATGTAAATTAAAGATGTTTCATTTATTTTATTTAAAAAATGAATTTAAGAAACCGAATGTTTCTTTTGAATTAAATTATTCATTACCAAATAAATCCTAAAAACAATTCATGAATAATATTCATTAAAAATTGGCTTCATTTGAAATTAACAAAGCGAGAAAAGCATCATACACATAAGCATGAACAACTGAGAGCGTCCCATAAAATGTTTCCAACGCGCCCATAGAAGTTTCACTTCAAAAAATGAAATAGGACATGTGCAGGTGGGCGGTGGACAGGAGGTTGTCGCTAGTAGCGACTCCTCGAAAAAGGGAACCCAATGGTGCTCGTGGTGGTGTTTACTGCGAAAGTGCCCTCTCCACATCCGCAGTCGTGGAGGCCGCTGACAAATGGGCTCCCGCAGCTGCGCCGTCTGGAATGGAAGAGGCGAGAGATTGAAGCTTCTACTTAGTCCCAGCACGTAGGTCACAGCCCTGGATGTGGTGTTTAGATCCCCATAAGTCACCGCCTCAAAGTAACTCCCATAGGATCCTATAAAACTACTTCTAAAGCAACAGTAAAGTTGCTTATTAGAGTTGCAGAAGTGTTAATCAAATTATTCTATATTTATCGACTTTGGGGATGACTTATGCATCTAAGTCATCCGAAACAGAAGCTTCGCTTTCTACCTGGAAAACGAGCTTGTTGCAATATATGACGGCTGACAGGAGAAAGCTTACTTTTCTACGTCGCACATTCTCTCTGTAGGATTAATTTTCGAAGTGAGAGAGATTTACCCTGCCGTGCACACCTGTCTTGCTCCAGTGGTTCTTTGAGCTTTGTAATTCCAGGGGAAAACCTACTCGTACTCGGAGGAGGATACCGAGATGCCTGGGGAGTCAAGATGGTGCTGCTCCCATTGTCCCATATAGAGTGCCGAAGTCGTTGTGGGCATTGATAGAGATGCCGACATCGACGACGTGGATGATGTTGCCGCTCTTGTGGAATCTGCTGTTCGGTTGGTCGGTCGGTTGGACTCATTGATGTGGGGCTGTGAATGGAACTAGAAAATTGAATTTAAAACGAATCACCGCAGGTGAGACATCCATCGATACACGCATACACATGTAGGTTTAGAGTCATGGGTTGAGAAAAACCAATCACACAAATAGTTTTCGGCCATTTCATGGGAAAGTCACCAGACAAGACAATTCTGAGAGTACTAAACTTCCCGCTCTGCCTCCAGATCGGTTTTCTACTTCTTCATCGTATGCATCAGCGCTAATAAAACACCTAATTTCTACGGTTTCCGGAGCCATGGACCGACTTTGAGTCTCAACTGCGAGTGTATCTTTCAGAGCCAGCTAATGAATGTGTTAACTTTCAATTTGTGGCTTAGCCTAATCCTGTGAATACCCCTAAGGCGAAACGCATTACCCTAAAATCTTCATAAAATCCCATATAAGTATTTTCCGAGGATACTCGAAACTACTTACGAGGTCTAACACAACTTCTCATCAAAGATTATAAAATGACAAAACTCAAAGTTCCTCTTCAACGTGGTCGTGAAATTGTCGGATGGTGTGTGTGACATACCAACAATTCACGGCAGTTAGAACAGAAACTCAACCCTAGTAGACCCCATTGTCATTTTTGTTTTGACTCTTGTATCTATCTACATATATATATATAAAAGAGTAACTGGCGAGTGACGGATCAACGCCCAGCCCAAACTCCTAATCCTTAAACCATAAAACTTGGTTAGTATATACGTCCAAATCTTTGACATCTCACAAGAGTTTCCTGCTGCTTTGTAATTTTTGATCTTATCAGGTACCCTTAGTATTTTCCATACAATAGGTGACAACTGGAATTGATATGAGGGCCCAGCTTGTATCAGTCAATAAACTAGAAATTTTTAATATCTACGTTTTATAAGATTAGGGCTCTCACTTCGCCGTGGTATTCGAACTTCCCGTCGCAATGGAACATCTAATAATTTACTTTAGAGCAGAAATACATCTACCATGCACTGGAGTTGGTTTCGCTAAGTTTTTACCCACTGAATACTGAAAACATGGAAAAGGAATACTTAATGTAGGGTTATAATTCCGAATGCATTACGCAGATTTCCCACAATATGTGAGTTGACGATGCTCATTCAGTCCAAAGACTTCTGAATTATATACCACATCCGATGGGACAGCAGCATAAAGTGTTGGCCCAAAATAACAAAAAGGATCATATAACTAGTAAAAGCGTTAACTTCGGCCGGGCCGAAGCTCATATATCCTACACCCAAAACTGCAGCCAGAGTACCTTTATGCGCGAATTTGTGACTTAAAAAATGAAAATAAAATAAATTAAGTATTTTGTTGTAAATATTTTTAATCTTTATATGTGGTATGGTTCACCATATATTAAATATCAAATGTTTACTGGAGGTGGGCGTATCCGTTAGGCGATGTTTAGAATGTGAGATCATATTAGTAGTACTTGATAACATACAAAATTTCATCTCGATATACAGTGGTACGAATGCCGATATAACGAATGTCCAGTATGACGAACGCTTTTCTCTAGTCTAAATAACGAACGGTTCAAAAATTAAGTATTCTATGTAACGAAATCTAGTATAAAAAAAAAAAATAATTTTATTCATGTATGTACATTTTTTTCGTTTTTTGTTAAAAAATTAATTAGTTTAATACGTATAGAGTTTAACTTCATACTATCCTAATATTTATGAAAAGAAATATGTATTCTAATATGACGAACTTTCGATATAACGACCGATCCCTGGATATCATTAGTTATACTGGACCACCACTATATATCATAGTTCGCAATATATCCCACATTGAACTTTTACTTTATATGGAGGTCCGTTGACCGATTACGCCACATTTTTACACGGTTCGGTTAACGGATACGCCCACCTCCCATATAAAGCAAACGGTTTATATGAGATATCTGGTGAACTATGGTATACATCAACATGAAATGTCATGTGTGTTATCATGTATCATGTATCACCGATACGAGTTTACAATCCAAAAATGAATAATTCCCCAACGCCCACCTCCCATATAACGCCTAAGTTCAATATGGGATATCTGTATCTTTGTGTATCATCAAGTACTACTAATATGAGCTCACATTATAAACATCGCCCAACGGACACGCGCACCTCAAGTCAATATTTGATATAGAATATCTGGTGAACCATACCTCACATCTCATGCCAAAATGAAAAGAAATCGGTTATCAACCACCGTTCCTACCAATATAACCTTAATACATCTAATTATTCTAAGAAAAAGGAAATCATATTATGGTTCGGTTTGGTACGACCAATGTTCAAGGTTGAACTATCTCCAGACCAGCTCAAACTGAAAAAAAATGAAACCCATCCCATCTATGGACTGCAATACCTGCTCCACCGCAGGATATCAGTTGAGGAGCCCCACAAACGGAATGGCCCAGTACAATGCACTAATTGCCAAGAATATGGTCACACTAAGTTTTACTGCACCCTACGAGCAGTATGTGTAGCTTGTGGCGAACTCCATCATTCTTCAACGTGCACCTCTAATCGAGAAGATACCTCAACGAAAAAGTGCAGCAACTGTGGTGGTAATCACACTGCAAACTATCGAGGATGTCCAGTCTATAAAGACTTGAAAGAAAGACTAGGTCAACGCAAGGATTCCGCTCAAAGCAAGTCGAGAAATACAGCCCCACTTTACACCAATATTAAACCTCCAAGCGCTCCACATACAATAACCCCACACATTTCTTACGCAAGTGCATTAAAATCAGGTTCAGCTCCTACTGATCAATCTACATCCCAAAAAGAGGGTGGGCTCGAAACCATGATCCTAGACACAATGCATGACACAATTCATGACCACCATGCAAAACATGATTCAAGACCTGGTCAAAACCCAAAACCAGGTACTACAAGTCCTCCTGACTAAGAAATGAATAGCATAAAAATTTGTCTGTGGAATGCAAACGGTATCAACCAACACAAAGAAGAACTCAAACACTATATGTCTGAAAAGGACATTGATGTGATGCTCCTTGTCGAAACTCATCTTACAAACAAACATAACTTTGGAATTCCAGGCTATAGGTTCTACAAAACAGATCATCCTGATGGCAAAGCACATGGAGGAACTGGGATCCTCATCAGAACTCGTATGAAACACTACTCCCTAGAGCCATATGCAAAGAACTTCCTTCAAGCTACCTCCTTATGCTTGCAAAGCAACAACAAAAACCTGACACTCTCCGCAGTGTACTGTCCGCCGCGCTTTACAATTCCTGAAAAGCAATTCCAAGACTTCTTCGATACTCTAGGAGGCAGATTCCTAGCTGCCGGCGATTATAACGCCAAGCACACGCACTGGGGCTCTCGCCTTATTAATCCAAAAGGCAGGCAACTGTACAACACAATCATCAATTTCCGCAACAAGCTAAACTTTGTCTCTCCAAGACAACCCACCTACTGGCCAACAGACCCTAGAAAAGTTCCTGATCTAATTGACTTCGCTATTACCAGGCACATAGACAGCAACACGATATTAGCTGAAACATGTCTCGAATTATCATCTGACCACTCACCCGTAATATTCCGCTTACTTGAACATCCAAAACAAATTGAACATCCATTCAGACTGACTTCTCCGCGAACTAACTGGCTGAAGTACAAAAAATACATAAGTAGTCACATCCACACGAATCCAGAGCTGGAGTGTGAGGAGGATATAGAAGACTTTGTCTATATTTTCAATGAAATGGTTACCTCAGCAGCGGAATTATCAACCCCTATTGCTGGTAAAGTCTCAAAAAAAATTAAAATTGTAACCAACAGTTATATTGAAAGACTGGTTATAAATAAACGCCGCCTTAGAAGAGAATGGCAGGCCTGCAGATCCCCGGCGTCGAAAGAACGATTCAACGATGCAATAAGGAAACTAAGGGAGGTCCTTAGGCTGCAGCAGGAAAGTGAGCAACACAAATATATAGAAAAACTAACTCCTAATGGTTCCAATAAACGCTCTCTATGGGGAGCAAATAAATCCATAAAGACACCAGTAGAAGGTGAATCTCCAATTAGAGATAATCGTGGTAACTGGGCACGCAGCGAAGGGGAGAAGGCCAATGCATTCGCTCGTCATCTAAGTTCGGTATTTCAACCAAATCCTCCTACTAATGGATTCCAAATCCCTTACCTTAATTGCATCTCTCAAGAAGGTATGACTCCTATCACTAGCACTGAGATCGAAATCAAAACCGTTATACAAACGCAGCTGAATCCCAAAAAAGCCCCTGGCTACGATCACATAACCCCCAAAATGCTAACTGAACTTCCTAATTCTGCAATAACTTTTATTAGTAGCTTATTCAACGCTATCTTTCGAACTGGCCACTTTCCAACACCATGGAAGAAATCTTTAATAATAATGATTCCAAAACCAGGAAAGGATAAGACACTACCATCCTCCTACAGACCTATAAGCTTGCTTCCGTGCTTGTCGAAACTATTTGAAAAGCTGCTACTGTCAAAGCTTTCTCCATATCTCCGCGAAAGGAATATCATACCCTTCCACCAATTCGGTTTTCGTGAAAAACACGGTACAATAGAACAAGTAAATCGCATAACCAATGAAATAAGAAATGCATTTGAAACCCGAAAATACTGCTCCGCTGTTTTTCTCGATGTAGCTCAAGCGTTTGACAGAGTGTGGCACGAAGGTCTTATGTACAAAATAAGATGCTTACTTCCAGAAAACTACCATCATATCT
>CM029564.1:24574142-24664031 GCA_017309665.1 Coelopa frigida
ACCTATGTGGAGAATGGAAAATTTCAAAAGGAAAATGTATTTAAGAGATTTTCAAATGGAAAACATTTTTAAGAGATTTAGAAAAATATGAAAAATTGCATCACGTTTTGAAATGAGAGCACAGAAAATAATCATTTGAGGTCATTTAATGGCATTTGTTATTCTACGTCATTATGAAGTTGAACGTAAATGTTTTTTACCCTCGCATAAGAAAAATATTATTGACAACAATTTAGATTGGCAACAAATAAATAAATAAACATATCAAACGCATTAATGACGTTGGTCATTATTATTATTATCATTTAGATTTCGCGAGAACTCGTGGACTTTGAATAAACAAAAGTGTGGATTTTTCATACATCATCCGATATGATGTGATTCATATGTTGTTTAAAGAAGAATTCATCAAAGATATATTTTTATACTATTAAAATAAAATGTATATAGAAAATTGTGAAAAAAATATATTTCTATAAATGAATAATATTTTATAAATAAATAAATAACTTAATGAAAAAAAAAATTTAAATTTAATTAAATAGAATATAATTTTAATATAACATAAATTTAATTATAACATAAATTTCAAATATAACAAAAATATAAAAAAATATATATAAAATATAACAATAATGCCAAAAATTATGAATTTTAAAAAGTGATGATAATGAATTGAAAAAATATAAAAAATCCTAAATAATAAAATAATTTTATTAATTGACAATAACAATAATAATTTGTCTTTATATTATTTTATTGTAATAATAATTTCTTTAGCGAGAAGTTTCTAGAAAGCCTACGTGACAATATACAAAAAGTAATAGAGAAAAAGAAAATGACAACAAAAAAAATAAAAATAAGAAATAAATAAAATTGTAATCAATCTTAGTTCTTCAGTTTACACCACGTTTTTTCCGCCTATAAATAAATTACGTGTTCGTGTGTATATATATATATAAATATATATATAACTAACTATCAATTACAAGTATTATCAATAATGAGAATAAACACAATTTTTTTTCTTTTACATTTTTGTGCTGAACTTTAAACCACATGCTAATGACGTAGGCAGCCAGGCCTATCTATCTCTCTGAGCCAGGCCTATCTATCTATCTCTGGGTACGAAATCGTCTCCAGACGCTCATCGGTCGAATCGGTCGTTATCAGTAAAAATTTAAAACACGCTCCAAAATCCATTAACAGAGGTCGTTGTTTGTACCATATATAGGAATAATTTTTAAAGAATTTTGAAAATTTTTAAAGAATTTTGAAAATTTTTAAAGAATTTTGAAATTTTTAAAGAATTTTGAAAATTTTAAAGAATTTTGAAAAAAATTTTGAAATTGTTGAATTTTGGAAGAATTTTGAAATTTTTGAAGATTTTTTCAAATTTTGAAATTTTTGAACAAATTTGAAAATTTTGAAATTTAGGAAGAATTTTGAAGATTTTTTGAAGAATTTTGAAATTTTTGAAGAATTTTGAAGAATTTTGAAAATTTCGAAAAATTTTGAAGAATTTTTGAGGAATTTTGAAGAAATTTGAAAAATTTTGAAAACTTTTAAAGAATTTTGAAAATTTTTAAAGAATTTTGAAAATTTTGAAGATTTTTTCAAATTTTGAAATTTTTGAACAATTTTGAAAATTTTTAAAGAATTTTGAAAATTTTGAAGATTTTTTCAAATTTTGAAATTTTTGAACAATTTTGAAAATTTTGAAGAATTTTGAGAAATTTTGGGGATTTTGAAATTTTTGAAGAATTTTGGAAATTTCTGAACAATTTTGAAAATTTTAAAATTTTGAAGAATTTTGAAAATGTTGAAATTTTTGAAATTTTTAAAGAATTTTGAAAATTTTGAAAAATTTTGAAAATTTTGAAAATATTTAAGAATTTTGAATAATTTTGAATAAATTTTTGTAAATTTTGAATATTTTTGAAATCTGAAAATTTTGAAAAATTTTTGTTTATCATGTTGGTTTTGGCTTTGATTATTTCATATAGTTGGAGGATTTTTAAGGGCTTTGCTATATCAGGTATGAATTATATCCAACTGGAAATATATTTCTGCATCTAAAGATTCAGAACATCAGATCACCGACATCTAAAAGTAAAGAATCATTTCTTGATCTTTCCATATCTCTCTCCCTCTCCCTCTCTCTCTCTCTCTCTCTCTCTCGATTGCGATCCACTGTCTGTCTGTCGTCTGTTTCATCGTCTCATACGACATCTGTCATCTCTATATTTCGCCGGCAGAGACGTCAATGGACACGACAGACAACGATGAACGACGAACGAAGACGACAAACGAAGACGACGACGACGACGACCAGAAATCCGTCGATGGCGTGTGGCGAATTCTTCATCCATCCATCTGTCTGTCTGACTATCGGTTGAGATGTCTATTCAAATGTGAAGTAATCACACACACATATACACACAAAAAAATAACATGTCAATATAACCTTCGCGAAGGAATACCGATAAGGTATAGTATATTCTATCTATCTATGTCTATATAGATTTCTGGGAAGAAAATCGCGAAAATATCTGCAACAACAACATTGTTCAGAAATTTCATTTTGAATTCCGAACGAGAGGTGCAAAGTCCACGGGAATATTTGAGAAAAACATCCATAGATCGGAGTGAAAAATACTCCAAATAAATTCTGAAATCTGTGATAATGCGGAAGACCTATTTTCAATAACAATAACAAAATTTAGTTTCTGGATTTTTTAATATAGTATTTATTTATTTATTTTGCTTTCCTCAACTGGCATGGAACGTGTTCTGATTCACGATACAGGATTTTGTTACTTTCTTAAAATTAATTAAAAATTAATTAGATTTTATTATTTAGATATATATTGCTTACAATAAACACTACTATAATAAATAGTTCTACAATCAACTTAATAGCTGTCTTAAGGGTTTACTACATATTAGTTTAGTAATCATTTTAATCAGGTTTACTATTAGTAATCATTTTAAATATTTAGGTTTAAGACTATCACTTGATAATTCGCTGTAGTAGTTGGATGAAGAGTTAATCTCTAACATTTTCTTTAAATACTCTTTTTTTTAATCTCTAAGTGTGACTAAAGCTATTTTTAGACCATGCGTTTTTTGTTTACTTTTGAAACAATACACATGAGCATCATCATGAGAATCAGAATCAGAATGGGATTGGACAAATATTGCTTAAGACTTTTTTTTCTACAATCTATTGTATGTATATAAACAGCCAGTTTTTTGATTTTTGGCATGGTTTCAGCAGGAATTGACTTATTTTTTCCCCTTCTCCATCTGTGTTCATTCATTAAATTTTGGCAAAAAATGTTTTTCAATAATTTTCCAAACATTATGCAATTGGATTCTTCTACTTATCGAAGTTAAGTAATAGATTTCATAAATTCAATGGATATTGATTTAATTGAATTTTTCAAAAAAGTAACGTTCATTCAGGCGTTGCCAACAGCGTGTTTCTGTTGTCGCCGCGCACAAATTCGCAACTCACCACAAGTAACTTCCCCTCACAACTTAGTTCACCTCGCCGGCGAAGTTTTTACCACTGGGTGTACTTGTTTGCGGTTTGTTTTTGTTTTGTTGTGTTTTTGTTGTTGTTTTTTTGTTCTTTTGCAGTCTCTTCAATAGAAGAACTTAAGTAGCTTTATTATTTCTCGCACTCTTCCTACTTCTGTTTGCATGCATGCTTCCGTTCTTCCTCCTTCTGTTTGTTTCCCTCCTTTCTTCCTCCTTCTGCTTTTTTTCTTCCATGCTCCTTCTGTTTTCTTCCTTCCTTCCACCACTATTGCTCCACTCGAGGTTCTTCTTCTCTCTTCCTCCAACCTTCCTTCTGACCCCATTGAACGCTTCTCGTCGCCTCCTGCCTCCTCCTCCTCCTCCTTCACTCCCCTGCCACTAATCCACAAGCTCGCCGTTTAGAATTTCTTATTGTTCCTCAGGTATGCCTTCTGTTTCACCGTCTCCCGCTCACAACTGCCATCGACCGCACGCTGCTGACACACACGCTCATTCTTCACGACAAAACATTGCGTTTGCACCATATTGAAGAAGAGCTTACCAATTGTATTGGCATCGTCATCGTTGGCCATCTTCAGGCAGGTGCGAAAGCGTCGATCACAATTGCAATGAGACAGAGTGTAGGGGCGATAATTGAACAGCTCATAGCGATTGCTCATGCCGGGAATATACATCTGGCAATGGTCGTGTTTGCGACAACATTTGTCGGCCGACGAGGCTCCGCCGAGATGGTTGTAAGTTCCATTCGCCGTATTTCCTCGGCCGCACCAACGTGTGTTCGGCGCAATCAACCAATCGGAAAGTTCGCGACGTTCACGACGCTTATGTTGCGGCGTTTCAACCAAACGATCATCATCACTATCCTCATCATTATCATTTACACCATCACTATCCTCATCATTTTCGCCATTGGCAACCACAACATGATCATCATCATCATCATCATCATTATGTTTGTTGTCTTCATCATCACCATGGTCGTCTGATTTTTGCATGTGCAACATCAAATCGTTCGATTCCTCATCCTTCAGTGTGTTGACGACGACGTCATCGTTTTTATCGTACGATTGATGATGTCGTTGTTCGGCCACAAGCCATTCGTGTAGTAGTTTGTGTTGTTGTTGTTCTGGTTGTTGTTGCTGGTCTGCGTTTTGCTGCTGCAACTGATTGACAGCCTGTCGTTGGTCATTTGTTGGCAAATATGCCGTCCAACATGTGGCAATGAAACCGCAAAATATCAATGCGATTTTTATAGAACTCATTTTGTCTTATTGCTTAAATTTATTTATTTCCTTTGAAATATCAATATCAATAGTTTAAATTAATTATTTAATTAGTATTGAACACTGAATTTGAAATGTAAATCCGTTTAGTTGGGGCCGCTTTGGTCTATTCCGTTCCTTGTTGGCGAATAGTCTAACGAGAAATAACTAAAGTTTGTCCCAGCGGTCGCTCATTTATATTGGGGTAAATTGGTGGAGAATTCTGTGGGAGCCCAGAGGGGAGAGAGAGAGAACACCGGAGGAAGAGAACACCAGAGAGAGAGAGCAAGCAAGCAGAGTGTGGAGAAATCGTCTCACATGCATTCAACTGTGGTGAATTCAAACACGTTGCCAATTTTTAATTTCAACTCGGTGAATGCGAAAGTGAGAAATAGTTTAGAAACGTGTCATGGAAAATAAACGATGTGAGAGATTAATTTTCATATGATTGTTTGTGTTAGGGATCATTGAAAATTAATTATAAATATCAATTAAATCAATTAAACTAAATACTAATCTCGAGTGATCAACCAAGAGTTGCCAACGGTCAAATTAAGAGTTTGACAACTTTCGCATGACGTTTTCCATTTGTTTTCTTTGGGTTGAATGACGCATACGTCAAAAATTGATTAACAAAATCAAAAGTTGGATCGATACATTTTATTTATTTCGCACTGTTTTTTAACTTCTCATCCATCTCTCCTTCCTCATCGCATCCTCACATTACCGGAAGGAAATCAGTTTCAGTAAACATTTTATAGTTTAGCTGTGTGTCCTGGAACAAAATGAAATAAAATGCAAAACTCGAATATATCACAAAAACACCAACACAATCAGCAGCTTCAGCAGCAGCAGGAGGAGGAGCAGGATATCATCACAGATCCCGAGTCTCCGGTACACTATTCGCTGCCATTGACCAGGAACTATCCAGCTTCCGAGTCGGTGACGTCCGATGAGAATAAGGGCGACTATCTGGAGGCGCGTTTCGAGTGTGCGATCTGTTGTGATTGGCTGAAGGAGCCGGTGGTCACATCGTGCGGCCACCGTTTCTGCAAGGTCTGCCTCAATTCTTGGCTCGGCCAGAAAGGCTACTGCCCAATGGACAATAAACAACTGTCCGATCGTGATACGTTCCCTGATAATTTCACACGTCGCGAAATCGAACAAATCAAAACGAAATGTCCCAATTCACCGTTGGGCTGTGAAGTCATCGCTTCACCACTGGATGTGGGCAAACATTTGTCGACATGTCCGTATCATCGACCCAAGGAATCGGATAATAAATGTCCATTTGCCAGTGTTAAATGTGATTTCGTCGGACGACCGGAGACAAGTGCTCTGGAGGAGCATCTGAAGCAGGATATACCGCATCATTTGCAATTGATGTTGCAAGCCTTTCAACATACCGCCATCTCAACGTGGAATCCCCAGAAGAACTCACAAGCCAATGGAGAAGCGACCAATGGACATTCTGTTGCTGGAGTTTTGCCACCGCCACCGCCGCAATATGCCAACGAGGCGGACGAACAACTGGTGCAAGACATGTATCATCGCATTGTGGTGTTGGAGCAACGTTGTCGCGAACAGGATGCAAAGCTGGAGAATTTAACAAAGCAACTCAGTGCAACGAGACATCAGGTTGATCCACGCTATAGCAACGGAGTCATCGTTTGGGTGATCAATAACTTCCGTGGTCTGGTGAAGAATTTACGCACAAATTCCAATATTCCATTGTATTCGCACGAATGCTATACATCACCATTTGGCTACAAGTTCTGCGCTCGCCTCAACATTCAATCAAAAGCCAATCTGGATTTACTCAGTCTACACGTTCATCTCATGCAGTCCGAAAATGATTTCCATCTCGACTGGCCGTTCAAGGGACGCATCAAATTGTGCATGATTCATCCTAGAGATCCAAATCTCTCACAGCATGATACTATAATGACAAAACCGGAAATATTGGCGTTCCATCAGCCGCGCGAACGTATCAGCACACGTGGTTTTGGGTTTGTAGAATATGCAAATATTGCTGATATATTGCATAAAGGATTCTGCGAGGGCGACAGAGTAGTTATCAAAATACAAATAAATATAGTTTAAAAGAGATGCAAAAAGTCGCCGAACTTCCAGGTAAACAAGTACAGGACATATGATATACAACACTATACTATTCCATTTCATTGTAATTGCAAAACATGATTATCGTTTTCTTTATATAATAACTATCTATATCTGTGTAGTCAGTCCACAAGTATATTCTCCCAATCTTAAAGCCAATACATTCCTCCCCAGTATTCTGTAAGGGTATTAAGAATTCCATTACTATTATGTTTGACTCAATATAATTTCGTCCACTAGATTAATTTTATTTAAAATTTACATATGTATATCTAGTATTAAGTATAATCAACTATCTAAAAACATTGGAAATATCAGACGTAATAATAGATAATTACGCGGCAATCTCTTAAAATTTTACTAACAATTATTTTATTTGGCCAAATAAAAAATAATTACCACATAAGTAGGAAAGTGTATATAAAACCTTATTGGGTTTTTTAGCAGTTATGTATTATGTAAACATAATGGAACAAATAAAATGAATAAATGTTTTGTACGCCAAAATAACATTCAACATTGTAATTAATTTGAAATATATACAATAGGTGATATTCTCCCAAATCACGCACTCATGGCGACTTCGATGTCTGATGTTGTTTCATGTGCGACCAGAGGCCAGCATTTTGTGCGAATGCCTTATCACAGATTTTGCAGGCATATTTTCGAATTCCCGAGTGGAGTTTTGCATGTTCGGTCAGGGCTTTTCGTCGTGTAAACGTCGTTCCACATATGTTGCACTCATATGGCCGTATACCCGAGTGTCCGGCCTCATGATCACGCAGCAGTCGACGATCGAAAAAGTCTTTGCCACATGTTGCACACTGGTAGGGCCGATCGTTGTAGTGACGCCGTCGATGTGCACTCAAGTGACCCGAGTTGGAAAATCTTTGTCCGCACTCTTCGCATACATAGGGCTTTTCACCCGTATGCGATCGCATGTGCAGCTTCAGTTCCGTGGTGGAGGCGAATCCTTTACTGCAAATCGAACAGGTGTGCGGTTTAATGCCCAAATGTCGATTGATGTGAACCTTCAGATTGGAGTTGTCAGTGAAATGTGCATCACAGTATTTGCAGGCAAACGGCTTCTGGGCCGAATGTCGTTTCATATGTACATTGAGTAGTATTTTGGTCTTGAAATTCTTTTGACAAACATTACAAGAGAAACTACCATTCTCCGATGTGGTTTGTTTCCTCTTTGTGTTTTGGTTCTTTCGGATTTGTGGTACTTTAAATTCTGCTTCAGGACTTGATTCGGACTTGATTTGTGGACTAATTGTTGTCTCTTCTAATAATTCAATTTCAAATTGCATTTCATTGAGTTCTTTGTTCTGTTCTATGACATGTTCATCTCCTGAAATTTCCTCTAAAATTTCAAATTCCTCATAGAATTCCAGTTCAGAATCCTTCTTCTCCTTCATAGGAGATAATTTCACCTGTGAATTGCTTGCGTTCTACAAAGAAAAATTGAATTGAAATAATCAAGAATGTTGATGAAAGTTGATAGAATTACCGGTAGTGTAGTGGTTCCAGCGAAGGCAAAACTTCTCTATCGTCGACTAACTGAACTTTCCGTCGAGTAATGCCATCATCATGTGTGGAAAATTGTTCCAAGGCATCTATCATGATCGCATCGGCATCGTTTTCGTCAATAATCAAATGTAGTTTTAACATGTGTCCCAAAAATCCAACTACATTATTCAATTCATTTCCACAGAAATTACATTTGAAATGTATTCTACCCTTATGGAGTAGTATTTCACCGCATTTCAATGGATTCTCCTGTCTCCAATTGTCCCTCGGAGGAGGAGGCTCTGGCGACTCCTCGTCGGTGTCATTTTCACTATCATTCAAATTAATAATGCTAATAGGTGAACCGGGCGAGGAGTTCAAGAAACTCATGCTTAATAATTGTCTCAGTTAATTAAAGTGGAAAAGCGTAAATAAATAAATAGAAAACTAAAAATTTCGCGTCGAGGTTGGAAAACATTAAATTTTGGAAAACAGCTGAGATGGAAAAAATTAGTGTTGTCAACGTCTCCGAAAATCTCTTTGTTTACCTTTTTTTTTGCCATCCCACTTCTTTCCAATTGACCGAAAACTGAAACGGAATTGAATGAATTTGTCATGAACAACTCTGTAGTGTCTTGGAATTCGGAGTAGATAATAGTAGTAGTAGTAGCCGGAGTGTTTATTATTTATTATTATTATGTTTTATTTAAGTTAAAAAAATGTTGGATTCTACTAAAAATGATTTCAATACAAAATGTGCCGAAGTTCATTGTTACAATGCAGATAATTATGAAATTCTTTGCACTTATTGCGAATTAATAACAAAAAGTTTTCATCAGTTTCGTGAACATTTTCAAAAACTTCACCTGGAGGAGGAACATCTGAAGCATCGAGGAGACAAATTATCCGAAATAGAGGATGAAGAAAAGAACCGAAGCATTCACAGTATTAAGGAAGAAAGTAGATCTGACTTAGAAGAAGTGGAATATGGAAATGGATCTCCGGCGGATGAGGAGAGAAACAACGAAACTCTTGAGAAAATAAAGCTGCTACTAAATGATGCTCATATGGAAAATGAGGACGAAGGTTTCACACAAATTGAAGTAGAATTCAATGACCGAGGTCATGGTCACGAGTCCTTGCAAGAGGATACCAATGAATTATTGACTGGATCAAAAGAAGAAACTGGACAGATTTTAATAATCAACCCAACTCAAACACTTGATCAATCCAATGAACCGAAGTCATCGAGAAAATCTCGAAAACGAACTGAGAAAGGAACGACGACTCCAGCCAAAGAATTCAAATGCAACATTTGCAATAAATCCTTTAGTTTCAATTCGAATCGGAAAATGCACGAATTGCGCCATTCGGAGAAACGCGACTTCGGCTGCAGCCTCTGCCCGAAGTCGTTCTACTCGCAGTGCGAACTTCGGAATCACATGCGCTGGCACACGGACGAACGATCGTTCGTGTGCGAAGAGTGCGGCAAGGCTTTTCGTCATTCGTGGGTGCTGAAGAAACACCATCGAACACACACCACCACAAATCCCACATTGCCGTGTCCCGAGTGTGGCAAATTATTCGCATACAAGGATAATCTTCGGAATCACCTGGAAACACATCGGACGGACAGATCATTCGACTGCAGCTTGTGCAATCGAAGCTACACCCAACGCAAACATCTCGCGGCCCACACACGACGACATCATGCGACGAAATCGTGATAAATATGTACACAAATCAATCAATATTAAATAGTCATGTATTATAATAACATATTCAACAAAAAGTCAATACATAGTTTTTAACAAAAAACTATTTTTAATTTGGTCATAATCATTTTAACAAAAAAAAAAAAGATTTTTAACTCGGCCCATAATCACTTCTTGTAGATTAGATAACAACTTTTTTATTATATTCTCTCTCGAATATGTCCAAAGGGCGAAGCATCATTAGTTTCAAAATAATATATTCCCTCGACACGTTCCACCTCCAATGGATCTCCCATCTTGATATTTACGGTGGGTTCAGTGCAACCATCCTTATCCGAAATATTATCGAAACTATCGCATTTGGTAATGGGATCAAAGGAATAACCACGAACCGCCTCGGCATACAAAGTCACGCAACGGGCATGCGAACAGGTGCCATCAACATCGGTGCCACAACCGGGCTGCAAACGACCCCAATTCGGATAGAACGCGGTTTCGCCAATCGGCTTGAGGAAGCCCTTCACATTGCCATTCGTCTGGATGGTCTGAACATGACGAGCATCGGTTGTGGCCAATCGGGTCTCCGTGTTCGAATAGCTGTACAAAGGATACGCCGGATCGAGGCCAACGATGGCCGCCACCTGACCTCGTTTCACACTCTTGCCACAGAAACCGGCGACATGAGCACCCAAACTATGCCCGATCACGACCAACATATCGAAAGACAGGTTGAATTTCTCATTCAAGAAGTCGACAAATTCGGCCACATCTTCACCGACCGTCGGCACCTTGGCACGCGATGAGATATAATTGAGTTTCGAGTATTCATACCAATCGACTGATATGATATTGAAGTTTCCTTGCGATAGATACGCCTCACGTATCGGTCGATTCGGTGTCGTTAGATATGTTCCGCCCCAGCCGTGAATTATTATTCTAGAGATATTAAAATATTAGTCAAAAATTGTCTGATTCTTTGTCGATTCTTCAGATTCTTTAGCTATACTTACTTGGTATGCATTGATTTTTCGAAATTGGAATTTCTCACCGAATCCTCATCGCCGATAAAGAGTTCTTGAGGTGTATCGGGATTGGCATTGGTATAAAGGTAGAATTTTACATTGCCTGTGGCACGATTATCGATCAGATCAGCGACGCTCTCACGCAAGGGCAACGCATGAGTATAGCCTGAAATAAATAAAAGTACTTTTCATTAAAATCCAATCAAAAAAATTGTCAAATTTTACCAATGATAACGGCCACAAATAGTAAAACCGTCGATACGTGCATCATTACCGACATCGAATTTAATACTAAATTTGATAGACTCGATCTCGTAGGCTTAGGCACAGTCAACAGAATTTATTTTTCGATCTTTTACCCCGATTAAGATTAGATTTTGATTAATCGTATGTTTTTTTATAGATAAAAAAACTTTTATTGATATATTTTTTTATAAATATTACTTGTTATTTTTCTTTTTTTTTCTCATAAAGATTTAAATCTATAGTTTTTATCGTATAACACATAATTAACTTAACATGTAAGTAGTTTTATTATAGAGAATAAGTTCGTAAATTGACCTCAATCATCGCTTTTGTGATAGTTATTAATATAATTTTTTGATTGGCATCAACAATTATTGATACAATACATATTCGTGCTAAATTTATTTAAAACCGATAATATTACTAATTATAGTATTCTTATGGGGAAAACCTTCAACTCATTTTTTTTCAAAACGAACAATGTTGGACTACTCTTTTATAAAAATAATCTAAAATTCTTATATATTTGAATATATTCGATTTTCACCTTTATGTAATTTCATGTGACTTCATATGAGAATTCAGGCTAGTAGACTGTAAAAATGACTTTCCACACACTTTGCACTCATGCTTGCGCTCCGATGAATGAAACTTTTTATGGACACGCAGCGCCTTCTTCGTCTGAAATGTTGATCCACAGACATCACAGGAAAATGGTCGCTCGTTACTATGCGTCACACTGTGCACATTCAAATCGTACACGCTGTAGAAGCATTTGCCACACACCTCACACTTGGCCGGACGTTCGCCCGTGTGTCGTCGCATGTGAGCCGTGTAGACGCCGTGATCTCGACAACGGCGCCCACAAATCTCACAGACTACGGGCAAAATACCAGTGTGTCGCATCATGTGTGCTTTTAATTCTGTTTTTGTGTAGAAGTCGTTATCACATTCTTTGCATTTGAATGCTTTGACGCCCGTATGGCGTACTCTATGGCTCTTGAAACCGACTAACTGTGAAAAAGATCTGCCACAAAAATCACAAAATATTCCGGGTTGATTGCACCGGTGACCAATTAATCGTAGTTCACTCCGAAACACCGCACCACATTCCTTGTTTTTACACTCAATTTCTCGAATCTTTTGGCCATTCCTATGCTTTTTGCGTTTATGATCGCCTAAATAGCGCTTCGTTTTGTACGAGAGGGAGCAGAGATCGCAAGGATATCTAATTTCATTTACCGTATCCACTTCATTACTGGCATCCTCATCTTCCTCATCATCATCATCGACTTTTTCACTGGCCTCATCCTCATCTTTTTCGTGTACTATATCCTAAAAGTTCAACATTTATAAATTCGCTCGTTCATTTTTTGATAGTAATTATTTGCTAACTCAGAACTAACCAAGTGCCATTCGTCGTCATTATCATTATCGTCTCGATCCTTTTGCATGGAACTATCGTCATTGGTCCAATAATCGTCTGAGTCTGCGTTTTCTATTGCACAATGCTCTAAGACGATAATTTTGTTACCATCTTTATCTAGTTCCGCTGCTTGAAGAACATCCAACAAATCAATCGGCTTTTCATCCTCAATTTCAGCTCCAATTGCAGCCGGATGCTCCACTCCACTACTATCATTGTTTAGGCTCGTTTTGTTGTTTCCAGAAGTTGGTACCGGAGTCTCCTCATTATCTGAATCCAAAATCGTGATTGTGGATTTAACAATTTCCAATTGATTGTCCAAGGGATGCTGATTCTGAAAATGCTGCGGGAACTCATCGTACGGAAGTCTCGTGGCGCACAAGCAACAGCCCACAATGTAATTAGTTGGTGTTCCACAGTAGATTTCGCCACATTTGAAATTGTGGAATTCGTCGGTTTTCGACGACAGCAATTTTAGCATAATTTTAATTAACAATCGACAAACATTTGTTTATTATTTACTAGAGAACAATTTGTCAATTGCAAAATTCTTGAACAGCTGTGAATGTGACAAGTTGTCTAAAAGGTAAACAAACGCCCGCTTTCTTTGAAATATTTAATTTTTATCGAATAATTTAAAATTAGTAACCAAATTAACAATTATTTATGGTTTTTGCATCAAATGATAAAATACATTTATATTAATTTTATTTAAAACTGTTAATTATACAAATTATATCATTATTATATTAAACGAGACCTTAATTATTTGTAATGAATAATATTTGTTTTTGTATTTTATCACGTAATAAAATTTATACATATTCGATTTACTATACTTAAACTATACGAACTACAGTTAAACAACTTATGACACGAACTAGTTTAAGAATATTTCATAAATATTTAATTCCTATATTCCTTCCGCAGCATCATGGGTCTTCATGTGAGAATACAGGCCACCAGACTGTAGAAATGATTTTCCACACACTTTGCACTCATGCTTGCGCTCCGATGAATGCAACTTTTTATGGACACGCAGCGCCTTCTTCGTCTGAAATGTTGATCCACAGACATCACAGGAAAATGGTCGCTCGTTACTATGCGTCACACTGTGCACATTCAAATCGTACACGCTGTAGAAGCATTTGCCACACACCTCACACTTGGCCGGACGTTCGCCCGTGTGTCGTCGCATGTGCGCCGTCAAGACGCCATGATCACGACAACGACGTCCGCAAATTTCACAGATTATTGGCAAATGACCGGTGTGTCGCATCATGTGCGCCTTCAATTCTTTGGACGTGTAGAAGCTGTTGTCACACTCGTTGCACTTGTGTGCTTTGATGCCCGTATGGCGGACTCTATGGCGCATCATGTTGCCGACCTGTGTGAAAGGTTGTCCGCATATATCACAAAATATTCCCGTATGCTTCCACTTGTGACTGCGTAAAATCCGTTCGCTCCGAAAGACTTCACCACATTCTTCGCATTTGTGCGTTTTGGGTCGTACCTTGTGGCCATTTTTATGCTTGATGCGTATATGATTGAGTAAACTACGTTTCAATTTGTACGATCGTGAGCAATTGGTGCAGGGGAATTTCAGTTCATCCGTGGGTTTTGCCGCTTCGTCTGAATTGCTGTCATCATCTTCATCGCTGTCGTCCTCCTACAAAGAAACCTTTATCAATCATCTTTAACCACTTGTTAGTTATTACTTGCTAACTGAGGATGCGTCCAATGGCGTCGTGCTCGAAAATGTCTTCATTATCGTCTCCTCGTTCCTTTTCCATGGAATAATTATTGGATTTCCAGGTATTATCTTCGTCCGCATTGGCGTGAGCGTGTTCCATTGTGAAATTCTCCAAGACGACAATGTTTTTTCTGTCTTCATCTTGTTCCGACAATTGAATGTCCATCAAATCAATCGGTTTCTCATCCTCCAATTGGCATATTTCGGATGCGATTGCCGGAGCTTCTTCTTCATCACTCTCACTCTTAATGGTCGTTTTATTGTCACTAGAAGGTGGTATCATCTCCTCCACTATTTCAGTATCCGCAAATATATTTGTGGATTTATTAATTTCCAATTGATCATCGTCCAGGAGATGCTGATTCTGAAAATGCTGCGGGAACTCATCGAATGGAATCTTTTCGCCGCACAAGCAACAGCAGACATTGTAATTAGTTGGTGTTTCACAGTAGATTTCGCCACATTTGAAATTGTGGAATTTGTCTGTTTTCGACGGCAGCAATTTTAGCATAATTTTAATTAACAATCGACAAGCATTTGTTGTTTACACAAATTGCACAAAAAAATCACAAGTGTCAATTGCGAAGAACAGCTGTTATGGCGACAAGAGATGCCAAATTAGTTGGACTAGGTGAAAAGTATTCGAATGCATTCAATAGGAGATTAAGGATAGTTGGCAACCCAACAGTTGCTGCTGGAGTCAGGGTTTCAGATCATGAGAAATTGAAATCGCAGTAAAGAGCGCCAAAAATCGTAGTAGACGACAAATTTCGGAGTAGATTTGAAAAACATATGTGAAGTGAAAAAAAAACGTAAATTAGCAAAAAAAATAAAAATTTAGGACACAAAAAAAGTAGTAGATTTAAATCCAAACGAAAAGACGGATTAAATTTGAAAATTTTTCCAAAAGTGTAGCAGATCTACTACGATCGTAGTAGAGTCCGAACCATGGATGGGGTGCATGGTAAATAAGAAATGTTGAATGGTCCGAAATGGTTGTTGTTGTTGTTGCATTGCACCTGTCTTCACGGTACATGAGCTCCCTCCCCATCAGCAACAGCCCACTAAATTCTCAACAAGACGAGCTCTTCTTGTTGCTTGCTTGTTATTTAAGTAGATTTTCCCACACGATGTCTCGCATCGATGAGCACAAAGAGTCTCAGCATAATTTTAGCCACTTAAAATGACCGCATGACGCAACGGACGCCTACAACTACCATTTTTTCTTTGCCCTCCTTTTATGGTCAAATACATTTGTTATGGCCAAAAAAATTTGTTATGGTCAAATCAAGTTTGTTATAACCAAATGAAAGAAAGAACCGTTTTTAGCTTGGTATAAAAACTATGTCTAAACTTTGCTATATTTGATAAAAACTACTTAGCTATATATTTGAGTATTAAAGCGCTTACTCTAAAAGCCTTTTAGATCTATCCTATACTTAAATAATCGATACCTAAGAATAATACACCTAATTCTGTTTTTACACGGTACATTGGTTTAAGAAATAATCCTGTAGCCCTTATTTATTTCTGTTGTGTTATTTTGAATCGTGCTAAATAGAATAAAATCGTTTGAAAAAAAATGTAATTGTTGATTTTTAAACGGTTTTAAATAAAAACCCTATAAAAAAAGACCGTGTAAAAAATAAAACCGTGTAAAAAAATACCGTGTAAATAAAAACCGTGTAAAAACAGAATTAGGTATACTGTTTTTCTCATGAATGAAACTTCTTTATGTGGGTATTCAAAGAACCAGTCTGCACGAACGATTTCCCACATATTCTACACGCCTGACGTCGCTGATCCGCCGAATGATGTTTCTTATGCATCCGCAGAGATTTCTTCGTCTGAAAGGTCCCGTCGCAAATATCACAAATAAACGGTCTCTCACCACTGTGCGTCACTCGATGAATATTCAAATCGTGAAAACTATAGAAAGATTTTCCACATTGCTCACATGCCGCCGGCCGTTCACCCGTGTGTCGACGCATGTGGGCTTTCAGTTTGCCCTTGTCACGACAGCCACGCCCACATATCTCGCATATCACCGGCATGACGCCGGTGTGACGCATCAAATGCGATTCCATTTCTTTCTTTGTATAGAAGGTTTTCTCGCATTCCGGGCATTGGAACGCCTTCACTCCCGTATGTCGTTTCCGATGCGTTTTCATATTTCCCGAGCAAGAGAAAGATTTCCCACATATATCACAGAAGCAACGATTATGCTGTGTCATGTGAATGCGTAGAGCGCTGGAATATTCAAAGATCTGGCCACATTCCTTGCATTTATTTTCCCAATTGGAATTTTCCGTTTCGCTCTCATTATTTTTGTTGTTCAAATGATTGTTGTTGTTGAAATTATTGTTGTTGTTCAAATGATGATTGGTTCGAATATGATGTTGTAAACCGCTTTTGGTTTTATAAAATCGTCCACAATGCATGCAAATGAAGTTCACCTCCTCCAAATGAAGATCCTAAATATTCAAAATAATAGCAAATTAATAAATTAAACGCCAAATGGTGTTTTCTTTGAAATTACCACGGATGTTGATTGAACGAATTCATCTGATGAAATTTTCTCAATAATCAGATCAGTTCTTATATTGGAATCGTTGACTTTTGAGACGTCCACATGCTCAAAATCTAGATCCGAGGATTTCTCATTTCCTTCATGTTCTTTTCGGAAAAAATCCTCCAGAAAATCATCTTCAGACACGAGATCAGAAGAAGGATTTTCATCAATGGGAAATTCAAATTGAACCTTTGAAAAGTCCAATTGGAATGGACTTGTTGTTGTTGTGGAGTCCGTGGTTTCAGGATCACAGGATTCCTCCGAATTCGAATTGGTTTCTTCTTGAGACAATAAGTGTTCGTATTGGAAATGTTTTAGAAATTCATCAAATAATAAATTTTTCCCACACATACAACAATTGACACGATAATTTGTTGGTGTTAAACAATAGATTTCACCGCATTTGAAATTGTGAAAAGTCTCAACAACAGACGGCGGCAGTAGTTTCAGCATTTTTTTTCCCACAACCAACGAACGAACTTCGGTTTATTCTTCGCGCTCAACTCATCTCAAACTACGATCGGTTTAACTGGAACCAGGGTTGCCAAAGTCACTTCAACGAAGTGTTTTTCACTACACTTTAGATCAAAACACTTCGTCAGTACATTTTTTTGAAAAAAAACACTGAGTTTGAATTTAAAAAAAAATCAAAGTTTTTGTGAAAACTCGCCATTAATTCTGTGGTGAACTTTTGACAAAATAACTTAAGTCGAGATAATAAAATTATCAAATTTTTTTATCATATTAATTTTTAATATTAAAATTATTATTAGTTATAGATAAATTTACACCTCTTTATGGGTTTTGTTATGGCAATATAATCCCGCAGCTTGCGCGAATTTCTTATCACAAATTTTACACGCATACGCCTTTTCCTCCGAATGTATGCGCTTGTGATCGCGTAGAAATTTCCTCTGTTGAAATGATTTTCCACAAATCTCACACCTGTGTGGACGTTCGCCTGTGTGCGTGTTCATGTGCTCCTTCAGGTGATACGATGTGTGCATCGGCTTCTCACACACCCCACACTTGTAACGTTTGTCCTCCGAGTGAATCCGACGATGAGCCCAGATGCCCGAATACTTCGCAAACGATTTGCCACAATGTTCACAAACGTATTTATTACATTCGTCTCTCGGCTCCTCGCTCTTTGTCGTCGTCTCCCTTCGGTTTTCGCTCGTTGTCGTCTTCTTTCGCTCCTCGCTCCTTGTCGTCGGCTCCTCATCGCTCCTTGTCGTCGGCTCCCTTCGCTCATCGCCCGTTGTTGTCGTCGTCTCCTCCACCGCGGAACCAATTGGAAGAACTTCATCATGTGTTCGCCTATGATCATTTAATTCCTTTTTGGTCGAATATGAACACTTGCATTCGCCACAGGAAAAAGGTTGAACTTTCAAATGTACACGCCTTTCATGTAGTTTCAATTGGCATTTGAATTGAAACGTTTTTTTGCATTCGATGCACTCGTGTGCTCGAATTCCCTTGTGTACGAGTTCAATATGTTTCCAAAGATTACCGGAATTTGTGAAATTATTACCACATTGTGAACAATTGTAGGGTCTTAGGCCGGTATGACTATTGAGGTGGGAGTGTAAATTGTATTTGTTCGTTTTGTAAACACCACAAATTGGGCATTTTAAATCTTCATTCAATTCCTTCGATTTCGACTTCTTCCTTCGAGTGCAGTGGACTCTGGAAGATTTCACTTTAGAGCTGGTTTTCTTCTCTATATCCTAGAAAGAGATACATTTTTAGTAAAAAATTTTATTCAAAATAATTTCAAATGAGTACATTTTGTGATATTTCCACACTTTCAGTCTCTTGCTCTTGTTCCACTGCATTGAATTCTTCTTCATTCACTAATTCATCATCTTCTATCAATGAAATTTGATCTGTTTCAACATCCGGTTCTATTTCATCTTCTTTGAGGAATGATGAATTATTTTCCCGATCGAAAACCAACTCGATCGGCAGTTCATAATCATCGATTTCTTCCAATGCATCAATGAGATTCTTGTGTAGATCATGAAAGTGTTCCAAATAGTCGCCGTAATCGAATGTTTCCATATTGCAGAAACTGCAAATAATCGCGAATTTCCGCCTTCCTTGACAAAATATCTCCGCACATTTTGAATGATAAACGTTTGTATTATTCAAGGTTTTTAACATTTTCTACTGAAATCGTTTTTTTTTCTCAGATTGTTTATAAACAAGTACTACAAGGGAACATCTGTTTCTTGCACAGTGCTGCCAAGTTAATTCACCCCCATGATATAAAAAATATGAGATAACAATTTAAGAGATACAAACAAAAATAACATTTAAAATAGAGAAAGTTTCTTTATTTATGAGCTCGAACGACTGATATCGAATAAGTTCAATTTAGAGATAGATATTCAATTGAACAGTACGACATCATTTTTTATTAAAACCTTAATAAAAAATTACATAGTATTTACATATCACAAGCCTAAAATAATATTAAAATTCTACTCATTTATAACCACCATACTTAAAGCTAGATATTTTCTCATAAACCAGCGCCGAAACGCTACTCTCGATTTCTGCGACTTGATCTCGTGTTAAATTTGCATTTTTAATATTCATGCTGAGCGCTTCGAATAGTAGACTTGTACTATCTTTCTCAGCATGTTGTCTCTCAGCGATGGCAGCACAACTTTGCTTTATCGTTTCCGATGCCATGCCCAGAAATTGTTCAAATTTCGCATCGATATCCGTGCGTCGGCGTTTGTGTCCCTTCGAATTGGACATATAAGTTTCCATCAGGGCCTCGTTACTGGTGGCTGGAAAGGCGAAACCACCCGTGACTGTTGTGCCACCAACATCGAAATTGTACTCGACCTCTGGTTGAATGAATTCTTTTGTTCTGTAATAGAAAAAGAAAAAAGCACACATTTAATACACAAATTCAGTTTGTTATAATATGGTCTTACTGCCTTCTAAAGCATTTGACGTTGTCCAGGAAACGCAAGGAATTATAATACTTCCAATTCCTTCTCTGATCACTGCCCGAACGTTGTTTGATTTTCTTGTATGTGTCCCGCAGGTTCTTCCAGCGCTTTTTGCATGTTTCACCTTCGAGCAAATCATAAAAAATAAAAACAAAAAATATAAATGTTTATTTACTTACCAGTTGTGTTCAGGCGCTCGCCAATCTCGTTCCAAACTTGATCTTTCTTTGCAATATTTTTATAGTCCTCCGTTTGCAAGTTATATAAAATCTCATTGACTTTCACCTCACGAATAAGATCTTCATCGAAATCCATTTTTGTTTTGTCGATTGAATTTAATAAATGAAATTAATAAAAAATTTCAACAGACACAGAAGAAAATGTGTTTATTTTTTTTTTTTTAACAAGCGTCTGAAAAATGACAGACATCTGTCAAAAGCATCAGCTGTGCAATGTGATCCACAGGGTGACGCAGACGTGTCGTTCATATATATAAATAAAATATGCACTAATTTAATGAATTTTCTCTTCAAAAGCTTTGATTTCATTAATAAATGCATTTGTAATTTTAATATCGCTAATTAACATTAATTTACAATCATTACGGTAATTGGACAAGTACCGAATATTTTTCTCAATCCTACTGCACTATTCTAATAACTGATCGTTCTGTCTCTTTCCCACCAATTGTTTGGGAGAGAAAAAAGGTCGCCATATTGTGTGTTTTTGTTGTTATTTTTGACACGAAGTCGTTGTTTACCTTTTTTTTTAAACCTTCCCTATTTTGTTTGATGTTTTGTTGATGTCGTTTTTGTTGTTGTTTTGTGTACCTTCCCTGGATTCCCTATTAAATGGCGGAATTTTCTTTTTTCTGTATTCAAAGATACCGTCACACGGAGTGTATATAACAGTATATATACTTATTCAACAAAGAAAACACAGTTTATAAATAGAAGAAATTTTCTCCAGAAAAACTAAATAAGTTGTGTTGCTTAAGAGGAAAATAATAGCTGCGAAAGAAAATGGGCGAAATTGCAACAACCGGAAATGCAAATGAAAAAATGGCCAACTTGCTGAAGGAAGCGGAAAATTTGAAAACCAAATTAGAGGAAGAACGACAAAAATTGAACGATGTCAGCCTGTCGAATATCGCCGAACGCTTGGAGCAGATCGCGTATGTAAACATAAAACCACGCAAAGTGCTGAAGGGCCACCAGGCGAAGGTGCTCTGCACCGATTGGAGTCCCGACAAGCGACACATCATCTCGTCATCGCAGGACGGCCGCTTGATCATTTGGGATGCATTCACCACGAACAAAGAGCACGCCGTCACCATGCCCACCACTTGGATCATGGCCTGTGCCTATGCTCCGTCGGGGAATTTCGTTGCCTGCGGTGGGCTGGACAACAAGGTCACCGTCTATCCGATAACATCGGATGAGGAGATGGCAGCCAAGAAACGTACCGTTGGCACCCATACCAGCTACATGTCGTGCTGTATTTACCCGAATTCGGATCAACAGATTCTCACCGGCAGCGGCGACTCAACGTGTGCCCTGTGGGATGTGGAATCGGGACAGCTTTTGCAAAGTTTTCACGGACATTCCGGCGATGTGATGGCCATCGATTTGGCCCCCAACGAGACGGGCAACACATTCGTCTCGGGCAGTTGTGATCGCATGGCTTTCATTTGGGATATGCGTTCGGGACATGTCGTCCAGTCGTTCGAGGGTCATCAATCGGATGTGAATAGTGTGAAGTTTCATCCGTGTGGCGATGCTATCGCCACTGGGTCGGATGATAGCAGCTGTCGTTTGTTCGATATGCGCGCCGATCGTGAGGTGGCCGTCTTCTCCAAGGAGAGCATCATCTTCGGTGTGAACTCGGTGGATTTCTCGGTCAGTGGCAGGTTGTTGTTCGCCGGCTATAATGATTACACCGTCAATCTGTGGGACACACTGAAGTCGGAGCGGGTGTGTCTGTTGTATGGACACGAGAATAAGGTGTCGTGTGTTCAGGTGTCGCCGGATGGGACGGCGCTCTCGACTGGCAGCTGGGATTATACTATTCGTGTGTGGGCTTAAAGAAGACACCGAAGACCCCTTCCTGGAATTCAATTGCAATGCACATTGTTTCTTATTTGTCGTAGTGTATTTTTTGTTTTTTTATTGTTTTCGATAGACTATACCTATTATTAATTATATACAATATTCAATATTTAAGCTAATCAAATGTTATTGTGTTATATTATTATATTATGTTATTTATAATGCTTTTTCTTGGCTATTTGTTTTATGTGATTGTATCGGTATTATTGTTAAAAAGAGTTAATGAAGTGTATTATGCCAATTGTTGAAATAAATTGTATGATATACATGTTAGAAAAAATAAAATCTAAATAAATACAATTCAAATTAGTTCTTGAACAACTGATATTTTCGCTGCCATACAACGTTTATCGTTCTCCCGATGATGACGACGATGAGCCGAAAGTCCAGCCGCTTGAGCGAAAGATTTACCACAAACCTTGCACTCAAATTTCTTCGAATCCAAATGTAGATGCATGTGATGATACAACGATTTGGCTTGAACGAAAGAAACCCCACAAGATGGGCATTGATGCGTTCGCTTCTGCGCATGCACAACCGTGTGTTCGGTCAATTGATATTTCGAGGGAAAACATTTACCACATTTCTCACAACAATACGGCTGTTCACCCGTGTGTCTTCTCCGTTTGTGGACTATTAAATTCACACGAATTCGTGTCCGATAACCACAATATTCACAGAAATAATCCAATTTAGCATCGTGCGTACGACGGTGATCACGCAAGCGACGAGGATTCAAGAAGGCTTTCGTACAATCGGCCATGTCGCATCGGAATTTTGCTTCGCCGGCATGATTGAACTCGTGCAGACGCAAGGATTCACGACTTCTATACGTCTTCTCACACTGTGAGCATGGGAATGAGGCGTGCACACGACTCAGGTGGCCATTGAGGCGTCGTTCGTTGCGAAATTCCACCTTGCATTGTGTACATTGAATCGTCTTCACTGCTTCACAATGATAATTACGTATGTGAGTCTCAAGAGTTTGAGCTTTTGTATAGAATTTCTTACAGTGTAAACATTGTAACTGATGGATGGTTTGGGAGAGAGAATTATATTGTTTCCATAAATATCATTATTAATCACATTTATGATTTAGAACTTATATGATTACCTTAGAATTTAATTGTTGATTTTTATCCATTTTTCCTCAAGAATTTTCTCAAAGAAATTCCTTAAACGATTTCTTTCTTAAACTCAATGCGCTCAATGCGTTTCTTTATTATTAAATAAAACAAGAGACTGATTAGGATGTGAGGGAAGCATTCATTGAATCTGTTGTTGTTTTTTAGTAGGTTGATCTAAATTTAATCGCACACAATATCCACAATACGATAATGCCGTGTGTCTTCTTGTTCAATTCACAAAAGTTCTTGCTGAAGTTACGTGAAATTAATTTCTCTCTCTCAATTCTAAATATAAAGGCGATTTGTGGCAAAAGAAGAAAACTTAAAAACAATGCGTACTAATTAACATTCACAAACGTTAAACGACTGTATAAATATTTAATTGTTAGCACACTCGAGAAGACATGCATTCTTGCACTGATGCACTGATGATTTTATCAACTCAGCACTCAGCGATCCGTAAAATCTATTAAAATTCGTCTACAATAATATAAAAGGTCTACAACAATATAATTAATCACTGCTCAGAAAGGATTTTTCATTTAATTAGACTTTTGATGAACATACATAATATAAACAGAAATATACCAAATTGGTATAACGAAAAGCTAATTGAAAAAGATAAAGCACAGATGTGTTTAAATAAGTTTTGCCTACTAAAATGTTGATGTGGCTTCCGAAATGCATATTATTAAAATTGTTCAGACTTATGTTGACGCATATGTCCTGATAGACCAGCTGCCTGAGCATACGCTTTCCCGCATATCTTGCATAGGAATTTCTTTATACCCAAATGAAGATGTTTATGATGATAGAGGGCTTTTGATCTCGAGAAGCTTGCACCGCATACTTCGCACTTATGTGGTCTTTCCGTTGAATGCATCGCCTTGTGTTCGCCCAACAATGATTGAGAGGCGAATCTACGATCGCAATCTTTGCAGGCAAATGGTTTCTCACCCGTATGCGATCGTTTGTGGACAATCAGTGCTGGTTTCGCTTTCGTACGATATCCACACATTTCACAAACATAATTACGCTCCAACGTGTGTACGATTCTCTTGTGGCAACTCAAATGTTTCGGATTGAAGAAGGCTTTCCCGCAATTCTCGATATCACAGATGAAATTCCGCACTCCGGTGTGATTGAAGACGTGCAATTGAAGGGCTTCTTTGCTCTTGTATGTTTTATTGCACTGATCGCATGGGAACCCGTCATGAACACTCTGCAGATGTGCGGTGAGCGAACGATCGTCGGAAAATTCACTCTCGCAGCGTGAACACTTGAATACTTTGTCTTTGTTATGACATTTATTGATATGATGCTCCAGGAACTTTGCCAACTTATAGGATTTTCCACATTCTTCACACTTGTGTTTCACGGGTAGAACTTTTTTCGATGGCGTTTTAAGAACCTGTAATGGAGAGCGGAAATGCATTAAATAAAATTGAGCCAGATTTTAGCAAGAATAAACCAAACCTTAGGCACATATTCCTCATCTTTAACATCTTCATTCCCTGCATCAGAATCAGATTCACTATCATTGTTATGTTTTTCTCGTTCTTCTTTCCAGTCCAAATCCGATGCAAGTGAATTAGCTGCAAACTTGTCCGTTGCGATCTCATCATCGTTTGTTGTAGAATGATGTGAATCGGTAAGAACTTTGATATCTTGTAATTGTTCATCAAATTCAGCGACGTTTCCCAATTCTTCTGTGGTCATCGCATCAGCTTCACATTTAATCGTGACTTGTAGTGATGGTGGAGGAGGAGTAGTCGTCGCCTCATTATTGTCCACATGAACATTTTTAAAGTGCAGCAGAAAATCATCGAACTCAAATGATTTCAATTCACAAAATGTACATATAATTGAGAAATGTTCCAGTGTTTGGCAATAAACTTCGGCACATTTTGTATTTGAGAATGAATTTAGCGTTGATGTTGAATTCAAAAGACTCAACATTTTTCTATCACCAACTAATTTATTTGTTTATACCGAGGAGCAAAACAACGAAAAATTAAATTTTAATAAATACACGACAACAAATGTTTTAACTGTCAGAATCAGCTGTTTTCTATTGTGATGCCAAATGGCTTGTATAAACAAAAGTACCATTAATAAAAAGTAGTAGATAGTTATAAATTTTTACCAACAACTCAATTTGTACATTTTTATTAATTTCAGGAAGTCGAAAACAAGAAATTACAAATTTAATCTACTTACATTAAATACTTACTTAGAATAACAGAAACTTACTAAATAATAAAAATATAATTTTAAACCATAATTAACTACATAATTCGTTACTTTCTATATTATTTCAAATAATAAAAACGAAAATTCTTCTAAAATAACTCGGCCTTATGCTGTCGCATATGTCCGGCCAAACCAGCGGCCTGAGCATAGGCATTACCACATAGTTTACACTTGAATTTCTTGACGCCCAAGTGCAGATGCTTGTGGTGATAGAGCGCCTTGGGACGCGAAAACGATGCTCCACAGACACCGCAGATATGTGGCCGTTCGGTTGAATGAATCGGTTTGTGCTCCTTCAACAGCGAATGGGATGCGAATCTTTTATCACACATATCACAGGCGTACGGTTTCTCACCAGTATGCGAACGATAATGAATCTTCAGAGTCTCCTTAATGCGACAACTGTAGCCGCACGTTTCGCATATGAAATTCTTTGGATCCGTATGAACATGACGATGGACAGTCAGTTGACGTCGGGTGTAGAAGCGTTTCGCACAATTCTCAAAGTCACACACGAAATTCTTGATTCCCGTGTGCTTAATCTCGTGTCGTTTTAATTCGAAAATCGATCGACATTTTTTCTCACATTGCGAACATTGAAAGCCCAAATGTTCCTTTATCGTGTGGGCGTTTAATTGACGAACAGTGGGGAGAATTTCCGAGCATTGATTGCACTTGTGAGCTTTGGACACATTTCCATTGGGCGACTTACAAATGTGATATTTTAAATAACGCTCAGTTTTATACAACTTTTTACAATTTTCACATTCGTATTTCTTTTCATCATCATCATTCTTGGTAGTTGGTTTCTGAAGAGAAGAGAATATATTTAAATTACAATTGAGGAAGCAATTTAAATTATAATTGGGGAGCAATTTAAACAAAAAATAGCATACCTTCTTGACCTTGATTTTAAAATCTTTATCATCTTTATCGTCATCATCATCGTGATCATAGTCATCGACATTTCCTGCCCAATCCTCGCCATCGCTCGAAATCTCCGAGTTTTCCTCAGCAGCTTCTTTCTCGAACAATGAACTAATGGGATCAGTTGATTCAACTGACACAAAATTGCTGCGATCCACCTCCTCCTTCTTTATGTTCGTTTCCAGATAAGAGGAAGGTTCTGCCGCATTGTTTTCCTCGCTATTCAGCAAGTTGTTTGTGAAATGCACATTCTTGAAGTGCCTGAAGAAATCCTCCAATTCAAAGATCTTCATGTCGCAAAATGTGCAGACGATGGTGAAACTTGTTGAGTTTTGATAAAATATTTCTCCACATTTGTTATTCGAATAGTTGTTGGTGAGCGCAAAGTTCGGCAACACTTTCAGCATTTTATTAATTAATTAACTCTCACTATTTTATTTTGTATTATATTTATTTTTGTGGGTATTTTTATATGTTGTTGCCTTCTATATGATTTTAATAACAAACTTTGACATTCCAATAAAGCAAATCAGTGTTGTCGGAAGTTCAGGATTTTAGTACAGAATTTTCCTACCGAAATTTCTATTAAATTAAATTTTTAAATTTAACTGAAAACCTAAATTAACGACTATTTTACAGAATATGTTTTTATATGAATTCAGATAAATTAGAAATTTCATTTCCAATTAGAATTAAATGCCATAAATTGTAGTTGGAATAATTGGAATTCAATGCCTTAAATTGTAGTTTCTAAAAAGTTCCAATAGGATGCAACAAAAACTACTTTCTTTTCAGATGCACCTGCAACACTTGGCAGTATTTTTTTATTTTTAGACTGTCATAATATTTCAACGACTGTCATAATATTTCAACGAAAGAAATTTATAAACAAAACAAATTAATTTTTAGAAGAACTTTAATGCATTTTAATGTGAGTTTTTTTTATAAAGACAATGCTTAAAACCATTCCTCCGACGACGAGCTGCGGTTGTGGTTACTTCAAATCGAAATGTGCGGAAATTCATTATCAAACGACGAGTTTTTCCATTCTATGCATATTTTGTGGAATGAAGACATTGGACTATCAGGATTTTCTGGAGCATTTCCAGAAGCTCCATTTCGAGGACTTTGCGAAGACAATGCAATGTACGGCCGAGCCAGTGGTCACTCCAGTGTTCGAAAGAAAAAAGTCACATCACGACGATCCCTTGGAATTCGGTGACAAAGAAGTAAACGAAGATCCCGATGAGGTGATGAAAAAATTGAAGGAGGAACAGTTGGAGGTGAAAGTGGTTAAAACGGAGAATTCCGATGAATTGATTCTGCTGGCGGAACCCAATGCTCTCGTTAGTTTAAGTGGAACAATCGAGGTTGGGTCACAGGAGGAGGAGTTGGATGGATTTAGTGAATCGGACAATGAATTCCTCAGCTGCAAAGTTAAAGTAGAACAAGCAGATGTAAGTAGAGTAAATACCAAGTACAAGATGTTGTTTTAATCACAACTTGTCCTTGTTCACAGCTTCAAGCGGCGAATCCCTCGAAACCAAAGAGATCCAAAAGGAGAACTGTCGCTCTCAAAAAAGAAACAAAATACAAAGAGGACGACGATTTCGAAGAGGAAGAGACTTGTTTCTTCCCATTCATTAACGATACGCTGCGAGAGAATAACTATGAGAATACCTCAGATGAAAACGATTCGGATTCAAAGCAACAAAATGTGACCGATGAAGAAGACATCGACTGGACAAAACCATACGAGCCGAATCTACTAAAAAATCACGAAAAACGACCATACAAGCCTAGAAATAAACCAAATCTATGTACCTATTGTGGGCGCACGTTCAAACGTCGCTATCAACTGGAAACCCATTTGAATGTTCACACCGGTGAGAAACCACATCAATGTGAAATCTGTGGACGACTATTTCGTGCGATCACCACACTAACACGCCACCTAAATACCCACGAACAGCGCGAGACGTTTCAGTGTAAATTCTGTTCGAAGGCATTCACCCACAAGGTGGCTCTTCTTAGTCATGAGTTGCGGCACACACAGGAACGAACCGTGCCCTGCGATGAATGCGACAAATGGTTCTATACTGCCAATCAAATGGACACGCACAAGCGTAAAGTTCACAACAAAACCGATCCTGATGACTTGCCTTTCGTTTGCGACATTTGCTCCAAACGATATCGCACTGGATCCATGTTGAGCACGCATAAATTCAAGAAACACTATAAAACAGCGAAATTCTCTTGCGGACAATGTGGCAAGAAATTTGTGGACGAACAGCAATTGATACTCCATCGACACATTCACATCGATGGATATTCATCATCGTTAAATAGTTTGCAATCGGGAAATAATTAAACAATTGATTTCTGTTGATGTAAATATAATACTTAGAGTCTATCACTTGTTGCCCTTGCATTTTGTTTGCAAAAAAAGTACACATCAATGTGTAAATATCATTATTATAAATATTCATTATTAAATATTAGATAAGAAATAAAATAGATAAAAAAAAAGTAATATTAAAAAAAACTGAAATATGCAATTTAAGTCGTATACTACTTTTTTCTACTACTTTCCATTCGTCGCGAAATAAAAGCAGCAACCCTGGACTTCGCAAAATTAAGCAACAACCCTGAACTTTTTGACAGTACGTAACCACCTTCGAGGCAACAAATTGTTTTTATTAGAAAAAAGTTTCAAATGTTTTCCGGATATTTTCAAAACAATTAAGGCGAGCAATGCACGAAAACTTGGACAATGATGTGTGCTGCATCCCCGATCTAAATCCGAAGGCCGAACCCACTGTTATGGACGCCAACAATCTGAACGAGCTGCACATTGTCGACGAGGATGTTCAATGCGGACACATTTACCTTCACGAACCCTCGAAAATGTTGAAATTCTTCTGCATTTTCTGTGAGAAAACCTACGATAATATAAATTTATACTGTGATCACTTGAGCGAACATGTTTATGGAGCAGCCGAACATGTTTATGGAGCGGCGGAAAAGATTATTGAGTCGGAGGAAACGCAACAGAACGATTTAGTCGAAGGCACGATAGTAAGCGAACCCTTGGAGAGCGGTTGGATAAAGCAAAACACCGAGGAGGTGGAGGAGGAGAAGATCCATTCCGAATTTAAAATAGAAACTGTACGCAATGAGGAAATCAAAGAAAATGAAGCTTATGAATACGATGATCTAGTTGAGACAGAAGAAGAGGACGAGGAACTGGTTGAGAATTGTCCGAATAGTTCTTCGGAAGAGTTTAATGGTTATGATGAAGCCGAAATCGATGAAGACGAGGAGGAGAGCCGACAATTTCTATTTGACCAGATTACAGTTGACTGCGAGGAAGTTGGGGAAACTGCGGTGGAATCAGAAACAAAAAATGATGTCGAACCATTTGACCAAGGCGAAGTTACAGACTTTGAAAGCTTAATTGAGAATGCGAAAATTTTAAAAGTAGGACATTTATTTATTTGTGTTCGTATAGGAAACTAATCTAATTATTGAATATATATTACAGAAAAAGAAGGAAAGAACTCCAGAACCAGAAGAACAAATAATTAAAATGGAAACGGCAGAACCGCTTGTGAAAAGAATTAAAATAATAACGTTAAAAAATAAAATCGACGAATTATATTCAATGTTCAAACCTGCAGACGAAAATGAATCAACACAGAACGGCGATGATGAGGATGAAGGCAGTAGTTCGGACAAAACGAAAGTCCAGCAACAAACAACACAAATTATTGGTGAAACTGTTATTACATCACTTCCCGTGGAGGTGAGCATCTCCAAATACTATGGTGGCGATGAATTCAAATGTCTCGCATGCGAAAAGACCTTCCGAAACCAGGCCAGCCTTGCGACACACAGTCGTACGCATTACTTGGAGTCGAGAAACCTCATTAAAGTCGCTCACAAATGTGCCGATTGCAATAAACTGTTCAATAAATTGAAAGATCTACAAAAGCATATACACGAAGTCCACTATCCGGAAGGTTTCAAATGTCGGCTATGCCACAAAGTGTTGCGATCGATGGCCTTACTTGAAGTGCATATGAAGAAAATGCACGTCCAGGGGCGAGTGAGTTGTCGTTTCTGTGGTTTACCGAATTTCAAGAGCATCCAGGATTACGAAGAACATATTGCCACACATGCACTGGATGAAAATTATAAATGTTACATCTGTGGCCGGAGATATACACAGGAATGGAATTTAAAGAATCATATAAAGCAACACGCCCTTCGAGCTCCAAAATGCTGTGTGGTATGCGGTAAAGTTACCATTCGACTAACGCAGCATATGAAAATCCATTCACCTCGTCCGGCACGTCTACACCAATGTCCTATTTGTAATAATATCTTCTCCTTTAGTTCGGCTCTTAGCCGGCATATAAAAGTTATGCACAAACTACCTCGTACGGGACGGACAAAGGTTGTACGAAAGGATGGTAGTGGTGGTATTAAAACTGGGAAACGACGTCGAAGGCAAAAACTGAAAATCAACGATAATATAATACAATCTGATACGGAAGAAGCTGGTGGTGATCAGAAGAAAGTTATTGTCGAAATGATTGAGAATGTTGTGAATCGAAGATCCTTATTAGATTCAAATAATACTGAATATATGGATTGTACGGTGGCCAGATATGAGACGATAGCAGCTGTAAATAGTATAACAGCGCCATCGCAGAAATAATAAGAATATTGTTAAAAATTGGTTATTTTTCTTTTTGATATTCAACTAGGAATACTTTAATTATAATACGAATATAGTCTGTATAGAAAATTATGATTTTTTATATTCAATTAAGTACGAATATTTTGGGTTGAGGCTGGAGAGAGAGAGAGAGAAACCAAAATAGAATGAAATAGACACTGTCCGGTTGTCAAAAATCGTGTTGTTGTTTATGTTCTTCTAATATTTGAGCAAAGTGTAAAAAAGTAGTGTTCATTTGATTTTCATTAAAAGTGTAGTTAAACACTTCGATTGAAGTGACAGCGACAACCCTTATTGATACTGACAAATCAGCAACCAGCACGCTTCTTCTTTCTGTGGTGGTGATTGATAAAAGCCGAAAGAAAATGCATCCAGATCTCACGGAAAGAATCCTTCAACATGTGGAGACCGTCGACAAGGTGGACACTCTGGACTTGGCCACATTATTCGAGGTCGATCATCAGAGAATCGTCGGCGCTCTGAAGAGCATTCAGGCACACGGTGATCTACTCATTGCCGAAACCGCGACACGCAAGTCTCTGGAACTCACCGATGAGGGAAATTCCGTTGTGGAGCACGGTAGTCATGAAGCGGTCCTGTATGGAGCAGTTCCCGAGGCTGGCATCGCTCAGGCTGAGCTGATGAAGAGTGGCCCCAACGCCAAGGTCGGTTTCAGCAAAGCCATGTCTCAGGGTTGGATAATGGTGGATAAATCGGTCAATCCACCGCTGGTCAAGCGGAAGGTGGACAAAATCGAGGACACCGTCAAGTTGAACTTGATGGCCGTCGCAGCTGGAACGGCTGACTTGGCTGCCAACATTGTTGCCGAGTACAAGAAACGTAAGCTTCTGCAGGAGATCACCACGAAAAGCTTCATCCTCAGCAAGGGACCAGAGTTCGCAACTGTGCTGACAAAGCTGGAAACTGATCTGACCGTAGATATGCTCGCCAGTGGATTGTGGAAAGATTTGAAGTTCAAAGATTACAATTTCAATGCTTTGGGCGCCCCCCCGGTGCGTGGACATTTGCATCCATTGCTCAAAGTTCGCACGGAATTCCGTCAAATCTTCTTGGAAATGGGTTTCTCCGAAATGCCCACTAACAACTATGTTGAATCATCGTTCTGGAACTTTGATGCACTCTTCCAACCGCAACAACATCCAGCCCGTGATGCTCACGACACCTTCTTCATCAATCATCCGGCAAAGAGTTACAAATTTCCCCAAGACTATTTGCAGCGTGTCAAGGAGGTGCATTCCAAGGGTGGATTTGGTTCGCAGGGCTATGGCTACGACTGGAAGTTGGAGGAGGCGCAGAAAAATCTTCTCCGCACTCATACGACAGCGGTGAGCGCGAGAATGCTGTACAAATTGGCCAATCAACCGGAGGGTTTCAAGCCGGTGAAATATTTCAGCATTGACAAGGTGTTCCGCAATGAAACTCTGGATGCAACTCATTTGGCTGAATTCCATCAAGTGGAAGGAGTCATCGCCGATGTCGGGTTGACATTGGGTGACCTCATTGGAACACTGTATGAATTCTTCAGGAAACTTGGCATCACACAATTGGAATTTAAACCAGCCTACAATCCGTACACAGAGCCAAGCATGGAGATTTTCTGCTTCCATCCTGGTTTGGGGAAATGGATTGAAGTCGGCAACTCAGGTGTTTTCCGGCCGGAGATGCTGTTGCCAATGGGTTTACCCGAGAATGTCAACGTCATCGCTTGGGGCCTGTCGCTGGAGCGACCCACCATGATCAAATATGGAATCAATAACATCAGAGACCTGGTTGGTCCGAAGGTTGATCTTAAAATGGTGGAGGAGGGTCCAATTTGCAGGCTGGAAAAAGCGTAAAATAACCTATGAATCGAAATACCTCGTAATGTTGAAATTAATTAAATAAAGATCTTTATAATAAATAATAAAATGCATTTAATTAAAAAAATAACACCAAACTTTTAATTCAAAAACAAACAAAATAATTATAAAACTTAAAGAAATATAAATTTTTTTCATATAACAATTTTTAAAAATTTTTAAATTGTTTTTTAATTATAAACAAAAAAAGTTTTGAAAAAAATTTATATACAAAAACAAAAAAAAAATATTTAAAAATTAGCATTTAAACAAAATATAAAAAAAAATTATAAAACCTTTAAAAATAAAAAATTTTAGAATAAAATTTAATTATAAAAATTTTTAAAAAGTGTTATTACAAAAAATTATAAAAAAATTATAAAAATTATAAACCTTGTATTCTCAAACAAATTTTTTGAAAAATTTTTTTTAGATATAAAAATTTTAAAAAAATAATTTTTTTTTTATTTATAAAAAACATAAACAAATATATATACAAAAAAAAAATTTATGAAAAAAAAAAATTATAAAATCTTAAAAAATAAAAATTTGAGAATACAAAAAACCCAAAAAAACATTTTATATATAAAAAATTTTAAAAAATTTAATTGTATTTAATTATAAAAAAGAACATAAAAAATATATATACAAAAAAAAAAAATGATTCTCTATAAAGGTCTGAATTTCTATTGTGAATACACCACATGAAAAGAAAAGTGACAAAAGCTGATGTTTTTCTTTGTGTTTATATTGCGTCAATTGTAAATTTTTTGTGTTCGTTCAGTTTGTTTATCGCATTTTGCTTATTAAACAAAAATCGCTCGTATTTAATTAATTAGTACTATATGTGAAATATTAAAGTTCAAATTTATACAGTTGTATTTGTGTACCTTAGCTTGGCCTTTGGGTTTTCACGAAGTTTCGCGAGTATTTGCGAAACTTTCACTGACGAACTTCATCGATGGAAGAAGAAAATACGATGGTGGCTGAGCAAGAAAACAATCAATTGCTATTGAATGCAATCAAAAATAAATTTGCTGCCCAGAATGCAAACGAAGCAACCACATTTAGCCCGCCCAAGTTCACGATTCCCATGTTGAAACCCTCCGCACCAGCGCTGAAGTCGTTCGAAGTAGGATTCCCATCCTCATTTTCTACTCCGGCCACTTCCAATCAAGAGGTTTCTCCACTAAATAAATTCATTCTGGGGCAATTGCAAGAGAAGTCCACCAGCAATGGTTTCATCTTGCCTACATTAAATTTGGCCAACAACTCGGTGAAAACAAAGAACGAATCCTCCACCTCCTCTAGCGAAAGCCCCTTCGCAATACCAACATTGAATCTTTCTTGTAGCAGTAAATCCACGGACAGTTCGTGCAGGAACATCTCATCATTGAGTAGGGTCTTGGAGAACCTTCATGTTGAAGATAATACTAATAATACTCCCAGTACAAATATTGACCTGACAACGGCTTTGAGTTGTAGTGCCCCATTATCACAATCGAAACCGAATGAATGCAGTTTTGCGGAGAGTAAAACGAAAGGACAACAGGAAGACTTTGAGATACCATTCATTCAATGCGACTTGGAGGAACCCAATGTCTATTGCCAAACAGATATTTCGCAGCAGAAGCTGAATCATTGTTTGGTGCGACCATCATATTTTGCACGGATAACGTGTTTGCGGTTTAAACGCATGCGCAACTTGCCAAGGATTGACCATAGCTTCAAGGCTAAACATAAAATACAGCGTTTTTGTTTCGATACCAAATCACCGGATGACATTATAATAGCAAATTTGTCAAAGTATACGCGTAGACCCGAGGAGGATACAAGATTAAAACAAAATGTCGGAATGGCATAAAATCCAGTATAGATTATATAGTTACCATAATTTGTACCAATTGATTTTAAGCTATTTTACAATGTAATAAAAAAAATCGTACGAAAAAATGTATAAATTTTTTTTAAATTATATATTTTTATTTAAATTTTTTGGTGGGTTTAAAAAATTAAGAAATTAAAAAAAATTTTTAATTTCAAAATTTTAATTAAATAAATTCATAAAATTGTCCACTGGGAGATATTCCATTGAAACGCCTCAAAACCACCCTTTTTCCCACCGGATTTTTTGCTCTCTCATTCCATTAACCATAGCAACCAACTGTCACTTTTTGTTGTTTTAGCAATATTCTCTCTCTGTCCTTATCGCACCTCTGTCAGCTCTTCGATAGACATTTTGACATAAAATAATAAAAACAATTTCCCTGTGAAAATTTTTTGGTGTCGCAAAGTGAAAATTTTTGAAAAGAAAAATGCATAAAATTTTATAAAAATTCGTGTATTTTACACAACAAATAAATCCCAGTGCGAGAACGGAGTTATACAAAAATTAATAGAAATTATTATTGTGACAAAATGGAGGAGATTATTGTGAAACAAGAGGAGCCCGATACTAGTTTTGAACTAGAGGACAGCAAAGATTCGTCTTGGCGGAGCTACCAGCAGTACCAACAAAAAACCCAGCAGCAACAGCAGCAGACTCCTCTGCAATCACGACAATCGCATCAATCGCAGCCTTCAAACAACAATCCAAGCTCCGGACGGAAACCAATTGCAGCCACTCATATCTCGAGCAGTTCATCATCCATCTACCATGGCGCCCAGCGATCGTCGCAGCGACCGGCGGTACAGGGTCAAAGTACCAATGCGTCTGGTAGAAAAAACCCATCCTCAAGAAACCCCAACAACTATTCCCTGGGCCAAAGGTGCGGCGAGCTGTTCGTCGCTAAAAACGCCCGTCAATGGACATTCGTTTGCACGTTTTGCAATAAAAGTACACGCGATATCGGCGACTTTATTTGCCATATCAAAATGAAACATCTATCGGGAGGAACGGATGATGATCGTGCCGAATATGAGAATGATTATTATGAGAACAAGGATTACAACAATCACGTTCAGGATGATTACGAGGAGACATGCATCCAAGAACAAGATGTAAGAAATTACTTTAGGCATAATCGTAGAGCTATTGAAATAATACCACTTAATCAAGACATCGACCCAAAGCACCCAAAGCGTAGTAGTTTAATCAAGAATTCATCGGCCTCTGAAAGAACATCGTCGGAGGTTAGTTTGGTCTGGTTTTGGTTTCGATTTGGTTTTGATGTGTGTATAACAAGGGGTTTTTTCATTCTTGATGGTTTTCTTTAATGTATGCTCGCTTTAATTTAATGCGTTCTATGAACACTTTCAAATGTTTATTGATTTTTTTCAAAAAGTTTCCCTTTGAAATAAGGGAGTAAAATTATGAAAAAAACCGGTTTTCCAGATTTAGCGTCCTCAACCTTTCCAAAAAAAAAGTTTTTTTTAATCATTAGCATTTTTTGTTACATGTATATTTCTTATGATATTCGTCATTATTCGGATATTATTCCATCACTATTTGAGAGAATCCCTTCTTTATTACGCACACACACACAATTGCAACCAACACCAAAACATGTTCATTTTCATTTTTGCGTTTTCGACCGTTTTTTTTTTTAATAATTTTGTATTGAATTTCCTTTTTTGAAGTAAAGATTTTTAGTATACATACTATAAATGCTATTGCTGAATTATTAATATATGAAAAATATATATATATATATTGAATGTATTATTTTTTGATTTTTGCCAATAGTACTTCGATTGTGGGAACTACCTAGACATTAATGTTCATACAGAACCAGAGGAATTGAACTATAATAAGGGAGCCAAAGCAAGACAGGAAAAGCAACAGAGGAATCTCGTCTCACAAAAGCCCACTGAGAAAACACCAAAACAACGACATCAACAGCAGCCAGCACAGCAACAACAATTACAAAAACAACAACAATTACAAAAACAACCACAACTACAAAAACAACTACAACAACAACCAAAACAATTATTAATACCACAGAAAAAACAGTCAGTCGATAGGGACGATAGCGAGAATGATGTCGAAGACGTCCTCGATACTATCCAACTGAAGAAGGCGAAACTTTCCAATTCGACCACACCTCGGCCACACTTTGCCAGTAGTATTCTCGCTGATGCGGCCAATAAACAGCGAAACAGCGAAGGTGCCAAACACAATATAACCACCACCCAAGACACCGATGATGATGAGCACTCGCAATCGTATGGAAACGATGATATGCTGGAGAATTCACTTATGGAACATGACGAACATAAATACAATAATGGCATCGGAGGCGGAGGTGAAGATGATTTTGATAATCAATTGCTATTGCAACCGACGGACTCGATTGAATCGTCAACGCCTGGCAGCGACGTGAAGGTGAAACGTCGTCAAATACGCGGTACTGCCTATTGTGCCCTCTGCAACAAGACCTTCCAATACTATTCCCTCTATCGGAATCACATGATCAAACATTCGAACGAGACGCCGTTCAAGTGTAATGTCTGTAAGAAGGGCTTCAAATCGAAACAAGCCATACGTTATCACATGAATACGCATCAAAAGGATAAACAGTTCAAGTGCCAAATATGCGGTGCCGCATTCTATACGGAAAATCAATTCCTCACGCACATTCTGACGCACAAGAATGAGACGACGTATCCGTGCATGGTGTGTGGCAAAGTGCTGGAAAGCGACAAAGACCTCGAAACCCACTTGAGCACACACACCGAGGAGCGACCGTTCCGTTGTGACTTCTGTAACAAACTATTCCGTTTGCGCCATCATCTATCGAATCACTTAAAGATGCATCGTCAATATCGCTGTGACTATTGTCGGGAGGAGTTTACAAGCGCTGTCCACTTGCGCAAACCGTACGCGTGTCCGGTTTGTGAGAATTCACCGGATTTTCGTTCAGGTGGTGAAAATGAGCAAATGTCAATTTCGCTACCGATAAATCCAATGCAACTATTCGAGGCTATAACACCACCAACAAAACCAACCGAATGCGTTGATATTGCTGAAATGGTTAGCGAATCGGAATCAGAGGATTGTGAAGATGAAGATGATGACAATGATCGCAATGATAATGAGGATGAAGACGATGACGACGACATGAATGGACCATCATTTTCCAGACAAATGAATGAATCCAACTCGACAGAAATTAAACCATTCCCATGTAAACAGTGCCCACGTTCTTATTCACATTTGAGTGGCTTGAATTTTCATTTAAGAAATAAGCATTCATAAACACAAAGGCATATTCCAATTAATATGTGCCCCGTACCGTCTGCTATGATTATTGCGTAGTTATGAGATTGCATATGTAGATAATACCTTAATTTTGCTTTCAACAACAGATAGTAGTCAGATATTTTTTTGTCTGCAGATACAGAACCAAACCTCTTGTAATGGTAATTTGAAATTGTAGAAAATGTTGAAATATGAAACTGAATATAGAATTCTTAGGTACATAGTATTTTTTCGGAAGAATAATAATGACAACTATGTGTTGTTGGAGGAAGAATACTCATCAGTGTATTGCATAATTAACTAAAATATGCGCAGTATATTTTTGAGTACAATCCGTTTATTCTATGGCATGATTTATATAGTTCTAAGCATAAATATACTACTTATCAATTATACGATACCTTCCTTCACCTTCTTTTAAGCACTATATTCAAATATTCTCTTTCGTTTTTTCTTTCTACACTGTTCCTTAAGTTTTTCTAGTCTCTTAGAGTCCTTGATTTAAATTCGTTAAATTTCCTTTATCATTAATTTCAAGAGATTTAGTACGCGTATCAGTATTGTCGGCTTCATTATCATTGTTATTTAATTTATATATCATTATTCGAAATCATTGATAATTGTTCCAGTTTATCTTTAATCAATAGATCTGCACCTACATATATATATATAGTTTGTAATAATTCGAGTAGATTTCCAAATTTTAATTGTTAGGAGAAAAAAATTAATTCTTATTTTGAAATTTCATGAATTTCATACAATTTTCCACCTCGTGTGCAGACTATATTTCTTTTTACGCACTGTTCCTAAATAGAAATATATATACACATATATATATATATATATTTAATTATATATCTATACATAAGTCCGATAAGACAAATTAGGATTAGACATTTTTATGGCATACACCTAATTCTGTTTTTACACGGTATTTTCCGGTACAAAATCTACCGTGTAAAAACAGAATCAGGTGTAAAATGATATTTTAGGGAGACAATTTACTGTTGGAAGAGTTTAATTTAAGTAAAAATTTAAATTTGTTTTTGCAAGATGTAATTGCTATATTATGCAACCATAATAAATAATTAATTATAAGATTTTCAATCAAATATCTTCATTTCATATTATTTCTCACATAATGTTTCAAATTGAAAGAAAAAAATAATAGCGTTAAGATATTTTTAGTTGATATATAGATAGTACCTGTTTATAAATTTCACGGAATTTTTATTTTTTAAAGTAATTTTTACCCACAGGAAGTTGGACACTGAATAGAAATTAATTACTTATATTGTATAAAACACCGGCTAGGAAACTACAAATATAAATCATATTATGAACATTTGAGAACAATACAATGTATATTCCAAAAATAAAAAAATATTAATAAAATTATTCATATTTTAAAAATTATTGCATTTTAAAATTAACTTTTTCAGTTATTCGTTACAATCTGTTTCATTAAACGAGTAGTCGAAAAGTATTCTCAAATACCATATTTCTGAAGTTATATTGTGAACTATTGTGAATATTTGTTTTTGAGAGAGAGAAAACAAAATGGATCCACGAATAAAACCAAAACAAATCGACGATAATTTCTGGGTGCGAATAACAATAATCAAAACAAAATCGACGAAGATTTGCGATGAATTCCCGGAATTCTAGGATGTCAAAGTCGCCATTTTTTCTGATTTTGTAAAGCGTCCCTGCAATGTTGAATTGATGCCAGCTACATCTATTGGCGGGTGCCAATTTTGTTTCTTTTTGTGATTTTAAAATGAACATTTTTTGATAACTTCCCTGATTTTTTTAATCGACGATTTTTTAAATAACATTTAATTTATAATTTATTTGTGTTATTTTATTGTGTATTATTTGTGTTATTTGTTATATATAAATAATAATGGATAAGATGTCAATACAATAAAATACAACGTCAGAAGTGGAAGAGGAGCTCCGCAAGCCAAATAAAGTTGTGGAGCTGGAGGGAGCGTCGACTGGAAGAGACCTCCTCAACCAGAAGAATTATGCCCCAATATATTCGACTTTGAAGTGGATTTCGAAGATTGGGAGCGAGCGTTCGCTGGTCGGGGAGGATAACCGTAGATGTGAGAAACTGGTGAGTGAGGTTATGTTTCCGGATCCGGATGCCGGCCGGATATGAAATACATATGTACAACTCCCTCTCCCCTCCCAATAACCAATTATATATTAAATATGACCGACATCGAGTGATGTGGAATTTTAGGAGTTCGACAAATGTGACAATGAAGTGTTTTTCATCAAAAGTATGGTGCGTAATGTTTCGCAAAAAAGTGGAGTGCGTAGTGTTTTGATCAAAAGCGAAGTGAAACACTTCGATTGAAGTGACTTCGACAGCCCTGAACTCTGGTGTGTTCGTACGACGAACGAACTGCGCCGCCTCGCACGAAACCACTTACGAATGAGGGAATCAAAACAAAAGCCTACAAAACTATTAACTGTCAAAAACGTCCCGGAAATTTCTGGCGGCAGCCATTTTTTCTGAGTTTTTAAAGCGTCCCTGAAATGATGACTGTGATGCTGGCGCCATCTATTCGTGGTGTTACGAGTTTTGGAAACACTTCGATTGAAGTGACTTCGACAGCCCTGTTCGTTGCTCGAGTTGACGACGGAATTATAATTTTTTGTTGAACACAAAGTTTTCGTTTTTGCATTTTTTCTAACTTGCCGTTCGTTCTAATTATCAATTTATTTGATGGTAAATTTGATAGATAAAAACACGCTACATATTGGTGGTGTTTTCGAAAATAGACGTGTGAATGAATTCAATTGAAATATGAATTTTTGCAGATTTTGCAATTTGCTGCTGGATTTGCGAAGAGACAAAGAAGGAGAAAAGGAGGAGAAGAAAACGCAGACATATTGATGTTGTTGTTGTTCTTTTTGTTGCTTCTGGTATAGAGTGGAAGGAAGAAAGAAGGAAGGAAGCAAGCATATTATAGAAGACAGAAAAAAAAAAAAAAACTGTGTAAAAGGTCAGCGACAAGACAGCCGACAGACGAACAAACATACAGACAGATAGAGGACGACTGGTTCGTTTCCAGAGCATAGACATCTGCAAGAGTATAGAAACAACAAAGGCGAAAAAAAAAACAAGCCAGACAGTCCAACAAACATACAGCAAAAACAAAATACTACAACTTTGCAAACTTTTCAAAGTCCGCGACAAAAAACACACACGGATAGAAAGAAAGAAACAACGACGACGACCGACCGCGAGAGGTAAATGTTGTATATTTATAGAAATAATTTTATTTCCAACTGGAAAAATCTAATTTGCAATTTTTCATTTGGCACCATCTCATTCTTGTTTTTTTGTGTGTGAATCGTGAAATTCGGGAAAACGCATGTAGAGAGAATTGCGAGATCACAAGAAGTTTTTTGGTGTTATTGTTATTTATTTATTATTGCTGCTTATGGTAACGTTGTTTCCAACAATAACTTGCCTTCATTCATAGTTTCACTATCACAGTCTTTATCGCGTATTTCTATTTGTTTGCTTGCGCCAAGAGAGGAAGAAAGAAAAACAATCGCACCATCGATTATAAAAATACAAACCCAATTTATGTTCAATGTCATCAAAGTACATCATTTTCCATCATCATTTCCAATTCATTGCCATCATCATATCTACATATTTAGTGTTTATAAATAAATAAAAGGTTAAAACCGATAATAAATATTATGTTTTTATAGTAGCGTGCTAAGGAACTAACTGCTGGATCAGAAAATTTTATAGTCACGACTCCGTTTGCCTCCATTCAACACAACACAACACAACAACAAAGCCATTCATATTGCATTTAAATATATAACAAATATATATATACTGAAACTATATCTGGGAAGAAGTTGTACAAAATCCGTTTGAAGTTGAAGGAAGATCAAGCAGCCTTTTGTCTCACTCACTCACTCCACCTGGAACGCACACACTTTTTATATATATATCAAGATCAATTATTTACATTGTGTTGCACACAGCTGTTGTGGTGCATCGTGAAATGTTGCCATTTACACCGCAAATTGTTAAACGTTTATTAGCATTAAAAAAGGGCAACGAAGATACCGTCGAGGGCAAGTGGTCGGAGAAGGCGGTCAAGAATCTAGTTAAGAAATTGAAAAAATCCTCAGCACTCGAAGAACTCGAGCGTGCGATTTCAACACAAAATTGCAATACTCGTTGTGTGACGATACCACGTTCGAAGCCGGCAGCTGGGGAGAATTTACGCAAAGGTCTACCTCACGTCATCTACTGCCGTCTATGGCGTTGGCCAGATCTGCAATCACAAAATGAACTAAAGGCACTCGATCATTGCGAGTTTGCGTATCATTTCAAAAAAGACGAAATCTGCATTAATCCATATCATTACAAAAAAGTTGAGCTATCGATTTTGGTGCCGAAATCACTGCCAACACCGCCAGACTCAATCACCGACTATCCGTTGGATAATCACAGTCATCAGATTCCAAATAACACTGAATATAATGCTGCGTCCATACGCAGCTCATCGTTGAGTCCGCCACAGTATATGGAAGTGCCGTCGTCCTCGGTGCAACAGCAACAACAACAACAACAAATGGCCTGCAACGCTACAACAATCAACAATTCGCAAACAAGTGGCGGCAGCGGCGGCGGCAGTGTGAGCGGTGCCCTTTGCAATATGGATTCCCAATCGAGCGTTCTGAGCGTTGGCAGCAGCATACCGAACACAGGCACCCCACCGCCCGGCTATATGAGTGAGGATGGCGATCCGATGGATCAGAATGATAATATGAATATGTCACGTCTGACGCCGCCGGTCGACGCAGCACCCGTGATGTATCATGAGCCGGCATTCTGGTGTTCCATCTCCTACTACGAATTGAATACGCGAGTCGGTGAAACTTTCCACGCCTCACAGCCATCGATTACCGTTGACGGCTTCACCGATCCCTCCAACTCGGAACGCTTCTGTTTGGGCCTACTCTCGAATGTCAATCGCAACGAAGTGGTGGAACAAACGCGACGGCACATTGGCAAAGGTGTACGGCTGTACTATATCGGCGGTGAGGTATTTGCCGAATGCCTGAGTGATTCATCGATTTTCGTACAAAGCCCCAATTGCAATCAACGCTACGGCTGGCATCCGGCAACGGTTTGTAAAATTCCGCCAGGATGCAATTTGAAAATATTCAATAATCAGGAATTCGCCGCATTGCTGTCGCAATCGGTGTCACAGGGATTTGAGGCGGTCTATCAGTTGACCCGGATGTGCACCATTCGCATGTCGTTCGTCAAGGGCTGGGGTGCCGAATATCGCAGGCAAACGGTCACCTCGACGCCCTGCTGGATCGAGCTACACTTGAACGGACCCTTGCAATGGTTGGATCGTGTCCTCACGCAGATGGGTTCACCGCGTTTACCATGTAGCTCAATGTCATAAAGACATTGAAAAGAAGAAACATACAAACAAACAACAAATAAAAGCTAAAAGTGGAGAAGTGGATGATTTTTAACTTAAGAGCAAAGCTAACTCTTGAATAGCAAAGCTGTTCTTCTTTATGTTTAAAGAAAACTAAGAAAAAATGATTAAAGAAAACTAATTTGAATATATAAAAAAATAGAAAATAACATCATGTTTAAATTTAAACTTAAGTTGAAATAAGTTGAAATGTGTTTGGAATTAAGCACAAAGTTTGATTGAAAATTGTTTAGAGAAAAAACTCTGTAGAGAAAGAAATCACATCTAAAAGGATTTGAGGCGGATTTGAATCAAATGCTAAACACATTTCTTTATTTATATATATACGAGAGAAACATATGTATAACAGAAATCAAATTTCAATAACTGTAATGAAACATGTTTAGAAATTAAATTAAATATTCTATTTATTTAGAACTGCAATTACATTTACCATTAATCTAAACTTTATCTATGAACAAAATCAATCAGAATCAGAAACTTTTTCTCCTACATGAAACACTAAATGATTGTTTAGTCAAAATTAATCGTGTGTTAATTTCGTGGAAAAATTGTTTTAAATCATTATTTAAATCATAGGGAAATTATCAACCACAAAGAAGAAGAAAGAGGATACAAACAAAAGTTGAGCTAAGGAGGAATGTAAAGAGTCTGGCAGATATTTGTTGTACACAAAAATATATATATTTTTTGTACAAACAAACTCTGAAAAGCATATAATATTTTTTTAATTGAACTTACCAAAAAAACCAAACAAACAAACATAATAACAACAACTGATAAATACTAAACTCTCTTTAAGATTGTACTAAGCAAATGAGAAATTGAAAATTTCAATAAATAAAAAAAATATATACGGGGAAATTTTAGCTTAAAGCTGCTCTTATTATATATTCGACAAGAAATTAAATTGTATTCGATAATTTACATTTTTTAAGTATAGTTTTTCTTTTTCTATTTAGAATTTTCTTTTTTCTATTTGCTATATTTCAAATATAAGCTATTGACTATTAAACAATTAAAAAATCATATTTAGTTGCTGTAAAAGCATAAAACCGTAAATTATTTCATACAAAATAGGAGAATATTAAAGCATATATTACTTACGTTACGATTTTAAGTAATTAAGGCTTTTTGTTTTTAGTCATTTTTTTTTTTTTGTTTACAAATTAGTCACTTGAATATTATTACATTAAAAAGATTTGCAAAGGAGAATACTTCTTAAAACATATACATACGATTAAATAAACATTTAATTGGCTTTCGCTAAATATTTAACTATAATATTTATCAACAATATTATTATTATTTTTAACGTTTTCTCAATTTTGTCATACATTTAAGCCTGAGTTATATACTATTACTTATGTTTTAAACCCATATATGTTAAAAATAATTTAATATTTATTACATACAACTCGTACAAGATTGATATATGATGTAAACTTTCTTGGGAAATAAAACCAACCAATATATATATATTATTTGTACTGTGTCTACTGATGTTATTGACGAACAACACAATGGAATTTCGTTAGGTGGACAGCTAGACCGGCTCGTTGAGCAAAACTCTTCTGGCATATATCACAGCAATATTGTTTCACAGCCGCATGCAACTTGCGATGTTGCAACAACGTTGCACTATGTCCAAATCTCTTATCGCAGACATTGCATTGATGTATGCGATCACCGGTGTGTGTCGTCATGTGATCGCGCAAACGCGACGATGTGTAGAATGCCCTGGGGCATAGATCACATGGAAAGTCCAGCTGTTTGATATGTTTTCGTTTCTTGTGTATATTCAAGCTGCTCGATGTTTGCAAACCCAATCCACAGTGTTCACAGATGAACGGACGTTCTCCGGTATGTGTCCTCTCATGACTGCGTAATTCCGAGGCGGTGGCAAAGCAACGATTGCTGCATTGAGTGCACTGATGTTCTTTCACGTTGGCATGTCGTCGCTCGTGCTGGCGTAGATTATTCAATTGCTTGAAGGCAAACCCACATTGATTACATTTGTGCGGCCGATTGGTTGTGTCGTGTAGTTTGAGATGCTTTTTAAATTCATGGGCCAGATTGAATGCGACGCTGCAATTACCGCAGCTATAGAGATCTGTTGAATTATCTACTTCCACAGTTCTGTTTGACTACAAGAGAACAAAGAAATGTGTTCAAATATAATATTTGTATATGTCTTGAGAATATAATTAAAACAACCATTTGAGTTGAACAAATTTATTTACTTTATATATGTAAAATTAAATGCTATATGTATATAATATAACTATGTTCAAACATTCAAAAATTATCTTGAAACAGTCTCTGACCACGATCATCGGGGTCTAGGACTTTGTGATTGATTTTTATATGGGCAATCAGTGCCGGTTTCTGATTGAAGCCCTTTTGGCATATATTGCAAACATACTCCCGAGCATTTACATGCAACTTGCAATGGACTACAAGCGATTTCCGACGGGAGAACGCTGCCGAGCATATGGTGCAAACAAAGGGACGATCGTTCGTGTGGACGGCCAAGTGATCTCTTAGTTGGCAGCTATCGAAGAAACTCTTTTCGCAAACACCACACTTGTGCGGACGTATGTTCATATGGCGTTTAGTGTGTTCACTCAGTGAACCCGACGTGTTGAAAGCCATTCCACAAGATGTGCAAATATATGGTCGTTCACCGGTGTGAGTCCGTTGGTGGGTTGCGGCTTCGGTGCTGGTGAAGAACTTTTTCGGACACAGCTGGCAGCTGTAATTCTTTTTATCAGTGTGACGCCGCACGTGTGCCCGTAAATTGAATTCTTCCTTGAAAGCAAACCCACAGATATGGCACTTGAATTTACGTTCCGATGAGTGACAAGCCTCATGCTTACGCAATTTACTCTCTATGGAAAATACTTGATCGCACTGTTTGCATTTGAAAACATCAATTGTGCTAACAACGACCTTTTTTCGTTTAGGACTTGAAGGTAAAAACGAATTTTGACTTTCTGGCGAGGATAATACAAGTTTCTGCAAATATTCGGAATGCCCATATCAGAAGAATTAGGATTTTTGAACAAGGAAGTTTTGTGCTATCATTATTTGCTTTCATGATTAGCGAAATATTCGACTATGATCTAGTGAAATGATATAATTACCTTTTTTCTAGAATATAGTATATTGGGTTCATAATTGCTCTTTGTTATTGTAGGTTGATGATGATTCTTCTTTTCTGTGTCTTCCTCCTCAACCAAGTATTCTTCCTCTTGTTCCACTTCTATATGGGTATCGAGTTTGGGTTTGATATCCGTTTCTGCATTGGTCTCCACATCCACCAGCTCAAACATTATTTCCGATTCATGTTCAACTAACAACGTGTTGTTTACATTATCTTCTATATCGTTCACCTCTTCTATGTCGTTTACATGATCTACTATATTGTTTACATCTTCTATGTCGTTTATCTCTTCTATATAATTCACATCCTCGGTGTCGTCGCCATCAATTATTGAGTTGTTTTCTTCTTTAATTGCCTCATGCTGGATGTGCTCATAATGTTCCGCTGATAAATGCTTTATGAAATCCATAAAATTCCCATATTTCATATCACAAAGTGAGCAATGGAGCACAATAAAGCGATTTATCGTTATGAAAACCTCGCCACAGCGACCATCATACGAATCATTCTCCTGTAGTTGTAAACTCTCCTTAAGATAATCCATCTCATGCGTAGACATTCTATTTGTATTCAACTGGTAAAAAACTAACTAAACTTTATTTTATTCGAGATTTTGTTCTAGTTTTTTCCGTCTGCTTCCCGAGGTTTTTTGATTTGATTAGAAAACAAAACCAATTTGCTATCAAATGTCAAATAAATGGCGCCGATTCACCATGAAAGCTTCATTGCGAACTATTGTGAATTTGTTCTGACATTTCGACATAAACAAAAAATGTAATGATAATTATTATATATGTATTTTTAGTTTTTGCATTAATATGATGCCGTAGTTGAAAAATTTATATGACACAACATAAAACTAAATAATAATTAAGAATGAAACAATAATTTAAGTTATTGACTGGTTATCTAAATTTAAATGCTATCAATATTAAATTATTATCCCTATGTTTAAATAAATTTGAACTACTCTTCATTTGTCTTCAAACTGACTTTGACTCCTACTATCATTAGGCTCTATCACTTTGTGGTGGATTTTTATATGGGAAATCAGAGCCGGCTTCTGATTGAAGCCCTTTTCGCATATATTGCAAACATACTCCCGAGCATTTACATGCAATTTGTAGTGGACTACAAGCGATTTCCGACGTGAGAACGTTGCCGAGCATACGGAGCAGACATGCGGGCGTTCGTTTGTGTGGACCGGCAAGTGATCCTTTAGTTGCGAGCTATCGAAGAAACTCTTTTCACAATATTTGCACTTGTGTGTCCGAATATTCTGATGCCGTCTAATATGTTTACCCAGTAAACTGGATGTGTTACAACCAATACCACAATATGTGCAAACATATGGTCGTTCACCGGTGTGTGTTCGTTGATGGGTTGCAGCCTCAGTGCTGGTGAAGAACTTTTTCGGACACAGCTGGCAGCTGTAATTCCTTTGATCCGTGTGTCGCCGCATGTGATGCCTTAAATTGTATTCCTGCTTGAAGGCAAACCCACAGACATCGCATTTAAATTTCCTTTCCAACGTATGGCATTCCTGGTGTTGACGCAATTTGTATTCTACGAGAAATACTTTATCACACTCGTTGCATTTGAAAACATTGTTGCCTGAGGACCTTTTGCGTCTTTTTCTCGAGGTAGCAGAATTCTGCAAATATTCAAATCATGAATGAATGTGATTTCTGATATAGATTTTTACCTTTTTTGTAGGACTTGCAACGGTTTCGTAGTGGTTCTTTTTTATCTTAGGAGGATTCTTCTCTTCTTTCACTTTGGTGTAGTCTTCTAGCAAGTATTCTTCCATATATTCATTACTGTGTGTGATATCCGAGTCAGCATTGTTGCTTTCCACTCCCAGAAATTCAAACATTACATCCGATTCATGTCCATCCAACGTTTCGTTGACATCGTCTGTATCGTTTACATCATCTGAGTCCTTTACATCGTCTGAGTCGTTTACATCATCTGAGTCGTTTATATCTTCTATGTCGTTTACATCTTCTATGTCGTTTACATCTTCTATATAATTGACATCCTCGGTGTTGTCGTCACCATCAATTATTGAGCTATTTTCTTCTTTAATCGCTTCATGCTGGATATGCTCATAATGTTCTGCTGATAAATGCTTTAAGAAATGGAGAAAATCCCCATATTTCTTATCACAAATCGAGCAATGCAAGACAATGAAGCCATTCAATGTTATGAAAACCTCTCCACAGCGACCATCGTAGCAATCATCCTCAGGCAGTTGAAAACTCTCTTCCTGATATTCCACATCAAGTGCAGTCATTCTAATTTACCACAAATGGATTAAAAATTAAACTAAAACTCTTTTTTGTAATCCCGGCTGCTTGTAGATGAAATTCGAATAGTAAATAAAACCAATTGAAAATGTCAGAATTATTGGGGCTGATTCACCATGGAAATCGTTCATTGCAACGATTGTGAATTTGCCATGAAATGCATAAAAAATCATGTAATAAAATTTTTATTTATTTGGAATTTCATTTAAAATAATCATTTATTTCATATCATAAAATTATTTTTCATATCATAAAATTAGAGTACATTTAAAAAAATCATAATAATACATATTCTTCAACTATTATGAAAACAATGTCCAAAGGATTTCATATTAAAATAGTACAGTAGACGATTTAGGACTTTTTTAATCCTTCCTGCAACAAAGATTACAATTTATGATCAACATATGTTTATTGTTTATGACAAATTCACAACATCTTCTTATTATCCAAATATTTAATCGACAGAGCTGCAAACGAAATACGGAATATTTATCTTTGTTCTACTCCCTTTTGTGATAAGAATCGGAATAGGAATCGGATAAGAATCGGAACTCTGAATTCAGTGAAATAAAATTTATGAAAATTAGTCCTTTAATTTTTATTTGTTTAACAAGAAATTACAAGAAATTCTTTGTTACAGTTATTGAATGTAGCATCTAGAATAACATTATTAACTAAATATTTTAAAGATTTATATATTATATACGTTAAGGTTGCTTGCTTAGTTAATGAAGAAGTTTGAATGCATTTTGTTGAGATGCGGCTTCTGAATCAATTATTTATGTTTTTTTTGTTTTTTGGTAACAAACTCAACTTTGTTATCATGCTTCTACAATTTCCTCTTCAACTTCTTCCATTTCCTCTTTAGTCTCAGCCATTTTAAGGGCCAATCTATTATTTTTACACTGAATCGATCGTTTGTGGGCATTGAAAAACTGGATGTCGGTGAATTCCACACCACAAGTAATGCATTGAAAATGGGATTTGTTCAGATGCTCCTCCTTGCGATGTCGCGACAGTTTGTGGCTATCGCGGAATTCCAGGCCGCAGAAACGACACGACAGCGGCTTACGATTGCCCATGTGGACGGCTTCAATGTGCTCCTTGAGGTTTCCCCGCCGATGGTATGACTTTGGACAATATTCACATTGATGCGGTCGCACTCCCTGATGATGCGATAGAATGTGCTTCCGTAGAAATGTATTTTGAGCATAGGTTTTTCCGCACATCTCACAAATGAACTCGCGTTCCTGATGTTTGCGTTGATAATGAAGTTTCAGATCGTTTTTAGTTGTGAAGTAATTGTCACAGATGTCACAGGCATAGGGTCGTATGCCCAAATGTCGTCGCGAATGGGCCGCCGCCGAATTCCGATTGCAATGCGTATTATCGCAGTAAATGCAATTGAATCGCTTGGTCTCCGGATTCTGATGTGTCTTCAGGTGTTGTGGTATCAGCTTCGCATTCATAATTGATGGACAAATCCCACATTCGATTGGTAACGTGCTGCCAGTTGCCTTCAACTCATCCCGGGGAACAGATGTAAATTCCACGATGGGTGTCTCCCCATCGAAGCCAATAATAGTGGCAACCAGATCATCGAATAGCATGTATTTATTTGGCAGCTCTGTGCAGACCTTTTCCTCGGCTAGATCTTCTTCTTCCTCCTCCTGTTCTTCTTCAACAGTGTTGGCGTCCTCGGAAATAATATCATCTTGCAAGATTGCCGTTGATAAGTCCGTCTCAATGATTGCATTAACTTCCGACTCGGACATTTCCTCATCCTCGAGCATTTCGGTCTTGTATTGTTGCAGCTCTTCGTCTGAAGTGGGTTCCGTCGTCTCATTGTGTTTTGATGATGATGTACTGGCCTTTTCCCTATTCACCGTCCTGGGACGACCTCGCCCTCGACCGCGTCCCCTGCCACGACCACGGCCTCTTCCACGACCTGTTGCAGCGGGAGCTTCTTTTCTTGTCTGTCGTCTGTCTTTGGTCGCCGCCGATCTGGATACCTTTGCCTCGGGATATTCAGACTTTATTGACGATAATTTACGCTTCCTCTTCGTCGCCGCCGGATTGTAATCGTTCAAAATAAACTCTTCTTCTGATACGTCACTGTCTTCTTCGATGCCTTCAGCCTCATCCTCAACATCGGTGGGAACTTCAAGAACTATCAAATCGTCCGAGTCGTATGGATCGTAAGGCATTTTTTTGCGGGTTTTGTATTCCCAAATTTATTTTTATAAACTTTAAACACGATTAAAATTTTACGAAAAATTCGCTTCCTATTTTCTGCTAATAGCGGACGCAATGAGCATGTTTGTGGTATATTCACAATAGACGATTTGACAGCTTGAATTCGATTTCGAATTCTACTAATAATCTACTACTACTACTACTAATAATCTACTACTAGTAATCAAGAAACTTTGACAGTTTTTTGACAGTTCGCGAGTCATTGACGCGAATTTGTTACATTTTCTTCGTCTTTTTTTCTTTCAGCTTCCCTGATTTTTATCAATATAAAAATCGTTGAAAATTAAAAAAAAATAAGTAATTTAAAAAAAAAAATTATAAAATATAACAAAATATTGCAATTTTTCAAAAAAAAATCTGAAGTTTTTAAAAAATCATAAAATATAACTAACAAATTTGAGCTTCCAAAAAACAAAATTATAAATTTTTCTAAGAATAATCATAACTTTAAAATAAAAAATCATAAATATAACGAAAAATTTGAATTTTTGAAAAAAAAATTGAATTTTTCAACAAATCATAAAATATAAAAAAAATTGAAATTTTTAAGAAATCATAAATTTTTCCCACAAAAATCGAAAGTTTTCAAAAAAATCTGAAGTTTTCAAAACATCATAAAATATAACAAAAAAAAAAATCGGAAATTTACATAAAAAATTTTATTTCCAAAATAAAACTGAAATTTTCAAAAAATCCTCACTCTTTCTAACAATCGGAAGTTTTAAAAAAGTCATTTAATTATAAATCGTTTCATTTTAAGAATTAAAAAAAAGAGTTTATTTGAATATTTTAAATGTTGTTTTTTTCCAGAAATTTAAAAAAATTCAAATTTTCACATCATATTTTTTAATTAGATCAATTGAATATCTAAAAGGTTGTTTTTTAAATTAAAAAAAATTGAATTTTAATATATATGAATGGACCATATTTTTTAATTTTTTAATCAATTGAGTATTTTAAAAAATTAAAATTTTCACTCATATATTTTCACATTTTTTAATTAAGTTCAATTGAATATTTAAAAGGTTGTTTTTCTTTTCAGAATCCAGTTGATCAGAAAACGGTTCAAACCATGAGACAACAAAGCCAAACAACAACAACAACGAAAAAGTGACTTTAAGAAGCAATTAAAGCCGGGTTTTGTTGCCAAACCAGAGGAGAACGGGCGCCCGTTGGCTCGTTATGTAAGTCGTCGCCATGGGTTGAGAACGAACATTAAAAAAACACATAACGTGAAACATGTTTATTCGGAAGAAGAAAGAAATGTTGTAATTGTTATTTTTCTATTCGATGTAATGTCACTAGCAAAAGCCGCTAACTAACTTGGCTATAATGATTCTACACCTTGTGCCTCATTAGGTTCCGTTTGTTCTAATTGATTCGTAGAATCAAGCGGAGGAAAAACGTTGCAAATTCCTTCCCATGCCCTTGACTTTGTTCCGCTGGATAAGATTTGTTTTTAATTTATTTCATTAAAACATTTTCGCACCTCATCATTTCGCACATTGCTGTTTTGTTATATTGTTGTTGTTTATGCGTAACGCAGCGTGACGCGTGCAATGAACGCAGTACAAAAAAAAAAAATCATCCATCGGAAGTTCGTTGAAGACGAACGAACGAACGAACGCTTTTTTTTCATCCATCCATCGCACGCTTTTCCTCGGATCCGATTCCATCCGAGCGACCGACGAAGGCTTGCTTCCCCGAACAGTGTTGCCAACTCTTGGTGACGAAGAAAATCGCCAGAAACCGCGACAGGATAGAAAAAAGTCATCACAAAAAAAAATATCATCTGAATTAAATTTATAAAATCAAAAAATCATGAAATATAACGAGAAATTGGAAATTAAAAAAAGGGTTTAAAAAAAAATGATTTCCAAAAAAAAAGTCTGTCATAAAATGAAATCATAAATTTTTCGAACAAAAAAATCAGGACTTTTCAATATTTTTATTAAAGTTTTTTTTTTTAAATTGTTGGACCATTTAAAAGTTCGGAATTTATTCTTTTTTTTTAATTTTTTGGCGGTTTGAAATTTGTACATTAAGTTACTGAGAAAATTGTAATTTTAATGAGAATATAAAAAATTACTTAAAAAGAAAAATTATAAAAAAATTACTTAAAAAGAAAAATAATAAAATTACAAAAAAATTACTTAAAAAGAAAAATTATACTTAAGAAAAATTATAAAAAAATTACATAAAAAGAAAAATAATAAAAATTATAAAAAAATACTTAAAAACACTATAAAATTTTTTCAAACCTCCTTTTTGCATATTATTGGAAATTTATTTATTTATTTAAAAATCGCTAAATCTGGCGGAAAAAACGTTTCGGTGACATCACTGTTCTTCAAGTACAATGTACTCACGTGCATCTTCTCTTTATTGCATGCTTTTCATAATTAATAATGGAACGCAATATCGTTTACCATCCATCCCATCTGGGCTTTCTATCTACGAGTGTCTGTCTGTCTGTCTATCTGTCTGTCCGTCCGGTTGTCTGTCTGTCTAGCTGTCTGTCTGTGCTATCACCGGCTGGTGCTAAAGTCGGCTTCTCTGCTGTTAATTGTTTGTTTTTAGCAGTTAGTTTCTGTTATATTTTTCTGCATGCATAACTGTGTTGTTGTTATTGTTGTTGTGATGATGTTGTTATTGTTATTGTTGTGATGATGTTGTTATTGTTATTGTTGTGATGATGTTGTTATTGTTATTGTTGTGATGATGATGTTGTTGTTATTGTTGTGATGATGATCTTGTTGTTATTGTTGTGATGTTGTCTGTGTTGTTATTGTTTTGGTTTTATTGTTTTCTGTTTTTATTATTATTTTCTTGTAGTTTCTATTGTTGTTATTGTTTTCTTGTGGTTTTCCTTACTGTTGTTGTTGTTATTGTTTTTATTATCACTTACTTTTTCACGCGCCTTCGCTTCGGTCGGCTTCATCGCTATTTACGCTTTGCCCTGCATATTCTGCGTTTTTTACGGTATCATTGTGTTTTTTTCCCCTTCTCATTTCTTTTTGTCTTTGAATCAGTTTTGTTTTTGTTGTTTTGTTGTTTTTTTGTTTTTTTTTTTCATTTCTCCAACTTCCACTAACGACGATGATGATTATCTTGGAGTTAGTAGTTTGTCTCTGTTGATGATTATTTCCCTTCTCCCTCTTTTGATCGTTCGTTCTCCCATTCATGCGTTTGTCTACAAAAAAATCCATGCAACAGACTGACTGTCTGTCTGTCTCCCTCTCGGTCGGTTTGTCTATCTCTCTCTATCCGTTTGTCTGCCTCTTCTCTGGTCTCTAAGACAAGACAAGCGCTCGTCTTTGAAGCTCAAGTTTTAATACTTTATAACACTTGGAAGCGCGAGGTTGTGGCCACCGTTCACTGCACCAACGAACATTCCACTCGTGTTCTTCTTGATCTACTTCGTCGTCGTTGACTTCGTCGTCCTCGTCTTCGTCGTCGGAGATCGCTTCGTTCCCTTCTGTCTCTGGAGAAGATCTTTTCCTCGGTTTCCGTCGTGTGTGTTCGCGTGCTCCACGTTCTCTCTTCGTAGACGACGTCCTCATCTTCGTAGTCGACGTTCTCTCGCCGCAGTCGACGTCGTCGTCGTCGTCTTCATCCGTTTTGACCAAAATTGAAGCTTATTAATGGTTCATGCTGCATGTGATGCGGCTCATTGGTGTTTTTGTTGTCGTTGTTTTTATTGTGTTTTTTCTTATCGCATCTAACGCTTTTATCGGTACTGTTATTTCGTAATAGAAAAAAATAATAATAATAATAACATATTAAAGTGCTAATTGTTGCCGATCTTTTAAGCCAGAAAAATTATACCAACGATTTTGTTAATTATAGTGGGAGTCATTTTAAATGATCACAAGTTCAAATTTAACGTTAATTAATTTATAGTTTTTCTCACTGTATTTTAAAATAATCGTTGATGAACATTATTTCGAAGAATTGTCAGTGGAAGTGGACTTTTGTTGGAGCTGAAATTGCAGGATCGAAAGGATGCTTCTGGGTTAAATTGGCTGTTTAGTAGAATTTGGTAATGAATAAATAAATTTTTGTAACTCCTTTATAATCTAAATTCTTATGAAATTAATTTATAAAAAAACTTCTCAGAACAATTCGTAATGCATTTTTTTGGAAATAATTTAAGAATTTGGTTTTTTAATAATTTAAGATTTTTTTTTTCAATATAAATTTCATATTTGTAGAAAAAAATTTTTTTTTTCAATTAAAAAATGATTTTAAAATTCAAAATTATTTCATTTAAAATTTTTTTTTATTTAAAAAAAAAATTTAGTTTTAAAAAAATTTCTGAAAATTTTGTTCATTATTTAAAAAAAATTTTGTTTCTAAAAAAACAATTTTGTATATAATGAAGAAAATGTTCGTACATCTTTGAAATTTTTTAACTGAAAAAAAAATTCGACTGCTAGTATAAAATGTTTTCCTTTAGACATTTTTTGATTAAATTTTTTTCAACAAAAAAAATTTTATAATTAATTTTTTAATTTTTATTTGTGAAACCATATTTTTTTTAAATAAAAAAAAATATTTTAAAAATTTTTGTAATTTTGACTTCAATAATTTATAATACAAGAATAAATTCTTAACCTCACAGATTTAAATGATCTTCATTTTGTATCATTTGTCAAAATAATTTTAAAATAAGTAACTAATGAAATCTTTCCAAAAATATAGCCATTGTTAATTATAATTATGCTATGATGAAAATTTCAATAAAATCGTCTAGAAAGTAAACTTGGGAGAGGAGGGGGGGGGGGAGGGGAGGTAAAAACCCCAGTGAAGGGCGTCTGTCCCAACACCTGCCTATCGTTATTCATTGCTGAAATCCATGCGAGATATTTCAGCCAGAGACATTAGCCAGAAAAAACTGGGTTAACAAAAGAGGCTTGAGGTTGGCAAAATATTTGCAAACGTTGAAATGTTTGATGGGGGGGGGGGGGGAAATACACGAATTTCCATCACTGAAACCGAAATCAATCATGGTAATGGTCGACTCGACTCATCGTCGTCGTCGTCGTAGTCACTGAGGCAAAGTTTTGACCAACATTGACATAATATTTGCTAACAACAAACATCGAGAGGCATATACAAAAAAAAAACCCATAGACAGACAAATAGATAGATCGTTGGTTGTAAATATAAATAGTTAGATCGATGGTTAGATAGACAAATAGACAGATCTATGAATAAACAGACAGATCGATGAATAAACAGACAGATCGATGAATAAATAGATAGATCGATGAATAAATAGACAGATCGATGAATAAATACACAGATCTATGGATAAATATACAGATCGATGAATAAATAGACAGATCTATGAATAAACAGACAGATCGATGAATAAACAGACAGATCGATGAATAAATAGGCAGATCTATGGATAAATAGACAGATCGATGAATAAATAGGCAGATCTATGGATAAATAGACAAATAGACAGATCGATCGAAGGATAGACATATAGACAGATCGTTGCATAGATAGGCAAATACAAAGATAGCTGAAGAAAACGTAAAACTTACTGCAAATAATGAAGCTTTTAAGACATTTTTATCTAATCATCGATCGATCGGGAAGCCTGAAGCGATCTTCATTCACCGATCACAATATTTCGCTGACCATAATTACAACAACAATAACAACAACAACAATAACAACCACACTATCAACTACAATAACAACTACAACAACACTAAAAACTACAATAACAACAACAACAACAACTACAATTGCCAAACTACGATCGGAAACTCAATCGGAAACCCAAATTTTAAGACCAAAAACGAAATCATAGTCTCAAAAAAAAACTTTCATTCACATAAAATTTGAAACGATCGATGATCGATTGCCATTCATTCATTCAGAGATAAAGAGAGAGATAATGATAAAAAAAAATAATGATAAATAAAAATCATCAATATCAACATCATTATCATCATAAATATCATCATCATATCATCATCATCAGGATCCAACGATCGTTCTCTTCAAGTGGTTATTTCTTGTATTTCTTGTATTGATATTATTGTTGTTGTTATTGCTATTATTGTTGTTGTTATTGTTGCTGTTATGGTTGTTGTTATTGTTGTTGTTGTTATTGTTGTTATTATTGTTATTATTATTATTATTATTATTATTATTAGTATTATTATTATTATTATTATTATTATATTATTATTATTATTATTATTATTATTATTATTATTATTATTATTATTATTATTATTATTAGTATTATTATTATTATTATTATTATTATTATTATTATTATTATTATTATTATTATTATTATTATTATTATTATTATATTATTATTATTATTATTATTATATTATTATTATTAGTATTATTATTATTATTATATTATTATTATTATTATTATTATTATTATTATTATTATTATTATTATTATTATTATTATTATTATTATTATATTATATATATTATTTTCCCCCACTGTGATCATTTCATCTTCTTCTTTTTCGATGACTTCTTCTGCTTCTTCTTTTTCGATGACTTCTTCTTATTCATCTTCTTCTTCATCTTCATGATGATGATCTTCTTCTTCATCTTCATGATGATGTTTATTTTTTTCCCCGTTGCTCTTATTTGCGATATCTTCTCGTCAACAATAATTGCGCTCGTTGTTATTTTGTTGTTTTGCCCCTGATTCTTGTTGTTGTTGTTGGTAATAGGACAAACAGAAGAGAAGAAAAAAAAATGAAGTCGAAGGAGCGAAGGCTGGCATCAAAATGACAACAATAACAAAAACAACAACAACAAGAAGAAGAAGAAATGACGAGAAATATGGAAGAGAGAGGGAAAAAAAGAAGAAGAAGAAGAAGAAGCAATATCAATAGAATGGGAAGATCACAATGTGATCATGATCATGATCATCGCTGACATAATAATAATATTTCATCAAAACCAACGGCCATCGGGCATCGCATCCATAGAAAAGCTGCGGTCACAGAAAATAAACAACCAAACAAATAAATAAACAAATAAGTATTTGTATTGTTTGTTGTTGTTGTTGGTGTTGCTGCTGCTGATGCTTCGACTATTTTTTTTTTTTTATTGATTTTGTCATTTCTTGTTGTTGTTGTCATTTGTTGTTATTAGTTGTTGTTGTTATTATTAGTTGTTATTGTTATTGATTGTTGTTGTTATCATTACATGTTGATGTCGTTTGTTGTTGTCATTTGTTGTTTTTCTTGTTGTTGTTGTCATTTGTTGTTTTTCTTGTTGTTGTTGTTGTTGTTGTTGTTATTTCGAAAATTAATCATTTTTGTCTTTATCTTATTTATTCAATTTCACCTCACTTTTTTTTCTGTCTGACCTTTTGGCTGGAACCGATATTGAACCGACAGCCCTGATCAAGAATGCATTCAACTTAATTTCCATCGATAGCTCTTTCTCTCTCTCTCTTTCTTTCTTCCTCTTTCTTCCTCTTTCCCCCTCTTTCTCTCTTCCTATTTCTCTTTCCCTCTCTCTCTCTTTCTCCATTTATGCTCTCACTTTTTCTCACGTTCTCACTTTTTTTAAGCTTTTCACTGTGTGTGTGTGTGTGTGTGTGTGTGCGTGTGTGTGTGTGTGTGTGTGCGTGTGTGTGTGTGTGTGATTGAATCGGCAATTAATTCCCACTTGTCCACATTATTCGTTCTATTATTTTATGAGATGCTCATTTGTTGTTGTTGTTGTTGTTGTATTTTGTCGCTTTTAGAATGGATTTCCTTAACACGATTTCATTTGTTTTCATTTCTGTGTCGATCTCTGTGTCCCACATTAAATCACAGACGAAATAATATACGAAACTAAACAATGAAATCCCATCTCAATAAAAAAACAAGAGTAAAAGTGTTTATCTTAATCATGGTCTTCTTGTTTGTTTTTTATTGTTGTTGTTAGCGTTAGCGTGTTTTAAATGGAAAATCTTTGGCCATTAATCAAGGCGGGAGGGTTTTTGTTATTTTTTTTTGTTATTTTTTTTTTTTGTTATTTTTTGGTATTTTGTTGTTTTTCTATTATTTTTTTTTTTTTAGTTTTTTTTTGGTATTTTTTTGATTTTGTTATTTTTATTTTTTTTTTTTGTTTATTTTTTTGATTTTGTTATTTTTTTTTTTTTTTTGTTTATTTTTTGTTATTCTTATTTTCTTTTTGGGGCCATGTGAATTAAAATGATCTGACGGCCACTTTGAGTTTTTGTTTTCCAATTTGAATGCAAATGCAAAGTTTGTTTTGTTTTTTTACTGTATGATGATGTTTTGTATAAAACAAAAAAATCTTCCACTTGTTTCAATTTTCGTTTTTTGTTTCCATAATTTGCATGTCTTTCGAAATATTCCTTCCCACCAGCTTCGTTTGAATGCTGTCGGTATTTTTTTTTTTTTTGTTGTTGTTTTCAATTCGAGCTAATTACATGGAATCAATTAAAATATGCATGGAAAAAACTGGAGTAAGCGACAAATTACAGACAGCATTAATTTCGAACAGTTAACGTTTTTTTTTTTGTTTTTGTCAAATTTTCCATTTTTGTCTTTGTCAAATTTTCCATTTTTGTCTTTGTCAAATTTTCCATGTTTTTTTCGTTGTTGTTGTTGTTGGGTTTCGTCGTTTATCGTAAACCTGCTGTGGGAACGAAGTGAAATTAAAACGAACGAAGTGAGATTGAAACAAACGAAGTGAAATTGAAACGAACGATTTTTTTTTGTTTCATTCCGAACTCGTCCTTGATAATCGTTTTGTGTGGACGAGTAATCATTTCTCTACGAACGTGTAATCGTTTCTCTATGAACGAGTAATCGTTTCTCTATGAACGAGTATTCGTTTCTCTTTGAACGAGTAATCGTTTCTCTTTGAACGAGTAATCGTTTCTCTTTGAACGAGTAATCGTTTCTCTATGAACGAGTAATCGTTTCTCTATGAACGAGTAATCGTTTCTCTTTGAACGAGTAATCGTTTCTCTATGAACGAGTAATCGTTTCTCTTTGAACGAGTAATCGTTTCTCTATGAACGAGTAATCGTTTCTCTTTGAACGAGTAATCGTTTCTCTTTGAACGAGTAATCGTTTCTCTTTGAACGAGTAATCGTTTCTCTTTGAACGAGTAATCGTTTCTCTATGAACGAGTAATCGTTTCTCTTTGAACGAGTAATCGTTTCTCTTTGAACGAGTAATCGTTTCTCTTTGAACGAGTAATCGTTTCTCTATGAACGAGTATTCGTTTCTCTGTGAACGAGTATTCGTTTCTCTATGAACGAGTAATCGTTTCTCTATGAACGAGTATTCGTTTCTCTATGAACGAGTAATCGTTTCTCTATGAACGAGTATTCGTTTCTCTATGAACGAGTAATCGGTTCTCTTTGAACGAGTAATCGTTTCTCTTTGAACGAGTAATCGTTTTGTGTGAACGACTATTATGTTTTTTTTTATATTTTTCAAGATAGTCATTGAAGTCGAGTAATCGGGTTTGAAAATAAGGATAAAGTACCGGTAGAATTTTTTTTTAAATCTCTTCTAAATTGTTTTGTATGATTATTTGTTGCTTTGTCTTTGTCTTCGTAATTTAATTGCAATTTCCTCTTTGTTCATATTTTTGCAGATGTTGGAAATTTGGAAAAACCACAGCAGCAGCTGCCACAATAATAATAATATTACCAACAGCAACAACAACAATTACAACGGCTAAAATTGCAAGCTTCTTGGTTAAAATGCGACCAAGCAAGAAATAAACGGCAAGAAAAACGTTAAAAAGCTTTTTTCAAAAGAACTATAATTACAACAACAACGAGAAGAACAACAAACGAGAGAAATAGAAGTCAACAGGTTGTTGCTTAAATACATACAACAACAACAACAACACCAACTAGATGAATGGGGATGAAGAAAAACAATAAAAATAATATTCTTATTATTAAACAACAGTAAACCACAACGATAAGAGGAATAAGAAGAAGAAGAAGTAGTTGTACAACAACAACAACATTCTAATTACCAACCACTTAAAAAAGAAACCAAAATCATTACCAGCTGTACTGTTGTTGTAATTACAACATCGACATAGAGAGAAAGAGTAGAAAGAGTTTAAACAAATATTAAAACATGTTGCTGCCGAAGTTGTTGCTAATCTTGTTAATTCATCAGCAATTTTTATGTCACGCCACTTGGGCAACAAGAACAAGAACAAATGCAAGAACTGCAACAGCAACAAAAACAACACCCACAACAACAACACCTTCGCCACCGTCGGCTGCTCCGTTAGTTTCATCCTCGGAGGCCACACTGTTGACAACACGAGTCGCTGCCGGCATCGCTGCAGCGCAGCGTCAACGTCAGCGGCCACTCTACGTTGACGATGGCTACGAAGACGACGACGATGACGATAACAACAACAACGATGTTGATGCCGACACCGACAACGACGAAATCGGAACAACTTCATCGGCGGAAGAACGAGTTCCGCTCGTGCCAAATGCAGCTTCGTCGGCTAAACCATCGTCGGCAAAAGCATCGTCGGCATCGTCGGCGTCGTCACTTCCGAACGTGAAAACAACAAAAAATCGTTACAAAGTTCTGTCGGTGGAGACGAGTTGCACTCGTGATTTATTCGAGATGCGCATCGAATTGAATCGCGGCTTTCGCGGCCTCCTCTACGCCAAGGACTTTCCGTTCGAGTGTCGGGCGCGCGGCGGCAGCAACACGAACATCACGTTGCGTTTGCCGACCTCCGGGTGTGGGGTGCGCTCGGAGCCGCGAGCCGACGGCACGATGGAGCTGTCGGTGCGCGTCATGCTGCAGATGGAGGAGAAGCTGCGCCAGAGTTCGGACATATTGAGGACGGTGCGCTGTCAGTTGCCGCTGACCGCCATGGGGATGACGCTGATGGGCGGAGGTGGAGGCGGGGGGGCCAAGGCGCGAAAGACCTGGAGGTGAGTTTCCACATTTTTTTTTTAATACATTTTTTACATTTTTTGAAAAATATAAAATTATTTAATAGAAACTAGGATATTTAAAAAAAAAAATGATTTAAAAAAATATTTGAAACAAACAGATTTTAAAAAAAATATTTCAAAATAAGTATTTAAAAAACTAGACATTTAAGATTGTTTATCTTATTAAAGAAAAAATTATATTGAAAAAAAATTATTGGTAAATATTTAAAAATAATAATAAAACAATATTTGAAAAAAAGTTTTTGAAAAAAGTAAAATTTAAAAAAAAATAATAATATAAATAATAATAATAATATTTAAAAAAATGTATGAAAAAAGGAAATATTTGAAAAAAAGTATTTGAAAAAATATTTAAAAATATAGTACATATTTAAAAAAAAATAAACAAAAGATTAGAAAAAAAATGTGAATAAGAAATTTTTTTATATAAAAGTATTTGAATAACCTATTTGAACCTATTTGAAAAATAAATATTTAAAAAAGTACAAATGAATGAATGAATAAAATGAAAAAAACTGAGTTAAAAAGATATTTAAAAAGAAAAAAGGATTTGAAAAAAAAATTGATTGCCGAAACCCGGGATTGAACCGGGGACCTTTAGATCTTCAGTCTAACGCTCTCCCAACTGAGCTATTTCGGCACATGTCAACTTAGCCTCTATCAACTTATTTCTATATCTCTTGCTCCTTTCAACAACCCCTAACTTGAGTTCTTTCACTCACACTCTCTCTCTCTCCCATAGAAATGGTCGCATGCGTTCGCTCGGCGCCACCAGCATCGACGACGAAGACGACTCGTTGCTGCCGACGTCACAAGAGCAAACGACAATCGTTTCCGAATTGGATTCGGGTGCAGCTCGCCAACAATCGGCAACAGCAACGACGAGTTCCGGCGGCAGCGCAGCATCGTCGTCGTCATCGTCACAAACGACGACGACGTCGACGCCTCGCGTGCGCATCTGGCTGGAACTGGGTGGTCCCGATGGCTCTGGCGCTGTTGAAGTGGGTCAGGCGACGACGCTGACGGTGCGCGCCATCGTCCCAGGCACCATGGGCGTCCGAGTGGTGGACTGTGCAGCCCTCGATGGCCTCGGGGATTCAACGCAACAGTTGCTGGATGAACGTGGTTGCCCCATCGATGAACAGGTACAAAACATGATATACAAAAATATTCCTCACCATAATCAGTATGAACTCGACATAACCATCAAAATGAATTATATTCCCTTTATAATCATTATGATCGCCACCGTCATTATCACTTTCGTCATTATTACTATCGACATCGTCATTCCAACTATCTACATCATCATTAGCACTATCGACATCATCATTATCACTATAGACATCGTCATTATCACCATCGACCACGTCATTATCACCATCGACCACACGTCATTTAATTCACTTTCGCTTCTGCATAAATTTTCGACATCAATTCAAATGCGAGTCTATCAAGCGTAAAAAGCCAAGCGTGTAAAATAGTAGAAACAAGAGTAGATGCAGCCAACTGCAGGTGGGGGCGAGGGCGGTGGTTCAATGAACCTCCCGAGAGACAGTGTGGGGGTGTCGTAAAACCACACACACACACATACATACATACACGAGATCCCAGCTTGGTTCACTTTCATAGGAGTTTTCCTCAGCGCAATATTTTCCCTCACCTCCATATATGTATTTCCTAGTCTTACCCTGGACTAGTATATAAAATATTTCCCTTATACCATATACCAGATTTACTATACCATAATCATATTTTACTTACCATATACCAGAGTTTACGGATACCAGAGATCAGATTTTACTATACCAGACAGATGACTATACAATAGCACGGAACCATACCATATACCAGAATCAGATTGTACTACCAGGACCGGAGACCATAGAGCAGAGGGGACGGAGAACAGACCATAGGGAGACCAGATATCATATTTTTACGAGACCAGAGACCATAGAGGGTACCGAGATCATATTTTAACATACCAGAACCAATTTTACTACCATAAGCATATTTTACGTATACCACATACCATATTTTACATACCATATACCATATGATACCATAGACATATTTGACTACATACCATATTTTACTTATACCATATATCATATTTTTACTTATACCATATACCATATTTTTATTATACCATATACTATATTTTCATTAAACTATGTATATACCATATTTTCCTCATATCATATTTTCCTCATACTATTACCATATTTCCCTTATAATGGCTCCCTTTCCCATAACCGCCACCACACGAGAGGCGCGTGCTCCAAGTTCAATGTTTCATTAAAGACATCCGCACGACGTTCGTGTGATGGCGATGATGATGATGATGATGATGAAATTTTCAAGTCACATAATAATCGTATTACTTATGATGGGAAATCCGTATGCATGATAACAATAAAATAAGTAGTTAGTTTTTTTTCTCGCTCTCATCATCACTCTAGTTACGTTTTGATGTAAACAATAGAAAAAAAATGTACTCGAAAACGGTAATGGAAACAATTTCCGTAGTATTTTGTTGTTAGGTTTTAGCGGAAGTTCATTTTACTTTAGTCCAGATTTAGATTTAGACCTTTATCTCTCTCTCTCTCTCTTGCTCTCTCTCTTTCTCTCTCTCTCTGACCCTATCCTACTCTCATCAGCCTCTCGATTAACACGAATCTTTAAATGTGTAAAATTAAAGCTTCCTATCGTCAAATCTAGATTTAATTCAAAAATAGGTTGCTTTCTTCGAGTTCTTGAAAATGCGTTCAAATTCTTCTCAAATGAAAGGAAAACTTCTTGAAAAGAAATTCTATTCGATTGCTAAATGAAGGTAGATCGGGGTTTCTAGACAGATAGATAGATAGATAGATAGATAGATGGATGGACATTCATTGAATGAATAGACTTTTGCAAAGTAATGAATGAAAATGAAATTAAATCATGAAGTGAAAATCTGATTAAGAATAAATTTTCTCTAGAGACTTTTGTATTCAAATGCAAATTTTTTGATTTATCTGTCCATCATTCGAAAGATATGTTTCTTTTATGTTAAAATTCTTTTTCCTTTGTGGTAAATCATTCTTTTTCCTTTGTGGTAAATCATTCTTTTAACTCTGTGGTATCCATTCTTTGTCTTTTGTATTTGACCTATATTTTGGGAAAAACAAACAATAGAGTTGGAAATCATGTCAAAATGCTAATGAGAATTTTTTTTTCACTCTTGGCTAATTGTTTTGACCTTCTAATCTACTCAACTATGCAAGGAAACTGTTTGTTGTTTTTTTTTTCTGTCTGTCTGTCTGTCTTCGCCTCCCGCCTTTTTCAATGAATAATATAATTGTTTAACATTACAAGATATACCAACCATAACAACAACAACAACAATACAAAAATAATACCACCAACAAGAAGAAAAAACAACAGCAACAACAACAATAATAATAATAACAATGGTAAAAGAAACCATTCTAACGTTTAGGTTAATTGGTAGCGAAGAAGAAGAAGAAGCGCAAGACTAAAAGACCGACAAAACGTAACAGAATAAATTAAGGTAGGAGGAGATAGAGATAGAGGGAGACAGATAGAGATGGAGTGATTGAAGGTGAGGTGGATAGAGATGGAGAGATAGAGGGAGGTGGATAGAGAAGAAGAGAGAAGGGAAGAGTGGGATATGGATAGAGAGAACTAGATGGAGACGTTTCGAGCCATGAAGTCGACATAGAATTTAGTAGATAACGAGTTCTATTTGCATTTTCATCTCTCTCTCTCCCTCCCTCTCTCTCTCTCTCCCTCCCTCTCTAACAACGGCGTGACATCTCGAAAACCGCAATTCTTCGGTCTCGCTCGTTTGTTCGCCTCGCGGTTTTCACAATGGTCTCCAAGTTTAGAAATTCTTGAGACAATGGAAAATGGAAAGTTTGTCACATGGATTATTCTTGTGTCTAACGGTAAGGGGGTGTGATATTTCTATAGATAGATAGATAGATAGATAGATAGATAGATAGATAGATAGATAGATAGCTAGAACGACTAAATTATGTTGTTGCTTATGGTATTTCTTACGTATATATCCATTATACCGGGTTAAACTCTCGAAAGTCAGAGATCTCAGAATTTTCGAAGATTTCGCCGTCTTAACTGTTTTGCCTCAATTAGGCTTATGATTAATTATTACTACCATACTATAGAGTATAATCTCGAGACTCTTTTTCGAGAATAAACTCTTCTCGAGAGACACGACAGAGAATCGACAAAAGTAGGACAATTCATAATTATTGTTGATTTTAGAAAACCAAACGTTATTGTTCTTGTGGTTGTTCTTCTTCGTCGTCGTCGTCGTCGTCTTGGGAACGTTAATCGCCATGGGTCATTTGGCGATTGGTTTTTAGGGAAATGTTATGTCAACTTTGGAATAACACCGCGATGCGTAGCGTTAGCTCGATAATTGCCATAATTAAAAGTGATGTCATCATCATTATCACGATTGGAATTCTTGTCAAATGGTTGCATAATGGAAAAATATTTTTTAAACCATATATTCAAAGAAAATACTTTTTTTTTCTATAGTAAAATGCTTTATTTTCTGTAGTAAAATGTTTTATTTTCTATAGTAAAATGCTTTATTTTCTGTAGTAAAATGTTTTATTTTCTATAGTAAAATGTTTTATTTTCTATAGTAAAATGCTTTATTTTCTATAGTAAAATGCTTTATTTTCTATAGTAAAATGTTTTATTTTTTGTAGTAAAATGCTTCTATAGTAAAATCACAAAGAACTTCATTTTTAATATTCCATTATCGTATGTTATTTGTTCTAAAGAGGTCGTCGATGTGTTGAAATACCGGTTTTATCCATCGTATTTCAACATCCTCGATAGTATAGTGGTTAGTATCCCCGCCTGTCACGCGGGAGACCGGGGTTCAATTCCCCGTCGGGGAGATGTGAAAACATTTTGTTTTTTTAATTTTTTTAGATTTCTAAAGTTTGTTGAAATTTTAGTAATTTTTATAAATTCTACATAGATTAGTTTTATTATTATCAAATCCTTTTCTATTTAGTTTTCAATAGTTTTTGATCAAAAGTATAGAATTTTTTTTCGTTTTTGGTTTTATTTTTAATATTCCTACATTTTGTTGAATCTAAGGGATTTATGTATATAAATTCAAGCTATGTTTTATTATTATTATGAAATTCTATAATATTTAATTTTTAAAAGTTTTTGATCAAAATTCTACACATTTTTACGGGTGTAAAAAGTTCAATATTAAAAATTAAATAGTTCATAAATATAAATTCAATATAAAAATGCATTGATGATAATATTTTTTATATGATATTAAAAATTTATATTAATTTATATAAAAATTTACTATTTAAAAAATTAACAAAACAATGGAATATATTTTAACAAAAATATGGAATATATTGTTTTTTCAAAAAATAAAATATATATATTTTTTTTTTCAAAAAATTTAATTTTTTTTCATTATTAAAATTGATTTTCGCTTCAATTTCGTCAATTTCAGGTCATGCCCGCTCTGCACACCCGCTTCAAGCCGGCCGAGGAGGGTTGGTCCAAACAGCACGAAGACGACCTGGTCGAGAAAACCTTCGCCGCCACGTTTCCGGCCTTCAAGTTTCCGGATCGCGAGCGGCTCCACGTCAGCTGCGGCGTCCAATTGTGCAAAGGAAAATGTCCCAATGTAAGTGGGAAAAAATTTTTAAATTAAAAAAAAATTAAAAAGAAAATTAAAAAATTTTTTTTTTTTAATTTTAAAAAAATATAAAAAAAAATGTTTAAATGTTTGAAATATAAATGTTGAATTTAATGCAAAATTCCACGATTCAAATAAGAGCAAGGTAGAAAATTTTTAATGGATCGAATTTTTTTTTATAAAGCGGAACTAAAAATTCAAGTAAATATTTTTTGAAACTCTGACAAAATATTCCGCAAACAATTTCCAATGAAAGCGGCAAAAATTTCCAAAAAGAAAGGAAAAATAAATATTTATACGATAAAATATCCAACGATATGGAAAAATTGAGGAAAATTGCAAAATTAATGTGCATTTTTTTTTTTTGTTTTTCTTAATTTTTTCCTCATTGCTCAATTATGATGAAGCAAGAAAAACAGAAACAAAAACAATAACAACAACAACAACAAATTGCTTAATAAACTACCCATTAAATTGTGAACAACCTGCTGCCCATGAGGAGAGTTAAAAATTTGTTCGAAATTTGAAATTGAAATTAAAATTAAGAATTCACAAGGTTTTCCCACCGTGGATGGTCAAAAGCAAAAACAAATTCAAATAGAGGAGGAAGAAGAAGAGAGGAGGAAGAAACGAAAAGAGAGGGCGAAGAAACGAAAAAGAGAGGGGAAAGAAACGAAAAATAAGAAGAGGCAGGAGCGAAAAAGAAGAGAAACCAAAAAGAACAAGAGGCAGAAACCAAAAAGAACAAGAGGCAGAAACCAAAAAGAACAAGAGGCAGAAATCAAAAAGAACAAGAGGTAGAAACCAAAAAGAAGAAGTGACTCCAAAGAAGAAAAGCAGAAGCTTCATTGCTGCTGTTTTCATTTGGCCAGTAAATATTTTGTAATTTTCAACAACATCACATTATTTGAAAAAAAAAAAAAACACAATACAAAATACATTGAAACAACCAAAACAACAACAACAACAACATAGTCCATCGACTAAGCAATGTTTTCTGAAAATCACGGAAGCGTGAAGTTGGCAGCTCATTTTCGTTGGATTCCTCGAAAATTCGAAAACTACACGAGTGCCGGACTCGAGGCTGCTGCTGCTGCTGCTGTTGTTGCAATTGTTGCTGATCGGCGGCAACATGCGAGAACGAGAGGTGTTGCGTGGGTGAACGATGAATGAACGAGGGGAGGTTGATGGCTTCCGAGGGGTCGGGGGGGGAAGGACGGGGGTTGGGTTTGAAAAAAGTGTTGCCACACGAATGCTTCGGCGCAAACTGAAGCGTATCAATTGCAAAATATTATGTAAACTTTCCATTTTCTTAATTGTTATTAATTAGTTGTATGCAATTAGTTTGTTGTAAAATCATGTGGCGTGTTTTAATTTTTAATGATTTTCTTTGATTTGATATTTTTCATTTGTTTGATATTTTTCATTGATTTGATATTTTTCTTTGATTTGATATTTTTCTTTGATTTGATATTTTTCTTTGATTTGATATTTTTCTTTAATTAATATTTTTCTTTTATTTGATATTTTTCTTTGACTAATATTTTTCTTTGATATTTTTCTTTGATTTGAAATTTTTCTTAAATTAATATTGTTCTTTAATTAATATATTTTTTTGTTTTATTTGATATTTTATTTCAGATCAATTGTCGCACGGCAGAGAAATTAATTCTCTCGCCCGACAAACATTTGGCCCGCATCGAAGTCTTCAACTCGCTGGCGGTGACGGCGCCGCAGATCGAGGTGGACCGATTGCGCTACGATCGGCGCTACAACATGAGTGGTGAGTGAAATCGGTGAAAAAATAAAGAATAAAAATATAAAAAAATGAAAGAATAAAAATATAAAAAATTAAAGAATAAAAATATAAAAAAATTAAAGAATAAAAATATAAAAAAATTAAAGAATAAAAATATAAAAAATTAAAGAATAAAAATATAAAAGAATTAAAGAATAAAAATATAAAAAAATTAAAGAATAAAAATATAAAAAATTAAAGAATAAAATATAAAAAATTAAAGAATAAAATATAAAAAAATTAAAGAATAAAAATATAAAAAAATTAAAGAATAAAAATATAAAAAAATTAAAGAATAAAAATATAAAAAAATTAAAGAATAAAAATATAAAAAAATTAAATAAAAAAAATAACACGCCCCCGGGTGGGCTCGAACCACCAACCTTTCGGTTAACAGCCGAACGCGCTAGCCAATTGCGCCACGGAGGCCGTTGAAATGCGTGTCACCGAGTTCTCAGTTTAACAATTCAAGGTTCTAAGGGTTGCTGCCACCTTTTACGACTTCCCTTATAGCACTACAAGGTGTTGTACTTCCTTTAAAAATATTTTTTTTATAAAAACTTAGAAATCAAACATTTTTTTTTAATAATTTTTAATTTCCAAAATATTGTTTTAAAATTTTAATAATTTTTTTATAATTATTAATTCCCAAAAAAATTTTAAATTCCAAAAAAATTTAATATCCAAAAATTTGTAAAAAATTGTTTTTGTTTTTATGAATACTGAAAAACCAAAATTTGTTTTTCAATCATATTTTATTTTATTTTTGTTACGAAAACTAAAATAACATTTTTTTTTAATACCCAAAATTTTTATTTTCCAAAATATTTATATTTCTTTTTTTGAAAACTGAAAAATTATTTTTTTTTTCAATAATTTTAAATTCCAAAAAATTGTTTTAAAAACTTTTTTAAAATTTGTAATTCCAAAAAATTGTAATTCCTACAAAATTTTAAATTTCCAAAAAATTTCAATTTCCAACAATTAAAAACTGTAAAATAAAATTGTGTTTTCAATAATTTTAAATTCCAAAAAATTGATTTTACAATTTTTTATAAATTGAAATACCAAAAACAGTTAATCATTTTCAAAAAGATTTGAATTTCTAAAAATTCATAAAAAAAATATTTTTAAAAATTTAGTTCTAATTTTTTAAACAAAAAACAACATGTAACCGATAAATATGTTTTTTTTATTGCGAATTGTAATTTATTACTTTAATACATTGTAAATTCCGTTTCAGTAGAAGAATATCCGCCCAACGTTCGCCCAGTACCATCGGAGGGCACGCTCTGCTTGTCCGTCTCCAAGTTGGCGCTCTCCTTCTGTGTCCTCGGCCTGATCTTCCTCGTCGCAATCGTCGTCGCGATCTGTTCTCTGATTCGCTCCCGTCGACGTGCGGCCAACGGTTGCGGCCTGACGTCGACGAGTCGGAGTTTGAATAGACCAGAAATCTGCACTTCCATGTTCTCCTCAAGGTAAGCAGAATCATTCGAAATTCGGTATAATTTTTATAAATTTTTAATAATTTTTTATAAATTTTTTTTTACAGCAGTGAATCGGCGCATTCCGGCTCGATTTGGCAGCAAACTCTTCATTCCATACTACCCGAATACTCTGCCCTATGGACGAGTATATTAATTAAACGAGCCTTAATTTTAGTTTTAGAGATTACACTTTTTATAATACGATTATTCTTTTTATAATATGATTATTTTTATTCTACTGAATTTGTTATATACTCTTGCATTATTCTTATTCCGAAACCTATCCAAGACTGATTTTATTTTATTTTTTTTTTTAATTTTTTCTATTGCATTTTTGTGAAAGAATTTTGGAATAATTTTTGTAACCATTTGAAGTTTTACTTCGAATAAAAAAACAAAAATCGATTTTGACTTTCTTTCGCGAAAATGCTACGTAAATTGATTATTCAACATGGAAAATTGTGTGCAATTTGAAATAGAGTTCCTTGCGTTAATTATTTACGTTATTTTAACTATCGAAATCTGGTAGTTGGATTTGAATTAATCACAATCAAATAAATTGTATTATAGATAAGTTATTGAATTTAAAAAAAATATTATTTATCTTTGAGTGTTAATATATATTTTTTCAAATAAAAATTAATATCAAACACAATTAGTTGTTTTCATGTTGGATACTATATATTTTTATGATAAATAAAAATTCAGATGAATAACAATTTTTATATTACATTTTATTATACATTCATAATTACAATTTATTGTAGGTTTTTCTATTATTGCATATATGTCGCATCGATTGCTCAAGACATCGGTCATTGCATTAATATTTAATACCGCATTAATTACGCAAATAACATTTGAATATTTGTTTTATTGTAAATTGGAATTATGTTCGTAACACATCTTTAGGAAGAAGAAAAAGTACAAATCTAAGTGGGGGAAAAACAAACACAACAAATCGATTTTCATAAAATGGAAACAATTTAAATACTGATTAAAAATTATAGAGACTATTTTGAATTTTTAACATGGCTATACATATCATTATTATTATTCTTTAATATCCTTAACAATAAACGTTGTCTTTCTGTACTATACTCGGAACCGAACAATATTTATGCGAGTTTGCTCACCGAAAATGTAAAATATTTCATGGTAAAGCAAATATCTGATCAAAACTTTTTCCTCATCTTTATTATTAGGTTGGGGATATTGTATTCAATTTAGAACAATACATCATCATCGCCCTCATCGAGGATATTGGCTTGAGCACGAACATCGATGCCTTGTTGCAGAAGATCCGCCTTGCGTGCATCGGCCTTGGCACGAGCAATACGTTTCTTATCCTGAATCTTCTTCAGACGATAGAACTCCTCACGCTCCAATTCGTCCAGCTCGGAGATAATGTACGCCAGTGTACGATCAATGCGTGGAATGATGACTGCAAATATATATGAGAAGCAGTTCAAGTTAATCTTATAATGAAGCCGCTATATGTTTTTGCTTACCGTGCTCGATGGCGTTCACTCTTCGGTTGGTGATCTTGATCACTTCATCCAAAGTGACGAACGACGTTTGCAACGATGCCAATTCAACCAATAGCTTCACAGCACTCTGATAGTTCTTCTTCAATTTGGCCAACTGTTGACCACCACGAGCCAAACCGGCCAGCTCATAGGTATCGGAACCATCCTGATAGGACTCGAAGACGGGCAGAGTGACACCGGCCACATTATCCTTCTTTGTGCGGATTTTGATTTGTGCCTTGGTGACATTTTGCAGGACAACTTGATTGAAGTCACCGGTGGTGAATTTGGCTTCAGCCAACGAGAAAGCAGCCTCCTTCATGACTTCACCCATGAGAGTTTTGGTCTACAAAAGTGAATTTTTATTTAATTTATTGAAGAAATATTTTGTTTTTGTTGCCCACTAGCTGTGTTTACATGCCCAATAACCTCTACCCAATACACACCAACTCATTACGGAGCCCCCCCATCCACTCACCTCAATGATTTTACCCAAAATCATACGGAATCGCATTTGCAAAGCATCGGCCTTCTTCTTGAGCAAGCCATGACCCTTCTGTGCACCAGCCAGACGCGACTTCATCAACATCTGAGCACTGAAACGGGACGTAAATGTGGATTAATTAAAAAGTCCTGGAAAATCTGCCACCTTGCGCAGTCATAATTTTTTCCCTCTACGACTGCTCCTCTTGCCAATATAAATAAAAGTTGATTAATTATGTTGAAACTTACCCACGAGAGGGGAAAATTGGGAGCCTATCTTTGCCAGACATTTTGTTTAGATTTTATTTATATTCTTCAGCGATTCGGTAGGAATTTTTGGGGAAAACTCGTGAAAAATCTCCGTCCGCTGCGAAAATGTTGCACACACACACGAAAGAAAACTTCACTAGGTCAGCTGACAAATGTCTTATGACTGTGAGAGCAAATGTCAAAATAAGCAGTGGAGCACTTTTAGTGACAGGCGCGACATCTGGCGGCAATCATGTTTGTCAGAAGAATCATGGGTGCCATAGTACAACTGCTTTATCGATTGTGAACTGCATATCGACTGGATATTATATTAAAAATTATTTATATATGTACTTTTAAATTGAATTAAATAAAAAAGATTATTAAAAATAATACAAAAATAAAAAAATAAAAAATATGAATTTAAAAAAATTTAAATAAAAACAAATTTTATAAAAAAATATCAAAAAAATAATATAAAATATATATAAATATATATGAAAAAATAATATTAAATTTTTATTTTATTTCATACTCCATATCCTCCATTCCGTTTCACATCCGTTTTCTCCGCTCAAGCATGCAATAAAATTAATGGTAATCGTCGAGATGACAATTTCCTTATGGTTTAGAGCTCTTAGAGAACTCCCCACACACAGAATGTCCTTGATTGTTGTACTGCACACGAACCAGCCGGAAATTATTACCGACCGAGGATTGCGATAGAATTCATGGCACCACAGGATGTGAATGTGAATGTAGATGTGAGTGTGAATGTGAATGACCAATGGGCTGAGCCAAGGACTCCAAGGACTTCTTCAACCGATGGCGTGAATTCCTTTAGATTTAATAGAGAAACAATGAGAAAATTTTACTACTTCATTTCATGATGGAAGTAGTGGAAGAATGGATTAACATTAAAGTTACCTTGGATCACACACATACAGTAGTAGTATCGTAGTAAAGAAAAACGTAGTAAATAAAAAAGTAGTAAATAAAAAAGTAGTAAATAAAAAGGTAGTAAATAAAAACGTAGTAAAGTAAGACGTAGTAAATAAAAACGTAGTAAAGAAAGACGTAGTAAATTATAGTAAATTCCTTCACATCTTCGGCTTCTCCATCCCTTTAACCCACTGATGATCGAATAAAATTTGTCTGCATACGAATTCTTCATAAATATTTTCGTGTCTGCATATTTTATTTAATTCCATTCTGTGGGGAAACAAGGGAAAAAAGACGAGGAATTTAGGCTGAGTTTTTTGTTCTTGAGCCTTTCTCTCATTATCATCGATTTCTTATGAAGTCAAAGCTCTTTAGAGCACAATCTTGGGCGTCGGGTGTATGTGTGTGTGTGTTGGTATGGGAGAGGGGGAGGTTGGAAATAAAGAAGGTGAGGTTGGGGTTTGTGGTGGTTGAAAGGTCAACACATGGGGGTGAAATCGTGATTCCAGCATAAAAACGAAGCTCAAGTAGATGATGGGCGGATGAGTTGTGAACTTAATTGATTGTGAAATGGGTCAAATGCCGAAGCTGATGATTGACTGACTGATGGAGAAGAGTTTGCAATGATGAGAATAAGGATGAAGGGTTTTAAAGGACGACGACGTTCAAAGGATTCAAAGGACGATGATGTTCAAAGGATTCAAAGGACGACGACGTTCAAAGGACTCTGACTCTGACCGACCATGAACACTTCCATCAATATCAATGACTCAATTCATCAGTTCAATAAATATGATAATAAAAATCACTCATACGCCCGGGTCTGACCAGCGAAGTCATTTTCTTCTTTGTATTAATTAAAATGAACCACCCAGAGTGCAACGATGTGTGGTGTCCTTTGTAAAAAAAAAGGGCGTGCACACATATTACAAAGTTGTTAATTTATGTAAATTATATGTTATATACTTTTTTTCTATACATCAACAGCATCAATAACAAAAACAATAGGAACAATAAGAACAATAATAGGAGCAGTAACAACAATATTAAGAGCAGCAACAACAATAATAGAAGCATCTACAACAATAATAGGAGCAGCAACAAAGAACGCATTGCGCGAGGATGAGGAAATCAACAGTTGTGTGCGTAGTGGTGGGATTCGAGCTGTCAACGACAGGACAAGCAAGAGCACGTTTTCAACTCTGGTTGCCTCTAGCTCCCTCTCTTTCTACCTCTCTATCTCCCTCTCTTTCTACCTCTCTATCTCCCTCTCTTTCTTCCTCTCTTTTTCCCTCAGTATCTTCTATTCTATTTTCCTTCACTCTCTCTCTCACTCTCTCTATTTCGTCTACTCTCAGTACAATCTTCTTATATACACAAACATCGTAGTAGTAAATACGTGCGTACACGAGATGGATGGAATTCATGTGGGTGTGTTTGTGTATGCCTGAGTCTGTCAGCCGTTGCCACTTCAAGCAGCTTCGACACAAAACAAACCAACATCTAGGGGGAGGAAATTAAAAAAAAAGAATAAAATAAAATAAAATAAAAATAAAATAAAAAAAAATAACAAATAAATTAAAACTAAAATTTAATAAAATATAAATTAAAAATAAAATAAAAAACCAAAAATAAGATTAAAAATAAAATACACAAAAAATAGATAAAAAAATGAAATAACAAAAAATAATAAAAAAAATAAACTAAAAAAAAAATTAAATGAAAAAATAATAAAAAAATGAACTAGAAAAATAAAGAAAAATGAAAGAAAAAACCTGAAGCTAAAAAATTAAAAAAAAAAATAAATGAAAAAAAAAATAATAAAAAAATAATGCATAATAAATGAAATTCAGCACAAATAACAAGAACAACTAACAAAGGCCAAATATTGAAAGCGAACCCCAACCGACGACCCCTGAGTGAAAGTAAAATCGAGTGTCGCCAGCGAAATCGAAAGGAGGCGTGAGCCGAGAGAGAGAGAGAGTCAGAGTGAGAGAAAGAGAGAGAGAGACAGAGTGAGAGAGACAGAGAGAGAGAGAGAGAGAGAGAGAGAAAGAGTTCGAAGACTAAGAGGAGGTGGAGAGGGAGGAAGAGGTGGGAAGTAGAGAAAGTGGGAAGGATGATGACAGGAAGGAGGAGGAGAGGAAGGGGGATGAAAGGAAGACGAATGAAAGGAAGGAGGATAAGAGGAAGAATAAAGAGAGGACGAAGAGAGAGAGAGAGGGCTGACAGTATAAGGCATGAAGAAGAAGCTCATGTGAGCAGGTCGGGAATCGAGACGAGCCGAGAGATGAAATGATGAAATGATGAAAAATGGAATGAGTTGATGAGAAGTCATAAGTCACAGAATCTCTCACACAGTGATAGACACAGACACACACACACATGCACACAGTCACGACGATTCTACGCGCCGAGGCTGCCACCGTTTGGAGCATCGTGTGGCGTCGCGAAGTCAACAGTCAACAGTCAACGTTCAGTCGTCCAGACGCACACAAGCGCAACGTCCCGACCGGAAAACTCAAGCTCAAGCTCATTGAAGTTATTGTTATTGTTGTTGAACTTCGTTTGCTAAAGAGTTATTTTTCAAAGTGTATTTTTGCAAATTGCATTTTTTAAGTGTATTTTGCAAATTGAATTTTTTAAGTGTATTTCTTAAATGCATTTTTAAGTGAATTTCTTAAATGCATTTTTAAGTGAATTTTTTTAAACGACGATTTAAAAGTGTATTTTCAGAGGATTTTTATATTTGAACAAATTTTTATATTTGCGTGAATTTTTATATTTGATCGAATTTTATTGAATTTTTACAAGAAATTTTTACAAGTGAAATTAAGAACAAATTGAATTTGAAAAAAGTATGATATATTTAAAATATGATTTTACTTTCTATTCATTTTAAATATTTCTCAAATCCTCTACCGTTAAAGGATAATTCCATTTCATTTTCACTTCGTATAATGGGTTTCTCATAATAGGATTAGCGTTAACTTTTCCATTATCCTGTGACCGTAATTGTGTGCGTATGTATGCGCGTGTGTGTGTGTGCGTGAAACATTAAATTAAATTCACAGATTTTCAATTTAAAATGTATTTCAATTTCAATTTAAAATGCAATTAAAATTGATCTTAATCTTTTTTGTGTAATTCAATTTGAATGTAATGGAATTTATGAAATGGAATAAAGTGAAAAACTCGTGTCAGTTCAAGTGAAATAAAATAAAACTTAAATAAATCAAATAAAAAAATATATTTTTTTCTATATCGAGAGAGAGAGAGAAAAATTTTAAATTAATAATAATTTTTGTATATACAAAAATATTTGAAAAAATATCAGCATGAGAAAAATATAAATTTTGAAATTAAAAAAGAATTATTAAAAATATTAAATTTTGAAAAAATTTTATATAAAAAAAATATATACAAAATATGAAATTTTGAGAAAAATTAAAAAAAAAAAAATGCAAATACAAATGCTTTTAGATTAATTTCAATCACAAAACGAATTCTATTTCCCAAATCAATCATCAGCTTTTTAATCGACAACTTCCACTTAAATTTACTCTGGTCTGTTTATGAAATGTTGTTTTTTTTTTGCGAAAAGTATTATTCAAATGTGGAATGCTATACACAACTGTTGGAGCCCTTGAGTGCTCATCGTACGCACACATCTGTCAAGACACTCTAAAAGCACTTCACTTTCATTATATGTATGTGAGGATATCAAAAACACACACACACAAACATACGGAACAATACATATATGGGGGGAGGGACGCACACATTATTGATGATTGTGCGAAGTCAGAGTTCACAGGATTCTTAAAACTAACGAGTCCTAAATGGATAGAAAAAATTCATTTTTGTACACGATTTCTATAACATGATTTTTTACACGCGTTTTTATGATTGAAAATTTTTATAAGTCTTTGTTAGAGGGTTAAGACTATAGAGTTATTTATGATTAATTTTGATTTGAATTATGATTAATTTTTTTTACAAGATTTCTATTTCTACAAGTTTTTTTTTACATGGATTTTATATACGATTTTTATGTGCATTTTTTATGATTGACTTTTTTTATAATTGCTATAGAGTTAATTATTCGAATGAGGTATACAAGCACCTCGAATTTTATATAAGTGACAATTTTTATGATTCTTTGTCAAAGGGTTAAGACTATAGAGTTACTAATGATAATGGTTAATTAATGTATTTATTATTATGATTGCAGTAAATTAATTTAAATTTAATATAGTAAATAAAATTAATAGTGAATTAAATTAATAATAAATTAAATTAATAGTAAGTTCAATTAAAACTAAATTAAATAGAAATTCTATAAAAATCGTAGTTTTATGAAATGGTCCCTCCCAATGTGCATCGTCGCAGCCGGTGTATTTATTTCTTTTTAATTTTTTGTTTTGTTAATTTTCGATATTTTTTTCTATTTTTCCCCATTCTCAATTGCGAGTAGTTTGTAAACAATAAATAAACCGTTCAACGACGACGACCAGCAAAATATTTCGCTCCACGTTTCGCTCTCATAATTGGTTTATGTGACACTTTGTTAATTGAATGTTTTATCGTTTTGGCGGCTTAATTTTAATCTGTAAACAAAATCGTTTATTTATATTGATGTTCTGCATATCCACCAGGGAGTGGAGTGAGTAGGAGTGTAGGAGGGGGGTTGGGAAAGGGGAAGGAATGAAGAATGAGCGCTCGTTTGGACAATGTGAGAGAGAGAATGAAACAATTTCACTTATGGGAAAGAGATAAAGGAGGAGATCGAGGATGAGTGAAACATGTGCTTGTGTGTGTTTGTAGCGACAAGGATGAATGTCTAACGAAGTCCATGGAGAAAACTATTGATTGATTACTATAAATGATAATAATTTCGTGAATATCAACGATAATAATTTGATGAATAAAAATAAAAACAATTTCATGAATATAAATGATAATAATTTGATCATTTATATTACTAAGATCATGAATATAAATAATATTAATTTGATGAATATCAATGATAATAATTTGATGAATTTCATTGATAATTATTTGATTAATATAAATAATAGTAATTTAACGAAAATAAATTATAATAATTTCATGAATTTTCAATGATAATAAATTGATTAATATAAAATTTAAATAAATATAAATAAGATTAATTTAATAAAAATAAATGAATGATAATTTAATGATTATAAATATTTAATGAAATAATTTGAATAAAATTTAATAAAATAAAAAATATTAATTTTATGAAAATCAGCGATAATAATTTTATGAATATATTAAATATGATAACAATTTGATGTATACCAATTTTTCATGTAAGAAAAGATGAGATCTAATATTGAATCTTTTGGGAAACCCCTTTAGGAAATGGAATTCAAACTGATAACCGAGGAGCGTTTCGACGACGTGATCAAACACCTGAGAGATTCCTTCTTCGCCGATGAACCACTGAACAAGGCCGCCGGCCTCTGTCGCAAGGGGATCGGGAATCGTGAACTGGAGCATCACAGCTACGAAACGCTGGAGGACAACCTGAGTCTGATGGCGGTCAACGAGAACGATGAGGTGGGTGAAATATAAGAAAACATAAGAGATCATAAGAATTCAATTAATCGAACTATCTTCACCTTTAGATAGCTGGAGTAATTTTGAATGGTGTCCTCCAGCCGGGCGACATCGAGTGCTCGCAAAAGAAGCTCGAACTCAGCGACGATGAGAGTTTCAAGAAGATCTTCCAGTTGCTCTACTCGCACAATCTGAAGACGAACATTTTCGAGAAATTCCATGTGGATAAAGTTTTCGATGTTCGCATTTTGTCGGTGGATTCGCGCTTCCGTGGCCAAGGCATCGCCAAGGAGCTGGTGCGACGAAGCGAACAGGTCGCCAAGGACTTTGAATTCAAGGTGAGATGGTGGGAGAAGGAGTTTTTCGCAGTTTTTATAATTTTTTTGTAATTTTTTTACTATTTTTTTAAATTAATTAATTTATTTTTATAATTTACGATTTTTTATGGTTTTTTTATGAAATATATTTATGAATTATTTTTTTATGAATTATTTTTGTATGGAATATTTTTATATGAATTCTTTTTTGTCAATTATTTTTTATGTGGTAATTTTTTATGAATTATTATTCGGTAAATTTTTTATGAAATTTTTTTTATAAATTTTAGTTTTATGCATTCTATCAATTCTTCTTTATTAATATTTTTATATGATGAAATATTTTTTATCAATTATTTTTTTTTATAAATAATATTTTTTATGAATTATTTCTTTTGGAATTTTTTTAAATATATTATTTTTATATGAATTATTTTTTATAAATTTATTTTAAACTTTTTTTTAAAGATTTTTTTTTTATTAATTTTCTTTTATGAATTTTTTTGTGTTTTTTTAAGAATTATTGTTTGTGTTAATTAAAAAAAAAAAAATTTTTTTATATATTGTCAATTTTTCTGTTCCCTAGCTAATGAAGGCCGATGCGACCGGGATCTTCTCGCAAAAAATACTCAAGTCCAATGATTTCCAAGTCCTCACCGAGCAGTACTACAACAAATATACGGATGCCTTGGGAAATCCCGTCCTAAAGGTAGAAGCTCCCCATATTAAACTCCAGCTGCTCTACAAACTCTTGGATTGAACCATCGTCGAGTAATTCTTTTTTAAGTGTTTCCTAAAGGAAACAAAATACTTACCGCGTAATAATTTATTCTATAAATGTTATACAATATATACATATATTACATAAATGTATTATGAATGTGGACCAAAGATTATATATATATACATATATATATGTTATATATATACGTCATAATGTTAATGATATGAATGAAACATTTCATTTTATATCAACACATGACAATAATTTAATTTATTTTTAATCTCTGAATCTCTATGGCAATATTTTTACAATATTTTCTACATTAAAATATATATAGTAATATCAATCTAGGGATAAAACAAATAAATTTGGAAATATTTGACGAATAAAATACATACATATTTAAATGAAGATAAATGTTTTTGAAAAACGTAGATAAATGTTTTTTGAAAATTTATAATACATGTTAAAAATGATTAATAAATAAATGTTGATTGTATTAAACAAATACAAATGTGTTTGGATTGTTTTTTTTTTCTCTTGAGAAACTTTTAAGCAAAGCTACTGTCGATTAATAAATAGTGCATGGATTGGCACATTGAGCTCGTATTGCAAAAAAGCGGACAACATCGACTACGAAAATATTTCCTCATGCTTTTTCCATCGTTTCCTTTGCGTCATATCTTAAACATTCTATCTTAAAATACTTTAAACTTAATATCACATTCTTAATGGGCCTAATCTAATGGGCCACAGCTGCAGCAGTTTATATTTCAACTAATATATATATTTATCTCCTAATGGTTGAAGATGAAGATGACATCCTCATCGGTACCATAAGCTTTCCGAGCTGCATCCATAGACTCCGTGGAGCAGTAACATATATCTGCATTGAAATAGTTAAATTAAAATAGATCCCAATAGCTGAATATAAAGAACTTACGTTGATCATGAACTCCCGGATTCCGATAGTAGATCTTGTTCTTCTTCAAGTCGTAACCACACAAGACCACATAATGTCCAACATAGCTTTTGGGTTTGCGTTTAACGAGAAATGTGAAACAACAACTTTTGAAATTAATACTTTTTAATAGTTAACGAATTACAAACTAATTTTTCAACTTACTCGATTTTGTCCAGAATAATATCCTGCTTGCAAATTTCACACGTCAATAACGAGGCATTCGTCAGCACTATCACAGGTCCATGTTTCGCGAGGTGTCGCAACAACACCATCATCTCCACCACACGCTTCTCCACATGCAACCCATGGACGGCGGCGTCCTTAAACTTCTTCTCAATACGCTTCTCATCCTTATCGATTATTTGCGAGTAATAACTATGTTGACTATGTTCTGGATCGACGCCAATTGTTTTCGTATAGTATTCATGATGTATTTGGAATTTTCTCAATATATAGCACAGATCGATTGTCCATGTATTCGAGCCAAAGCCCTCCTCCTCGCAGATCCTATTGAAATTGTCGAGGAACTTTTGACGCTGGGTGCTGGAAAGTATCATCAGGATGCAGGAGATGCCACAATCCCAATTGTATCGTTGCTGATAGTGGGTCAGATTGTAGTGCTTCTGGGGAGCCAAACCGTCCATACCTTCGGGGAGTTCAAATATTCAATTAATCGTATCGATTAGTATATATTATTTAAATTATTTTCCATACCTTCCATTTTGATATGAATAAATTTAAGGACCTTGGCAGGAGCGTTTACTGGGTTCCTTCTATAAAAAGCGCCAACACACTAATAATTGGACGCAGTGGAGTTTAAGAAAACAATTGTTTGCGTCAGCTGTTTGGGGGGAACTTCCCATTTCCACTGTTCCATAATTCGGGCATGCCAAGTTTCAATTCCAGCGTCCCAAGTGAAACAAAAAAGCAAAGACAATATTGACATTTTAGTAATTTAATTTCCGAAGCACCCTGTGTGAGAAAGATACACATGACAGTTTGTCAGGAGACGATCTGAGAGAAAAACACTCCTACGAGCCGACTAGAGAAAGAAGAAGTAATTAAACATTTATTCCAATTGCAAATTAAAATGCAGAAGAAACGCATCAATACAAATACCATTTTGGATAAGCTTCATCGTGGCGTCGTCTACACATGCATCGGAGTGACGCTGTATGGAACTGTTTTGCTTGGAATGCGAGTCCACCGGTATCTGACTGTGATTCGGCCCGCCAGACAGCAGGAGGAACTAAAAATGATCGAGGAGGGAATGCACGACAAAGCGCCTGAATTGAAATATTAATTAATTATTGTGTATTTATTTGAATCGACATTGTGTTAAGTGCAAAAAATAACTACTTTGTAAATAAAAGATAATAAAATTTGACTTCACGAGGAATTGTTATGAAATCCAAAACATGGGTGGGAGAGAGACCAATCTATTACATCGAATGTTTCCATTCATTCTATTACAAATATGCACCACAAATGTCAATGGCGTAAATGACAGTTTTTCTGTTCCATTCCGCATCATCCCATTGGGGTTGCTCTTCTTCTTCTTGTTCCTCGCATTGCTAAATTTCTTTCTTTTGCGAGAAATTGAAATCGACCGACGCAGCCGAAAATATGTCGGGCTTAAATTTAACTGTACGAGTTCATCCCGTGGTCCTCTTCCAAGTCGTCGATGCCTACGAACGTCGCAACGCGGATTCGCATCGTGTGATTGGAACTCTTTTGGGTAAGTCCAACTCGCAAACGCTTTGGTCGACGCTTGGTGGTAAACACGTTTACACATTTCACAGGCTCCGTTGACAAGGGTGTCGTCGAGGTGACCAACTGTTTCTGCGTTCCACACAAGGAGCACGACGATCAGGTGGAGGCCGAGCTGAGCTATGCTTTGGATTTGTACGATTTGAATCGCAAAGTGAATCCCAATGAAAATGTTGTTGGTGAGTTTTTTCTGCACATAACCTCATAAATCTGACGTGTATACATTTCTGGGCGCCTAATCATTATCCGCATTTTTTTCCCAGGTTGGTGGGCCACCGGCAACGATGTGACCAATCACAGCTCCGTGATTCACGAGTACTATGCTCGCGAGTGCAACAATCCGGTGCATTTGACCGTTGACACATCGCTTCAGGGTGGTCGCATGGGACTGAAGGCGTACGTTTGCATTCAACTGGGCGTTCCTGGTGGCAAGACCGGCTGCATGTTCACACCCATTCCCGTCGAAGTGACCTGCTACGAACCGGAGACATTCGGTCTGAAGTTGTTGCAGAAAACCATCGGCATCTCGCAGCCCCACCGCCCGAAGACAGTGTCGCCCATGTTGGATCTCGCGCAGATTTCCGAGGCTTCACAGAAGCTCCAGGGATTGCTCGATTTGATTCTGAAGTATGTCGAGGATGTGATTGCACACAAGCAGCCACCAGACAATGCTGTCGGTCGTCAGCTGCTGGACTTGATCCACTCGGTGCCCAACATGAGCCACGAACAATTCACACAGATGTTTAATGCCAACGTACGCGATCTCTTGATGGTCGTCACTCTCTCACAATTGATCAAAACTCAACTGCATTTGAACGAGAAACTCACGTTTTTGCCCACCAACTAGTGTATTGCGAAAAAGGGCGGAAATCGGTTGTTTTGAGGAAAAGAGCAGAGTTAATGTGAAAAACCCCAGGCATTCTGTAAACAAGAAATATTTTAAGTGAATTGAAACATAAATAAAATACATGATTTTTACATATTTCTGCTTCAATCCAATAGCAATCGCTTAACTTTTTTTTTATTGTTAATTTGTAATTTAGAACTTAATTTGTAATTTAGAATTTTAAATTGGATTTTCTCAGTGTAATCGTGAAATTTAAATGTTAATTAAATTTCAATCAATATTGACCATGCAACGAGATCAACATTAACTAGAAAATCATAAATCGTGACCGCCCCGAGGCATAGACGGAAAAAGATTGCACCACATGCAGCGCAGCACAAACGGCAGCAATAACATTAGCGACTACAGCATAACAAAAACATTGGTAGCAGCAAATAAATTGGCTCAACATGATGCCATCCAAATACCTCAATCTCTCTCCTCCCTCAAGCCACAAGCGTTGACAACTATTGCATGAATCATATACGCTTGAGATATATCGTTTGATGCACCGATGAGAACTTGGTGGAGGATGTCGTTTGCCATTTCCGAAGTGAAGCAACTTCAACCGTTTATGTTTTCCAATCGAGAGTAGACTTCGAAAACACAATCAAATATGATTGAGAGACGATTTGCTGGGATCATCGGAGCTCAACAAAAGACTCCGCCACCGCCCACTTGGGTCAAGGTCGTTCCGCCCACTCACTCTTTATGCCACATCTGACTCCATAACATTTACAATCGATTTTCTTCTTATTCAATAGCTTTCAGTTAGTTTAAGGCTAAACAATCAATGCGATCTCTCGCTGATGTTGAGGAAATTCGAATTTTATTCAAATCTCAATTATTAAATATTGTTGATTTCAATCTTAATGCTAAACGTTGTTCTATTGTTTTTACGCCGTGTAATTTAGCATTAAAATGATTTATCCATAGAAATATATATTAACGTCTTGGTGTCTGTCTGCCTATTTGTCTATCTGTCTGTCTGTCTGTCTGTCTATCGAATGGGGCGAAGTTCTTTTCGAGCCTTGCGGCTAATTATGTTCTCTATTATGAAGTGAAGAAAACGTGATGCTGTTTCTAGATTTTTCATTTGCGATTGGAGGAATTGTTTTTCCTGAACAATCAGGGTTTCTTTCATGGATTACAGTGAAACAGTGGAGATTTCTTGGATTGGATTGAGTACTGAAGAGTACAAATGGTTGCTTCCTCTAGAAAATACACCCGCCACTGGTGTTCTTTGATCTTCATTTATTTTCCTTCATCATTTTCCCACAATTGTTCTTCGCCCAAGATTGTTTTTGAATTTGATTCCTCTCCCTCTCTATTCATCCCCCTCTCTCTCTTGTATAATCAACTATAATTCTTATATTACTAAATAAATTCAATCGGTTGAGGTTGAGAATTTGATGAAATATCATTATCCAGAGGGTGAGGGAGGGAGTCTCCAGAGGCTTCCACGAAGCCCACAAATCACGTCGTCAACCTGTCAACGCTGATTGATTTGATCGTTGATTAAGAAATTCAACAGTCGGTGAAGCTCCTAATATTTTATTATTATAATATAAATTATTATAAAATAAATTATTATAAAATAAATTATTTAAAAAAATTATAAAATAAATTCTTATAAAAGAAATTATTATAAAACAAATTATTATGAAACAAATTCTTATTTTATAACATAAATCCTTATAACATAAATTATTGATAAATAATTTCTTATGAAATAAAATATTATAAAAAAAATCTTAAAAAAAAAAAAATTATTATAATAAATTATTATAAAATAAATTTGTAGTAAATAAATTGTTATAAAATAAATTCTTATAAAAGAAATTATTATAAAACAAATTATTATAAAATAAATGAATGCGTAATAAAATATCTTCTTACAATGTTCGACATATTATTTTCACACCTTTTACTCTTTTACTTTACACAAAATCGTTGGCACTTTTTAAACCACATCTTCTTGAAATCTGAAACTGCTCCATACATTCATTTTACACTCATGCCGAAAAGTGTTCGTACTGATTTTTTTCAAAATCCACAGTGGCAAAATATGATGGAATATGCATGAAATTTTCTATTGATAATTATTTAATTAATTTTTTTTAACTATTTTATACTAACCATTTTTATATATTTTATATACAATACAATGTTTATATATTCTTTAATATTTTTCGAAAAAATTGGTGTATAAAGAGTGTTCGAATACCTCTGTGACTGAGTGTATCTGGTAATTGCAGACATTTGCCCTACATTTACCCCCACATGGGTTTCCACGTCGATCGCCTGGTGAAGAATCCGTCACATGAATTCAATTGAAACAGATTTTGCGTGTAGCAGAAATTTATCGCATTTTGCAACCCCCACCATGGTATTTACCATACCTTTAGTACACGAAATGTGATAAGTTGCTAACAACGAGTGAAGGATGAAAAGCGTTTGGGAAGCGTTATGAATTTGAATCATCACAATTTGATTATCTATATTGTAATCCAAAAACCCCTCCTTATATTAAAACTCTCTGTAATATATTTTTGTATTGTTTGTTGAGTAATAATCAGATTTAAAATAAAATAAAAATAAACTAAAAAAAAAAGAAAAAAAAGAAAAAAAAATATAAAGACAAAAAAATAAAGAAATATTAAATATAAAAATTGAATGTAAAAAAAATAATTAAAAAATAATTTTATTGGAAAAAATATATACAAAAAATTAAATAATATAAATGTGGGAACAAATGCATTTTATTTTTTTTTTAAATATCCATTTTACTGAATATTTTTACTTAATAATATATTATTGAATATTTTCATGATCAAATGAAATCTGGACTTTTTTTTCGGCCTTCTTTGTTATTCTATAAAATTAAATAAAATTTCCAATTTAAACAAAAAATTTACAAAATTTGTATATTGTTTTAATATTTTCATTACAGAAAAATTAAAATCTGAAAATCATTTCTGAACATAAAAATGGAAAAATTATGTCTAAATTTTTTTATTCACGACCATCTTCGATTTTGCAATAAAATGTGTATACGACAAAAAAAAAAAAAAAATTACAAAATTATGAGTTATACTACTTTTTCACCCAATTGCTCAGCGTATGTCAAGCAAAACGGAAGAATGAACAAATGTCGTCGGAGTCATCGCCGGCGGAAACAACCGCGAATCATTCAAATGAATGAGCGAGCTTGCGATCAGAAAGAATATCCACCCAGATGACCTCCAGCTGTTGACGGTTGGGTTGAACAACAACAACAATTAAAACAACAATGAACAACAACAACTAACAACAACAACAATGAACAACAACAGCGAACAACGACGACAACAATGTACTAAAAATTGTTGCTGTTGCCAATCGGAATCGTTATTTTCACCGCCCCCATGCAATAAAACCGAACAGATCTCGAATATGAGATCTCTTTTTTGTTTTTTTTTTACAGTCGTCGAATTCTTTGCTCTTCTAATGTTAAGGGTTAAATTGCGAAAAACGAAGTCCATTCGATTAGGTTTGACATCGTTCCTAAGGAAAACAAACAATGGTAACGAATTGAGTATCGCCTCTGAGAAGGGCGATAACTTGAAAATTTTGTAAATGCATTAAGAAAAATATTATGAAAAAACGACGCATCGGAGGTAGAAAAAAAAAATGGTTTTTGTCACTGCTTGCGAGGGGAAATTGGAGAAGCCCTCAGCGGCGTATGCGCAACAGCTATGCGACAAAAACAACAACAACAACAACGGTATAGCAAAACTATTACAACAACAATTGTACAAAAAAACTATTACAACAATAATAGTATAGAAAAAATATTCACAACAATAACAGTATTAACAACAACAATATTACCAACAACAACAATATTAACAACAACAACAAAAAATATTAACAACAACAACAACAATATTAACAACATCAACAACATGAAAACAACAACAATATTATAACAACAACAATATTAACAACAACAATAGTAACAACAACAATATTAACAACAAAAACAATACTAACAGCACATCAATATTAACAACAACAACAATATTACCAACAACAACAGTATTAACAACAACAATAGTAACAACAACAACAATACTAAAAAACAACAACATACTCCAACCATTGCCAATTGCTTTGCACAACTTGGTCTCTTTCTCTTGATCTCTCTCGCTCTCTCTCTCTCTCTCCACATCTTCCAAGATTCAACGAGAGTGGAAACCTTATTCGCATTGGATCGATCGCATGCAACAAGCAGCTTGGGTTTTGGATGCAAACGAAACGAAACCTTTTCGCAGTTTTCCGTATAAATACAGAGCCCATTGCAAACGAGAAGACAAACCCAACGCAGCAGTCAACAGTTCATCAAGAGCTTCTTCTCCTCCTGCAACAACAAACTCCACTCAAACTCCATAAAGCCAACAACATGAAGTTCTTCGTGAGTGACGACGAGCAGGACTCTTTTTGGACTATTTCAACAATAGGCTAAAATTTTTCAATAATTTTTTTTTCAGAGCCTTTTCTTCATTGTGGTCATCTTTGCCGCCGCCGCTTGCCTGGCTGCCGTCGCTGAGCCCGAGGATGTGGCCGCGGCGGTGGGCGAGAAGAAGACCGAGAAACGTGGAATCTACGGCTTTGGCTATGGACACGGCGGCTATGGAGGTTATGGAGGACTTGGCGGCTACGGCGGATATGGTGGACTTGGCGGATATTCCGGCTATGGCGGCTACTATGGCGGACATGGCTTGGGCTATGCTGGACATGGTGGCTTCGGCTATCCTCACGGTGGCTACTCCTTCCACGGTCCCTCCTATGGACATGGCT
>CM029564.1:24676128-24893571 GCA_017309665.1 Coelopa frigida
TTTGCCTACATTTACCCCACATGGGTTTCCACGTCGATCGCCTGGTGAAGAATCCGTCACATGAATTCAATTGAAACAGATTTTGCGTGTAGCAGAAATTTATCGCATTTTGCAACCCCCACCATGGTATTTACCATACCGTGAGTACACGAAATGTGATAAGTTGCTAACAACGAGTGAAGGATGAAAAGCGTTTGGGAAGCGTTATGAATTTGAATCATCACAATTTGATTATCTATATTGTAATCCAAAAACCCCTCCTTATATTAAAACTCTCTGTAATATATTTTGTCATAATCAGATTTAAAATAAAATAAAAATAAACTAAAAAAAAGAAAAAAAGAAAAAAAATATAAAGACAAAAAAATAAAGACAAAAAAATAAAGAAATATTAAATATAAAAATTTAATGTAAAAAAAATAATTAAAAAATAATTTTATTGGAAAAAATATATACAAAAAATTAAATAACATAAATGTGGGAACAAATGCATTTTATTTTTTTTTTAAATATCCATTTTACTGAATATTTTTACTTAAAAATATATTACTGAATATTTTAATGGTAAAATAAAGTCTGGGCCTTTTTTTTTACTGCAGTCTTCGTTTTTCAAAAAAAAGTAATAAAATTTCAAATTTAAACAAAAAATTTGCAAAATTTCAAATTTGTATATATGTATATATTTTTTTCATATTTTCATTTCTTATCATTTTTGGAAAAAAGAAAATCTGAAAATCATTTCTGAACTTAATAATGGAAAAAGCATTTTTTTATTACGATCATCTCGATTTCGGAATAAAATGTGTATATGACAAAAAAAAATTACAAAATTATGAGTTATACTACTTTTTCACCCAATTGCTCAGCGTAGTCAAGCAAAAACGGAAGAATGAACAAATGTCGTCGGAGTCATCGCCCGGCGAAAACAACCGCGAATCATTCAAATGAATGAGCGAGCTTGCGATCAGAAAGAATATCCACCCAGATGACCTCCAGCTGTTGACGGTTGGGTTGAACAACACAACAATTAAAACAACAATGAACAACAACAACTAACAACAACAACAATGAACAACACAACAGCGAACACGACGACAACAATGTACTAAAAATTGTTGCTGTTGCCAATCGGAATCGTTATTTTCACCGCCCCCATGCAAATAAAACCGAACAGATCTCGAATATGAGATCGCTTTTTTGTTTTTTTTACAGTCGTCGAAATTCTTTGCTCTTCTAATGTTAAGGGTTAAATTGCGAAAAACGAAGTCCATTCGATTAGGTTTGACATCGTTCCTAAGGAAAACAAACAATGGTAACGAATTGAGTATCGCCTCTGAGAAGGGCGATAACTTGAAAATTTTGTAAATGCATTAAGAAAAAAATTATGAAAAAACGACGCATCGGAGGTAGAAAAAAAAAATGGTTTTTGTCACTGCTTGCGAGGGGAAATTGGAAGAAGCCCTCAGCGGCGTATGCGCAAAGCTATGCGACAAAAACAACAACAACAACAACGGTATAGCAAAACTATTACAACAACAATTGTACAAAAAAACTATTACAACAATAATAGTATAGAAAAAATATTCACAACAATAACAGTATTAACAACAACAATATTACCAACAACAACAATATTAACAACAACAACAAAAAATATTAACAACAACAACAACAATATAACAACATCAACAACATGAAAACAACAACAATATTATAACAACAACAATATTAACAACAACAATAGTAACAACAACAATATTAACAACAAAAACAATACTAACAGCACATCAATATTAACAACAACAACAATATTAACAACAACAACAATATTAACAACAACAACAGTATTAACAACAACAATAGTAACAACAACAACAATACTAAAAACAACAACATACTCCAACCATTGCCAATTGCTTTGCACAACTTGGTCTCTTTCTCTTGATCTCTCCTCTCTCTCTCTCTCTCTCTCCACATCTTCCAAGATTCAACGAGAGTGGAAACCTTATTCGCATTGGATCGATCGCATGCAACAAGCAGCTTGGGTTTTGGATGCAAACGAAACGAAACCTTTTCGCCGTTTTCCGTATAAATACAGAGCCCATTGCAAACGAGAAGACAAACCCAACGCAGCAGTCAACAGTTCATCAAGAGCTTCTTCTCCTCCTGCAACAACAAACTCCACTCAAACTCCATAAAGCCAACAACATGAAGTTCTTCGTGAGTGACGACGAGCAGGACTCTTTTTTGGACTATTTCAACAATAGGCTAAAATTTTTCAATAATTTTTTTTTCAGAGCCTTTTCTTCATTGTGGTCATCTTTGCCGCCGCCGCTTGCCTGGCTGCCGTCGCTGAGCCCGAGGATGTGGCCGCGGCGGTGGGCGAGAAGAAGACCGAGAAACGTGGAATCTACGGCTTTGGCTATGGACACGGCGGCTATGGAGGTTATGGAGGACTTGGCGGCTACGGCGGATATGGTGGACTTGGCGGATATTCCGGCTATGGCGGCTACTATGGCGGACATGGCTTGGGCTATGCTGGACATGGTGGCTTCGGCTATCCTCACGGTGGCTACTCCTTCCACGGTCCCTCCTATGGACATGGCTTCTATCCATCTCACGGCTATCACGGTTTCCATTAAGCTATGCCGAGAATCAATCGAATGCCGGAGAGTTTCTTGAAGGATCACTCGAAGATTTATCGCAAGGCAGTATTTTGTTTTAATTTTTGTAATAATTTTCTAAAAAATAAATGTGTAAATTTTATAAAAACAAACATTTTTGAAATCTCTGTTTTATGTTCATTCGCATATAATTTAATAGAATTTTTTAAAAATATATACCAACTAAGCTTATTACAGACAGATATAAATAATAAGAATACAACTAGTCAACAGTGAGAAGTTTCCGCTTCCGTTCCAATTTCATTTCTCGCTTCAGCGCCTTCTGCTCCAACTCCTCGGCATGCTCGGCGAAGAGAGCTTTCAGTGCTGGGTAGAGAGTGTGGAATTGCGGCAGATCATCCAACGAGACTTGCATATTATCGAAGGCGATGGCAACATTTCGCATCGCCTCGGCTTCAGCCTCATCGCCGCCAACGGTCTGCATTCGCGGCAGCTTCGCGTAACGTTGTGAAAAGTGCGTCAGGATGATGTGTTCCGCCTTCATTTGTCGACCCTGTCGAATCGCCTGAGATATTGTGCTGTGCATTTTGATTTTCGCCTCCTCGACCAAGTCATCCTCCATCGTTGCCTCGTGTATCAGAATGGTGGAATCTCGTCCCAGGTCGAGGAGATCCGGACAGGGCATCGTGTCGCCGCTGTACGTGACCTTCACAGGTTTCGCATTGTGTTCCGCCTGCAGGGTGAGACTGACGCCGAACGAGTGCGGACAATGACGAACCAAACAAGTGCCAATCGAACGCACGCCCATATCACCGTGATCCGCCTCCAATTGCCGAGGAGTTTCCAACATTTCTGCATTGCCAATCAATTCGTACGCATCGGCAATATGTTGAATACGATCGTTGTAGAAGTTAAGCCATGGTTGAATTTGCACCGGAGCGAAGAGTAAAAGACGTTTATGTCCCGGCCCTAGTAGTCGTTGTCGTTCGTTGAGTAGTCCAATCAAACCGATGTGATGATCTGCATGTAGATGTGAGATGTAAATGGCTTTTAGATTTTTGATAACTGCCTCGGCTTTGTCTTTGCCATAGAATCGTACGATTTGTCCCAAGGTACCTTCGCCGCAATCGAGCAGGACGAATGAATCATCGAGAGGTTGCAACAGAATCGAGCTAACATTGCGTGTTTTATTGGGAATACATGAGCCAGTGCCGAGGAAAGTAATCTTTGGAAACGTGTTGTTGGAAATTCGAGGTTCACTCTTTGAAGATTCCTCCTTCAGTTTGGCCAACAACGCCGGAAAGTCCTGGAGTATTTGTGTTTCTTGTATGTATTCGCTGGGATTAAGTTTAGCCTCTTGTGTGTGATCGAATCCTTTGCGTGGACGCATGTGGAAACTGGTCAATGATTGTACGCTATCCTCTTGTTCATAGTTATCCTCGAGTGTTGAATGTTTTTCCAGGTTTTCATCCTCCACCAACTTGGTTTTCTTCAGAGTGCTACTGAGGCTGTTGCACAGATGCTCACTCTCGCCAAGGAGCGGGAACACACGATCGTTCAACTGATTCAACTGATACTGAATGCGATGGGCAGCGATGTAGCCAGAGAACGAATTCTTTCGCGCATTCAAATAAATGTTCTGAGTTTTCGTAGAGAACTTCTGCATAAAGTCCTGGTAGCAGTTGTTATTCAAGATCTCTTCGGGGCTGAAATGCACGACCAGAGCCACTTGTTGATCGGCATTGTTTTGCAGATGATGGAACAGATGTGCCTTCTCCTGTAGGGCGGGCAGAAATTGTTCCGTCGGAATGTCGAGAAATACAAACGATAGTGCGGTTTCCGCAGGCTCACTGACATCTTTCGATTTCACTACCGTGCCATTGTCCAGCGTTACATCGATACCGTTTTTCAACAACCCCAACAGGGGACCCGGCGGCACCCCGCGCTCCACACATTTCTCCAGATTCAACGCTCCCGGTCGTGGCTTCAATGTACAAATATATGCAATGACTACATTATCCGTAGTATTATCCACGTTCTCGGAATCATTGATGGTTGTTGTTCTATACAGCGGAACACACTTCACCGACATCACCTGATCTTCGAAATCATGTACCTCGGTACAATCGAGGGTTTTTACCTATAATTAATTAGTTTAATAGAATTTTAAATTTTTACTCAAATAAATGAAATACCTTTAGGTTCTTAAGCACCACAAAACGTTTCATACTATGCAGGATGCTGTCCAGATGGGGTGGACCATGCAAGGCCAGCTCCTTGACGCCCGCATCCTGCACGGTCAACGCGAGGCCGGGAAAACCACCGATCGTCGTCCATGTGTTGCGTGTCACGAAAATCTGCTCCAAACGCGACAGCTTCGTTTTGTGTTCATGGGCCAGACGTTGGGTGCCTTCGCCACAGTTGAAGAGATAGCGAGATTGGTCGGTGAAGAGGTAGACGGAGCAGGGCGCTCCATTGGCCCCAGCGCCCAGAACTTGCAGGGTCACGGTGCCAGGCACATAGGGGATATTCTTCTTTTTCGCTGCCAACTGTTGTTTCTCCCGTCTCAATTGTTGTGTTTGTTTCGGCAGCCGTTGGTTTTGTGCTGACGACGTCTGTTCTGCGGCGTCCACAGGCCGTCCAGACTGGCTGCTGAAATCACGCCACTCTTGTTGGCTCATTGTGTCACAAACGCGGCTTTGAACTTTCACTTCGTTGAGCAAGAAGTCTTTGAGTAATTTACTTGTTTTGCCACGTGCTGTGTTCCTTAAAGTTGAAAGCAACATTCGCATTGAGTTCTCTCGTGTGAATTTTGTTGTGAAGCTTATGAAATGTTGATGATGGTTGGTTACACGTGAAATTTTGTGGCCAACGTGCGCGTTCCGGAGAAAAATCAGCTGTTTTCGGTTTGTTTTGGTTTTTTTCATCGAAAAATTACCGGGAATTTTTCAGCGTTGCATTTCAAAATTAAAAATTTATTTTAAAAAATCTTCTATTTTGGACATTTGTCATTTGTTCATATTGTTTAATATCTATGTTGTTGCTTTTTATTCAATAACTCATTATATTTATCTGGTATGATTTCTGAACAAGATTTCAAGACTGATGGCGAAATTATTTTTCAAAAGCAATTTCATCGCCATCTGAAACTAAACACATCTCTCGATTATCACACAATTCGTCGATCTCGTTGACACTGGTCCATTCCACAGTGTTCCCTCTATTTTTGTTCGACGTGTTCCGTTTCAATTTCAACAGTTGGAGAAAAAAAAAAGAATTGTCAAAAATTTCAGTAAGAAAAAAAAAATAATAAAAAGAAGAAGAAGAAGAATAGGTTGTGTGTGTCTGTCGGGAGAAAAATTTTTCTTCGATATTTGTACAAAAACCAGAAAAAATGTCATCACGAAGGTAATTTTAGTAAATTCAATAAATCCCCGCAACAATTTGTGAAGAAAATGTGAAGAAATTCGTTGAGGAAATATCAACTAAATGTGATGGAAAGTGAAATTTGCAAATTGCCATTGTTCTAGTTTCACTTGCTTCATACATACATTTGGCCTAGGGAGACGGACGGACGGGACGGCACAGCTTGGCCTTCTGCCACACTGGAGGCTTGGCAACCGAGCTTCCGAGCACTCCGCCTCTCTCATCGTCGTGCTTCTCTGTAGCTTTTCTCATATGCTTGCTTGCTTGCGTTCCAGCGTGTTTGCGAGGAGCGCTGCCTTCGTCTGTCATGCAGACCTTGTCCACATGTCTATTCCATCCATCCATTCCATTTATCTATCTATTTGTCTATGCAACAATGGTACCAATGACAAAATGAATAAAAATGTGAGGAACTAAACTAAAATGTGAGGAACTTAACTAAAGGGAATATTAACACGAAAAAAACCAAGAGAAAAACGAGATCACACTATGAGAAGATGTTGGAGGAGATGATGAAGACGAAGACGAGGAGACGCAGAGCGAGGCACAGAACGGAGAACACAATTGGTCGCCACCGCTCATTTTTGTGTGCTTGCGCCCTTTGCCCTTCATCGCAACCCAACCACCCCCCCACACATCCCCACATCCATTATCGCTATCCCTTCTTCTGCTGCTCCACAGCTGACACACGACAGACCGAGAGTCCTTGATCATCGTTCGTCGTTGTGCAAATCGAAAACCTTCGGAAATTAGGTCATCATCTAATAGAGCTTTCCTCTCTCTTTCCGTCCTTTCCTCACAGATGGTTTCATCCAACGATATCTGGCATAGAAGCTGAGAAACTTCTTCAGGAGCAAGGATTCGATGGCTCCTTTCTGGCGCGTCTCTCATCCTCGAATCCGGGCGCATTTACGCTGTCCGTGCGGCGTGGCCAAGAGGTGACACACATTAAAATTCAAAATAATGGCGATTTCTTCGACCTTTATGGAGGTAGGTTTCCATTTTGCTATCATTATGTTTCTCCAATAAATTGAATTAACATGATTCTTTTTCTCGTTTGGTTTTCAGGTGAGAAATTCGCGACACTTCCTGAGCTGGTTCAATACTACATGGAAAACGGGGAGTTGAAGGAGAAGAATGGTCAGGTGATTGAGTTGAAGCAGCCACTGATTTGTGCAGAACCCACAACGGAAAGGTGAGTTTAACACTCAATTATCTTTTGAAATAGATCCCAGATTTGTTTTCGAGAATTATTGGAATCTCTCATTAGATGTTCGATAGATATTCTGGTTGGAAAACATACAGAGCGTATACGTAATTTTTTCCAATCTAATTAATTTGAAAGAAAATAACACCACTATGATAGAATCAATTGAAGAATCAATTTAATTGTCAAGTTATTGTTATTAGAACTAGCTTTTTGTTCGATTTTTGAATTTAGTCGGAGGGTTTTTGGTAGCTTTAGAAAGCTAATGGATAAATCCAAGTAATGTAATGGCTTAAAATTAAAATGGCTGGGAATATTTATTGCAGCCTAAAACTCTATGATGTGAAAGGGATTTATTCATTTAGAATTATTCATCTGGAATCGTTTCAAACAGCAAAGAGCATTGTTTGCTATTCACTATTTGTTTTGATTTGAGGATAGTTTCCGTTTGTTTAACAAGTTCTTCACAAAATGGAGTGCTGTATAATAAAAAGTTTTTATTTTTTTGGCTTAATTACGTTGTTCTTAAATTGAACACAAAAGATCGCGTATAATATATATAAATAAAAACTGGAAACAAAGTGGAACGCGAACCCATCCCAAAAAGTTCAATGAAATACAATTGCAAAATACAAATAAAAAAAAACAGAAAATAAAAAAAAATACGAAAGGCATCTTAAGCAGATTATAATAAAATTTCATTTTAACACTCCAAAAACGAAAGAAATTCTTTTGTTTTCTCTCTCGAAACGATCAAAGAGTTAAGTGGTTGCTTTGAATGCTGTTGTTGTAAAAAAAAGACTTTTATACTTTTTTAAAAAATCCCACACACTCGATACACACTCGTAAAAACGTTGAAATGATAGGCATAAAAATATTTTTATTCACATATTTAATGCCAAAATCATTTGTAAATTGATCTTTTTTTTGGCAATGGCTCCGTCGTCACAGACAACTGTCGATTTGTGTTGGGTGTAGAGAGCTGGGTCTTCGTCTCAAGCATCTCTGGAGATCGAGAAGCGTTTGCACTGCGATCGATCGATCGACGATCATTTAATAAAACACCCACCTTTCGACATCTGCTATTGCCACTATGTTGTTTTTTATATTTCTCTCACTTTTGATAATTGTTCTATGGTTTCATTTTGAATATTTACGAATATGAATATGCTCGTAAATAATGAAGTCATTGGGCGACAACTTGCAATTTGGTCACCATAAAGAGAAAACTTTATTGTTTAATTTATATGATTCGACGTTTATTTGTTGAAACTATGAATTATCAAAAATTATTGAATTTCAAAATAATAATTTTTGAATTTTAAAATAAATAATTTTTTGAATTTTAAATTAATAATTTTTTGGGATTTTAGAATTAACAATTTTTGAATTTTTAAAAAATTATTATTGAATTTTAAAATAAAATAATATTTTTTGAATATTTAAATAAATAATTTTTGAATTTTAATAAATATTTTTGAATTTTTAAATCAATATTTTGAATGTTTTACTAATACTTTGTAAATTTTTCATAAATCCTGTTTGCCTTTTAATAATCCTTCTTGCTTTTCACCTCCCCTAAATTTTTTTGAATTTTCCCTCCCTCTTTTCGCCTTTTTCCCTAATCCTTTTTTGATTTTCCCTTCCATAATTTTTGAATTTTAAAATTAATTATTTTCATTTTTTTTTATTGAGAAATTATCGGATTTCTTTTGATCAACTGAGGAATTATTTAATGAATATCTCTCGAAGAGAATTTTCTCATCTGACGTCTTAAATTCACTCCACACCTCTCGTGTCCTCAGTGCTCGTGATTCCCCTGCACTGATTTTACTTCCTTCTTTGCCAGCCACGTTTTGGAAGCTTCCCCCCTCGCCCTCTCCATCCTGCATCGCTCTCCGCCTCCTGGCCCCGTTTAAAAATAGTTTCCTTACGTTCTTGTGACGCTCGTCCTCATGTAATTTTTTCCCAAACGTCTTTCGATGTGCGGGATTTAATGAAAATTTAATGATCTCCACCGTTACGTTGATGGAATATAAATAATTATAATTGTGATGATTGTTTCGTATTGACTTTCAATGTTTATATTATTATTGTTGTTTGGGATTGTTGTTATTATTGGTATTGTTGTTATTGTTGGCATGGTTCTTCTCTTTATTGTTGTCTTTTTACGCTCTCCCCAATCGAAATCGATCGTCGATCGTTGAACGAAAAACTCAATCAAAATAAAGACAAACAACAAAATGCCGCTGCTTACGTAGGTGGACATTTGTTAAAGTGTTAAAAACAAATTTTTCGCAACGAAAATAAATGTCGAATTCAACAATGGTTCTCTCTTTTTTCTTTGCTCCCCTTCTCCCTCACTCGCTGTCTCTCTCTCTCCCTCTCTCAGTTGTTGGGTAAATATAAGATAATAATTTATGGACTACTTTTATAGACTGACCGAAACGCTTTTTATCGTACGTAAATTACCTTTTATTTCATTATAATTTCAGATTTTTTTTATTATTCTAATATTGGACTGTTTTTTTTTTTATCCACACTCGCTCATAAAAATAAAGAAAAAGAAATTGATAAAAGTTATAAAGATAAATACGAAGAAAGTGATAAGAAATAGATAATACAAAAATAGTAAATAAATTATGATAAAATTAAATTGAGATAATAAAATTAAAATTAAATTAAATTGTGATAAAAAATATTAAAATTTGATAAAAAATATTAAAAATGTATAAAAAGTATTAAAAATTTATAAAAAGTATTAAAAAGTGATCAGGAATATTTAACAGCGATCAAAAATATTAAACAATAAAATAATAAAAATGTATAAAAAAATAGAAATATGCAAAAATTTATTTTAATAAATTTTGAAAAGAATTGTATTATCTAATTACAGAAAATAATGACTAATTTTACTGATCGTTCTGTGAACTCAATTATGTATTTTATAAAAGGCGTAGAAGATTTTACACGATTATCTACATACATCAATCTATCAACCATTTAAATATTCGACGCATGTCTCATTCTACAGTAAAAAAGTACACAAAAAAAAAAAAAAACCAACAAATAAAGTAGAAACAACAAATGAATAGAAACAAAAATAAAAACAATAGAAAAATAGATGTTAAATCTATGCGAACACGTCAAGGTACTTAATTTAACGTAACGTGTTGTGTGTAACGTGAAAATCGTGCGGTGTCTCACATACGATTTTTGTTGTTGTTGTTGTTGGTATCAATACACACACAGATATATATGCATAATTTTACAACAATAACATACCATCATCATCATCAAAGAATCATCATCGATGAGAAAATGCAAATGAATTAATTTAAGTTGCGTTTCAAGTTGATACGTAAGCGTTCGTAACGTGAGCGTAACGTGAGCGAGGCAACGTGATGGAAGTCATGCAAACAAAACTCACACACACACACACACACACATGCACATGCACATGCACACTTGCGTATACTTGAATGTGAATGTAGAGATCGGTATCAGTGTGAAATGGAGAGTTTGTAGAATTTTATAAAAACCGCAAAAGTCCAAATAAATTATCGTTGGGGAATCCCTATTAGCACAAATACACACAGAGAGAGAGAGAAGCGTTTACGTGAAAATCATGTCAAGAATCGTGATCGAAAAAACTTCATCACCACCCAACAACAACAACAATAACAACAACAATAACAACAACCACTGAAAACGTTGTCGCGAATCGGATAAGATCGGAGTCAAGAAATTAAAATGAAATGGAATTAAATTTAATTGTTGTGTTTTCGCCACACAGATCTAGTTTTTCAAATCAATTTATAAAAACAAATTCTACAACAACAATTCTACAACAACAATAAAAGCAATTATTCTGTAGTAAGATCGATCGAGGCGTAGAAACAATTATAAAAAAAACAAAAAAACAACGACAAACAATTAAGTTTACGTAAATTTCGCATAGATATCAGAATTGTAACATGTAATTACATTTTGTAAATATTTAATTATTGCTTTCGAATGCGCATTTCTATTTAGAAATTAATACAAAAAAACAAATCTAAGAATAACAAATAATACATATATTTAGAAATAGTTTTCGATATCTCTCATAACGAGAGACGAGATCGGAATTTTGCTCCGGAAAAGTTATGATAATTGGGATTTCCAACAAATTCCTACCTCAAGTTCCTCAGCTCACCAAAGGGAGGGATTTTTATTGCAAAATCCATTCAATTAAATTCTTCATAGTCCATTCAATTAAATTCTTCAGAATTCACTCCATTTGCGAAGTTGAAAAAAAAAACCCACAGTTCGTCTATAAAAATATTAGTATTTTTCAAACCGTGTCTGATAAAAAATCTCTGACGTTTTTGGTTCGTTTTTGGGAGTTGTGAGAAAAATTCATATTCCAAACAATGCATCGGCCACGCACCAATAAATTATGTCTGCTGAATTGTTAAATTGTATTTCTCTTCTAAAAAAAGAAAAAACAACAAAAAAAAAGTTGCCTAAATATTAATCGTAAAGCGAAAAATGAAGAGATGACAATTTGTCAAAGCAGAGAGAAATAAATATACATATAAATATATGCATATAAAATATATCAAGCGAGTGCGACATTTTTGACATTGAAATTCAGAATAAAAAAATGTGTAAATAAAACAATGGCAAAAAAAACAATTGACAAACAAAAAACAATTGATAAAAAACAACAATTGAAAAAAAAATTAGAATAAAAAAATGTGAAAAAAATAAAATATGTGCTGCTTCCTAATACGTTGTGCATTTTAAAATAATTGCGGGTCTTGTCGGTCGACGGTTTGTCGGTTCAGGCCAAGTTAACAACATGCGGGCGAATACAAAACAATAGGCCATTGAATTCTAAGCTAAAGTCGCCGGTCAAAAACGACTTGAGGGGGGAGCTACAGAAGAATAAAATGAACTAATTTTTATTTTATTTTTTTTTAAATTTTATTTTTAAATTTGTCTTTTTTATATTTTGATAAATTTTTTATTTTTTATATTTTGATAAATATTTATTTTTTATATTTTGATAAATTTTTATTTTTTATATTTTTCTAAATTTAAATATTCAAAATGAAAAAGTACATCGATTAAAATAAAAAGTTACAGAGGAATACATTTGATTGATTTTAACATTTAAATTTAAAAAGTATTGTTTTAATATATTTAAAATATATTTCATAAAAAAGTATTTGATCGACAGACGACTTCAATCTCTCCTTGGGCATCATTTTTCAGAATTTCCACTGTGATGTGTTTCCACACTGTAGCGCTCCACTGTCGGTCAATTCGTCGTCGATTTCAATCTCGATCACGTCCGCCCAGTGACGCCTGAAGTAGTCGTTGATCTCTTCAATCTTTTCCCTCCTCTTTCTTGTTCTTTTGAAAGAAAATCACGCAAAAAAAATGTTAATCACGTATTTAAGCAGAGTTTTAATTAAAATGACGAGCATTCAATACAATACAATAAAATACACTTGGTTACTGGTTACTCATGGGAGTTATTGAAGTTCCAATTCGGCTAAATCGGCGTTTGTCCCTTGGCCAGCAAAGCTATGCGTCGTGGCCAGGTTATTAGTTTAAGCCACATTTAACATTGAGCACCCAGTCTGAGGTAGAATTTTAATTCTACACAATATTCGTTTTGTGAATGAGGGAGTCTCATGTTCTTGTTGTTGTGTTGTTATTGGTATTTCTTGGTTACGATGTTGTTGTTATTTTGTTGGTATTTTTGATGCTATTTTATAACCATTTTGTTGCTGTTATTATTAAAATTCTTTGCATTTTTTTCTTCGTTCGCTTGAAATGAATTTTATGTTTTTATTATTTGATCAACGTAAAACAAAAACTGTGCTCATGTCCGTCCACGGCGACTGTCACCTATCTGTCTGTCCATCCGTCTATCTGTCTGCCCATCCATCTGTCTGATGACGATGACGAAACGAGAAGTTTCCCGATGTTGTGAAGTCATTTGAACATAGCAGAATAATAGATAATAAAAGCTTAACATGTTTTGAGCATTTCCGTTCTTCTCTCCTTCCTTCCTTCCTTCTCCTCCTCCTGTTCCTTTCCGCTTGATGAATCAGTTTACAGACATAATTCGCTTTCAAGATAAACATCTGAATCATAGTGATGTTATTATTATGAAAAAAGGACAAATTCTATTTAAATTTTTTTTAGCTTCTTGATAGTATAATAATGCAAAATAAAACTCTTTTAATTTATTTGCATTTCATATTTTTAATTTTGTTCCTTTTTTATTCGATTGCTAATGTTATTGTATTTATCATATTATATTATTATTATTTTAATTAAATGGTATTTTACATTTTTTTTACATTATTATTTATTTGTTTTATTAATTGTTTTATTATGTTGTTATTTGTTTTATTTAATCATCATCTTTTTATTTATTTAAACAATGTATTTATAAAATAAAATATACATTTATTTCTTTTTTTAATTTGTTTCTCAACTAATTTCTGTTATTATCTCTATTAATGACAAGAATCGTGAATAATTATCAAGATCAGATATGAATTTAGTACAGCTATTTTTCTAATTGCATACTCGATTATATTAAATCTAATCTAATCTTATACAGTGCATGACAAAAGTCAACGTACGGTCTACAAATTTAAAAAATTCGAATTTTGTGTTTTCCAAATTAAATGAATTTGACGACAAAATTTTAGAATATTTGTATTTTTATTTATTATTTTATATTATTGTTTTTTAATTTTTATGTCTAATTATTGCATTTTATTTTTTTATATTTATATATCTGTCTGATCGGTAATTTCACTATCTTTCGAATTCAAATAGAAATTAAAGGATTAATTTTCCCACTTACTCATTCATCATCAGCGATGACATGAGGAATTAATTTTCTCCACACCTCGAATGAGATCACCTAAAAGCTGTTCCCATTTTCATTCCGAAGATTTACGCCTCACAACTAGAACCTACAATTTAAAATGCATCTCGACGCATTTCACAATGATTGGAAATTCAGAAACTCGAAATTTATTTGCTCGTAATGCACTTGTTCACCTAGAATTCAAAATGATTTTACTTGATTACACGAGTCACTGACTCGCCTTCCACATGTCTTATCCTCACTCACTCCTCATAAAGGAGGGCGAGTGATTTGTTGGACATGTTGTGCCGCGCCCACTTTTCACCCCCAACCTCCCACCTTCCTCCCTACTATAGTGAAGCCTCATCATCATCATAGTAGAGCCTACAACCTCATCATCGTCTAGGAATATTTTTTTTATGGTTTGCAATTTACGAGCTGGAGCAAAACGTTGGCCGGCGCCTGAGACAACTAGTTGGAAGATTCGATTAGTTTTCCTCCGAACCGGTTTGAACATGTATTTGCTCCAATGTATTTCGACCTTCAACCTCATATATTTTCCTTGATATTTCCTCTACATTTCATATTTTATTGGTTTTAATTATGATGGATTGATTGAAAAAGCAGGCTTTTATTTTTTGTTCTAACTTGATGATAAAAGACTTCCTTGGACAAGGTTTCCAATGGATGAAGGGTGAAGTGGGGTTGAGTGGGGTGAAGAGGGTGAAGAGGGTGAAGTGAGAATGGTGTGGTGGATGAAAAGTGAAAGTGAAGGTTGTATTAGCCCAATTTGGAAAGTCCCAGGGTTTTCTTCTTTTCTCTTTCAGCTGCTGCTGCTGTTGTTCTTTCACCTGCTTTCCATTATTTGTCACTAATCTTTTAATTCTTTAATTGCATTTCTATGCGAAAGTATGCGCGTATCTCAATCTCTGTCTCTCTCTCCCCTATAACATTCATATGAAATACATACATATGTACATTAATAAATAAATCGAATACATTTCACAAACAACATTCACTTCACATTGAGAAACCTACGGAATTTCAATTATTTATTTTAATTCAATTATTTTTTTATAATGTCATTCCACGTGTTAATTAAACTCAAGACTAAATTAAATTTTATACACATACATCTATTTTATACACATACATATCTATTTTATACACATACATATCTATTTTATTAACGTATTTTCAAAGTACTTAAATTCAATCGTAAATCACTTCTCTTTGGGGATTATCATGAGATTATTCCGATCATTATGATGAATTTAAGTATTGTCGTTTCATGAATGAATACTGTTTCGACTTTTTAAGTTACAACATCGTCTTACTGAACAAATACTCGTGTATATCGTAAAAATCCAGCGGATCTGAACGACGCCGAGTCTGGAGCGAATCTCAAATCGACGATGCTGTGAATTTAATAATAATAATCTTAATCGAAAGAAGAGAATTGAAGAAGAATTGAACCTGAATCAGAAACGGGTCTTTTGTGTGTAGGAAATAAATAAACGAATCGATTGATCCGAGCCGGCTGATAAGGGAACGACGTGTGGGAGAAAAGACGTCAAGGAGTTCGATTCAAGAAAAAATTCGATCGTGATGAGGAATCAGTGAGTGGCGTAAATTGAGGAGGAGGTGCGGAACCAAGAGATGGAATACAATGGGGATTCTTAGGGAAGATGGTAAAGGAATTCTTTTCATAGATTTTGCTATAGGTGGGATGAATTTTGGCCGATATCTCTAGCACTTTGTCAGTTTATGTGTTTTGTCTTATTTATTCATTTTTCTTTTTTTTTTTTGTTTAAGATTTTTTCTTTTTTTTATTTGTTTTTTATATTATTATATTTTTTAATTTTTTTATAATTTGATATTTAATTTTTATTGAAAAATATTTTTGTTTATATTTTTTTTTTTAATTTTTTTTACCTTCTGAAAAATAAGTACGCATATAAAATGCGTTTATCTTTATTTTTGCCATGTATTTATTTTGTCAATTATTTTGAGCTTAATAATTTTTATATTTGAAATACATCTGTATTCTTAATTAAACAAAACAAACAAAAACAATGATAACAATTTTTCCTTCTTTTTATAAATGTTTAATAATTATTTGTTTTGTATTTTTTATATATTTTTATATGTATTTTTGTATATAGTATATGAAAGAAATATTTTATTTTTCGTGTATTTTTTGTATATGTTTTTTTTATATTTTTTGTGTATTTTTTCTATAATTTTTTTTATTTTATTTTTGTTTCTTATTGATTTTTGATATTAGTAATCATGATATTTTTCACTTTTCTAATAATAATAAAGAGTATTCAGTTTTTCCTTGTGTTGGAAGATCCCCAAACATGGGTCGGCTTCGATGACAAAGCCATCAATTGTTTATTGAACTCAAGCCGGAGATGCCTTTGGACCGACTCATTTAAGACAGCAATTAACAAAGTTAATATAAAGAGGGCCATAACCAGGTTGGCCAGGTAGAGAAAGAAGAGAGTGGAACAGTGATAGAGGGAGAAGGAGGGAGGAAGAGGGAGGGAGGGAGGTAGAGAGGTAGAGAGGGAAAGAGGGAGAATAAGAATGCAAGTTGCAGTTCCTCTTCCTCGATATAAAGTCAGACCCGAGGGACGGACAGACAGACAGAGGTACAGACAGACAGACAGACAGACAGACCGACCGACCAAAGGACAGACAGACAGACTGATCGACTTGTTTATAATTTTTGCGCCTTCATCGCTCACCATCTTGACCAAATACAGGCAGAAAAGCTTCATTGTTTTGATCTCGAGTCGAGCAAACCTCCAACTATAGTCATCTCTCTCGCACTCACCCTCTCTCCCTCTCCTTCTTGCTATCGGTTCTTTTGCTCTCAGGGCGGATCAACCCACGCTTCTGAGAATGCGAAACACTTTCATCGTTTAACGAAACAACAACAACAACAACAACAAGAACATTAAGCGAGAGAATAACTGCAACAACAACATTAACAACTGACAACAATAATAACAACAACATCAACATTACTAACTGACAACGACAACAACATTACTAACTAACAACAATAACAACAATGATGATGACAACAACAAGAACAACAACAACAATTACCATCATTCACCATATCTAGATATATAGATTTTTAAACCTCGTTTCAACGTTTACGTCGTTGATTTCTGAATGCGTAAGCTTTTTGCGCTTTTAAGTTCTAAGAATAAAATATTCCTAAGATTCTGATTCAAGACACCATCATCAAAAATAACAACAACAATATCAACAACAATATCAACAATAATATCAACAACAATATCAACCAACTCACCTCCAACACTCACTCACCTTCTCACTCATTTCACTCACTTTACTCACTCACTCACTCTTCTCACTCTCGCTCACTCTCTTTTTCTCGTTCTCTCTCTGAAACCTCGTTCCGATGCTCGATTGCGGTTTGGCGCGGTTTTACATTAAAACTTTTATTACATCGTTATTCTCTTAATTAATTGATTTTTTGTATCTTTATTTTTCCAGTTATAAATGTTATTTATATTAATTTATTTACATTCATCTGTTTTTTTTTTTCATTCATTTGTTTTTTTTTACATTGATTTTTTTTTATTTTTACATTTAATTTGTTTTATTTTTTTTACAAGTCATTTATTTTTTTAATTCATTCATTTGTTTTTTTTTTTAGCATTGATTGTTTATGTTTTTATAATTATTTTATTCATTGTTGACGATTAGTCAGTGGAGGATTTTTATATGAGAAATTATGAAGAAATGACAATAATGATTATGAAATAATATTTTTTTTTAAATCGAATTCTTTGGATTAAAAAGTAACCGAATCATTGAAATTTTAATCCATAAATAAATGGATAATAAAATATATATTTTTTGAAATTATTATAATAAATAATTTTCTAATCAATATAATTATTTTAAATATTTAAGAATTTGTATAGGTTTTTTTTTTATAAAATTTATAAATCTGGCAACGTTTTGCTCTCACTAAGATCACGTCAAGTTTTAATGTTTTCCCATTTATTTACGATCGATTTAAGCTTCGTCCCTCCCTCTCACACACCACCCCCCCGCCCCTTTGCCAACCTCTGCACGTGCCACTCCCCCCCACCATCTGTCAACGCATGTGACTCGCCAACAATTTTACGTTTTCAGTTCTTTCTTTTTATTTTTAACTAAATGTAATTTTTTGTTGCCTTTGTTGATTTTTACTGGTTTTTAAAATTTAATTTTCCATTCATTCGAAATTGGCTACTGTTAAAAAAACCAACAGAAGATCGAAAGGGAGCGAGAATCGAGGGAGAGTGAGACAGAGGGAGGGAGAGAATCGAGGGAGAGTGAGACAGAGGGGGAGAGAGAGAGAGGGAGATTTTGAGAGCTTGAACAGCGAGCGAGCACGAGTCACGCGTTCAGATCGGAGTTTTTACGCATGCGTCGCGACGACGTCGCTTAACGCAGCCGCCGATCAACCGGGAGAAGAGACAGAGAGGCTGACAGACAGTCGAACAGGTGGACAGACAGACAGACGGTCAGGACAGACAGACCGACTGACAGACTGACTGACAGAAAGACAGTCACTTAGTCAGCCACTGAGAGCAAACGAACGAGCGATCGTTCGGATGAACGTACGAACAAACAAACGAACGAACGAACGAGTGAACGAAAGAGCGCGCGAACGAACAAACGAAGGAGGCAGAGAACGAGAGACTTGAGTCGACGGATGGATCAATGGATGGGTGTGAAAGAGACGGGTGGCGGTAGCAAGAGAAAGACATCGGCGCGAAGGAAGGTTGTTTTTAAAAAAAGACCCTCGACTCGCGACGACGATCATTTGCGATCGCACTAGCGAAGAGTTCAGAACTCAATTCAACACGACGACAACGTCGACGATCGATCGGTTCGCGAGCTAATTCCAAAGGAACGAATCGAAGTTACGGAAAATCCAAACAAACAAACTGGAAATCTATCAATTTAGTTCTATTTTCTACATCGAGTTGAAAAGTTTTGCTTGCCACAAAGTTTCATATCTCTCAATCTCGCTTTCGTTTTTCTCTCTCTCTCTCTCTCACGCGCTTTTTGAGGGAAATCAAGTCGAGTTGATTTTTGATTTTTTGAGTTGAGATTTTATTTAAAATGCATTCATTGTACGTGTTGGAACTTTTAACCGAGGCTCAAACAAATCTCGCATCCGTCGATGTTCGCGACAACAACGTGAAGAACAAGAAAAAGTCTTCGTCCTCGTCCTTTGAGAAGAAAATTGTGCATGCATTGAAAAAAATTATCAAGTGAAAAAAATTGAGAAAATTGTATATTTATTATTGAATTTTAATTATTTATAAATACAAGATTTGTAGAAAGAAAAAAGAGATTTGTAAAAAAATACGAAAAAAGAGATTTGTAAAAAAATACTAAAAAAGAGATTTGTAAAAAAATACTAAAAAAGAGATTTGTAAAAAATACGAAAATATCGAGTTCTAGAGAAAAAAATAATTATTGAAAAAAATCGAGATTTATTAAAATAATTTTCTTGAAAAAACTGCAAACGAAAAAAAAACTTTAAGCGAAAAGTTAAGTGCGAAAAATTAAGTGTGAAAAATCAAGTGCGAAAGAAATTTGTGTGAGAGAATTTTTTGTCAAGTCTGCACTTGAAGTCTGAAATTCGAAAGTGAAAAATCATTCACAATAAACACCGTGGAAATACACGATTAGTTCACAATAAACAAAAGAGGATCCGAATCCACCGAAAAAAAATTCGGAATTGGAATTTGAAAAATCCACAATCGATCAGTATTAAAAACCAATCCAAAAATGCTCTTCAACAAGTGCATCGAGAAGCTCTCGCAAGGTTTCGGTGGGGTCCACCTGAAGAGCGAGAAGAGCGAGAGGGGCGGGAGTTTTCAGTCCCCCAACAACAACAACAACAATTCGACGCGTAATCTTGAATATGAAAAGGCAATCGCAGCCTCATATGCGCCGACTAAGAGCAAGAAGAAAGCAAAAAATCATCAATTATCATCATAATCAGCAACAACAACAATCAGTACAACAACATAAAATCCATACGCAAAATTCGATCGATTGTCTCACTTCCGGTGAGATGGCGCTGATCAACAATTGCAATAATGTGGCTTCAAGTGTGAGTGGCGTCGGCAGTGGAGGAGGAGGCGGAGGCGGAGGAGGGAGGAAACAACGTGCTCTGCATATAAATACCAGTAGTGCGAATAGTAGCAGCAACAATACGAGTCATCATAATAACAATAACCACAACAACAACCATCACAACAAACTCCAACAACACACCAAAGAAATTCCCGCTCGCCATCGACATTTATCAACATCGCCCGCATCATCATACGGTTGTTCCTCATCCGCCTCTGCCTCATCATCGACGTCCTCATCATTGGAATCACTTTCGATGATGCCCGGTGCGACGCCATCGTCATCGATTGCGGCATCACCAGCAACGACACCAACAACATGGTCATCATCACCATTGTCGTCATCGTCGTCGTCGTCACAATCGCCACCACGTTTTTCACCACGTCTCGGTCTTGATTCGCGATTTTCTCATGATTTGGCCGAGTTGCTGCAAACTTTATTCAATTATCCGTGGGTATTTTTTTTTTTTTTCTCTTCTTCATCTTGTTCTTCTTCTTCTTAATCCGTATTCTTTGCTAGTCGTAATCTTCTTCAATAGTATTATTCGTCATCCGTAATCTTCTTCATTCCTATTCATCTTCATCATCTTCTTCATAATTTGAATTATAGTCATCTTCACTTTCATCATCGTCATTATTACATTTTTTATCGCGTTTGATTCTATTTCGAAATGGATTCTATTTCGAAATGGATTCTATTTCGAAAGTGGGGAAGTTTTCACCTCTCGATAGGGGAAGTTTCAACCCCTCAATGGGGGAAGTTTATCAATGTGGCCAATTAATCAATATTCATTGGTGGTGAGAGCAAGTACATTTTTTTTTTTAATTTATTGGAGTTATTTTATTTTATTTCATTGTTTTCTGGCCCCGGGGATTTTATTTGAATTTGAATTTTAGAGAAGTTGTTTCGAAAATTGTTTTGAGTCATCTTCGAGAGTTTTTCCGGGAATTTTGTAATTCGAATGGAAGTCGAATTATCAACTTTTGTCATCCATCAATTATCATTATTTTTTTTCAATTTCTAATTCATTCCTTAGTATCGGTTGTTTTTCATCGGTTTCAATGGAATGAAAAACTATTTATGGCAAGAATTCTATTTATATACAATATCGTGCATATCAATCGATCTTGACAATATCCCATAGGCATGGGTTAATTGAAAAAAATAAAATTACAAAGCGAATTGATTTACGAGATTAAGAAATTACAATGGGAATGATGATGATAAAGTGATGGGGAGAAAATTGCAATGTGGATGGAGTTGAAGGTTGTTGGATTTTAGGTTCGAAAGGTCGGTCAAGAAAGAGTCGAGTGAACTTTAGTCAAGTGGAGTTTTTATCAGGATTAGGAGAAGTATTCAATTTTGAAAAAAAACAAATATATATATCGTAGAAAAAGACAGATTCCGTAATAAAGTAGAAAAATGTTACTAACATTTTTTCTGAAATATTAAAATGGAAAATTCTTCAAAAATTGAGCTGACAAATTTTTGAAATATTGAAATGAAAAATTCTTCTAAAATCACAATTTTTTTAAAACATTAAAATTGAAAATTCTTCAAAAATTGTGCTAAAAATTTGTTGAAACATTGAAATGGAAATTTCTTCAAAAAATGGATTAAAAATAATTTTGAATTTTTACTCGTATACAAAAACTATTTTTCACGAACTTCAGAATGCGGAAAGTGAAGTGTTTGATAAAAATAAGTGAAATATTTTTCTCGACACTGAGAAATCAAATGCTCCAATTTAATCGATTCCGGCAGCCCAACGTTGTGAGCAGAGGAGGAGGAGGAGGAGGGAGAAAATTACTCTGGAAATTGAAAACAAATAAATTATCGAACAAATTGCCATTAATTGGGATCATTAAGTTAAGAGAGGGAAAACGTTTCAAATTAAAGGAAAATAATATAAATTAATGTGAATTCAACGCATGTGCGTTCGTTTGTCTTTGTAATGTTTTGTTTTTTGTTTTTATAATACTATCATGGTGAAGTAATTTCATACAATAACAACAATAATCATTTAGCAACAACGACAATAATAATTTCAACAACAACAATAATAATTTCAACAACAAATCAAATCAATGCAATAACAACTATTACAAATAAAGTAAATTCAATGCAACATCGTAAATAATTTCGAAATATTTTCTCGAAAAGGTTTCAAACGCGAACGTCTTTGTTTTTATTTAAGGCGAATATTTTAGAACCGGTTTTCTCCCTCTCTCTCGCCCTCTCTATTTAACTCCCCCTCTCTGTCTCGCACGCACACAATCTCCCTCTCCTCTTCTCACTCATCGATTTTCGAGATTTTCCACATCTGGAGTAAATTTGTTTTCATCCTACAACCAACGATATTTTTTTTTTAATTCATTGCTTGTAATTTTTATATAAATTTTTAATTTTGTAACCGTTTATTTTATGATTTTTTATTTTTGAATTTTTTTTTGAATTTTTTATTTTTGTAATTTTTTATTTTGTAATTTTTATTTTTGTATTAGTTTATTTTTGTAATATTTTATTTTTATAATTTTTTATTTTTCAATTTTTTATTTTTGTAATTTTTTATTTTTGTAATTTTTTTACTCATTCATTGATTTATTTTTAACTTGAAATCTTCTTTCTTGCGGCTTAGCATGATAATTTGTAAGCTGTTTATTTTTAAAATTATAACGCAGAATATTGGCCACAATCATCATCCCTCTCTCTTCCCCCCTCTCGTTTTCTCGTTCTCTCGTGTTGTTCACTTAACGGATCATCCCGTTTGAGCCAGGTTTATTTAAGGAATCGCACGTTATTTGCGTCAATCGTTAATTCGCTCAGTGCAAATATTTGCCGTTAAGGATCGCCGACATCGACATCGACGTCGTCGATGTCTTCGTTATCGTTATTGACGATGTTTTCTTCAATTTATCATCGCGTCAATAGCCGCCGTTTTTTTCTCTCTTTCTTTTTACATTTACGCACCAAGTGAAAGCCGTTAACGGTCATGTAAACGAGATGAGTTTCGGAAGGTCGAAAGGTTTTTAACCCAATTGTAAGAAGAAGAATCTCTTCTTTACCTTTACCTGGAGATCATGTTTTGACCTTAAATTAAATTACCTTAAATTACAAATTAAAATTAATTTAAATGTCTAACAAAAAAAAACCTTGTTTATGAATCGAATCTATCGGTGTGGAACATCAAGTGGGTTGAATTTTGTCCCCCAGGTAGCCCTGAAATAGCCAGAATCAGCCTCTGAAATAGCCAGAATTAGCCTCTGTATTAGCCTTAAACTTAACCTCAGAATTTTCCCCCTTCCAACACAACTTATCGGCTTCTGTTCCGATTCACTTCAGTTCAATGAATTATCGTTATTACTATTATTTTTTTTTATTATTTTATTTTTTTTATTATTTTATTTTTTTATTATTTTTTTTTTTATTATTTTATTTTTTTTTATTATTTTTATTATTATTATTATAATTATTTTTTATTTTTATTGACATTACGTGCACATGTCAAAAGAAAACTACTTTGCATCGATGGGAAAAAAAGTGGAAAAAAAAAAAACAAAAACTTTGCATTTAATAAAAAGTAAAAAAATATGGATTTTTCTTTGTTTTTTTATTGACTTTGTTGTTCTTATTGTTGTTGTTTTTATTGTTGACTTTGTTGTTCTTATTGTTGTTTTATTGTTGTACTCATTGTTGTTGTTGTTGTTCTCATTGTTATTGGTTTTGTTCTTGTTTTTAAACATCTTGTGGTTTAAAGCTGAAAACCTTAAATCAATAACTTGTCTTATTTTTTTCCTTGTTGTCAATAAGGTTGTTGTCAATTGTTGTTGGTATTATTGTTGTTGTTAACTGTAGTATTGTTGTTAACTCTTGTTGTTGTTAACTGTTGTATTGTTGTTGTTGTTGTTGTTGTTACCTGCTGCTGTTGTTTTTAACTTTTGTTAATGCTCTTGTTGTGGTTGCAGTTTCTTTTTGGTTTTTTTTTTTTTGTTATTACAGTCATTTCAACAATTTGATTGTTCTCATTAACCTTTGTTTAGAAATTGCACAATAACAATAACAACAACAATTATAACAACAACGGTTACAACAATGATAAGAACAAAGGTTACAATAACAATAACAATAATAACAACAACGGTTACAACAATGATAACAACTACAACAACAACCACTTACTGCAAGTGTTTCTCGAACTCGAGTGTTTTTGCCTTTAATTTATTTATTTACGGTTTTTTTTCATTTTCTCCATCTCTATCTAACTTTATTTTTTCTCTCTATCCTCAAGTGTTTCCATGTATGAATCATTTTTTTCTTTTTTTTCTTCTTTTTTTTTTTTTGTATAATTCTCTTTTGAAACAGAAACCCAAAAAACATGTGAATTCTTTCGATAAAAAAAAAACAAATATTTAAATACGAAAGAATTTCGATTGTTTGCAAATTTGGTGTTGGAAAAAACCTTTAATGAAAACAATGAATTTGTTTGATTTTCTCTCAAAAATTGCAATCTCAAAACAGACGTTTTCTTCGACAAAAAAATAATAAAATTGTCCAACTTTTGGTTTTTTTGTTTCGTTTTTGTTATTTTTTTTTTAAATTTTTTTTTTTTTATTTTTTTTTTTTGTATTCTCTAAACTCATGTCAACGCTGTCATGTTGACATTGCAACCATGACGTCAAAGTGTACGAAAAAATAACAACAACAACATTATATTACAGTGGTAATAAAAACTAAAATAACAACAATTAACAAGAGCAATAAAAAACTTACCGGAAGCCATCATAAAATCCGTTGTAATTCTTAATATTCATGCATACGTGTATTTCTATCTCTTTCTATCGCTTGGCTTTTTTTTCTGCGTTTTTTGTTGTTTCCATAATCAGTGAGCTTCAGTGAGCCAGTGAGTGACAGAGACAAGACGATAACAGAGACAATGACAGAGACAGAGACGGACAAAATCGACAGAAAGAACGATTTGAAAGCTTTGTTTGCGCTTTGATTGAGTGTGAAATTCGTTTTTATTATTACTACTATTATTTATTACGATTATATCTGTCTGTCTCTCTGTCTGTCTGTCTGAGCTGTCTGTGAATTAATTAAATTGCTTTCGAGTTGTTTTTCCACAACTGACATGCAACAAATCTCTAAAGATTCGTTTGTATATAAAGTTTAGTATTATTTGGTGCAACGAGGCGTATGATTAATGAATTTTGTTCACCGAGCGTTGCTAAAATATTATATGATATTGAATATGAAATGAGGAAAAATTTCACAAAAAATCCGAATAATTTTTAATTTATTTTTATACAAGTCTTGCAATGACCAGAATTTTCGTACATTGTATACAAAAATAAATCAGATTTTACTTTACATTGTATACAAAAATAAATCTATTCAAATGTTCTGAATTATGTATAATCATATTTTTTTTTTTTTGAATAACTAAATCCATATTTTTTTGAATAACAAAAACCATATTCTTTTGAATAATAAAATAAATTATTTCCTAAAGTTTGATCTCAATCTCTTAAGTTGGTTCCGTTCCCACAGTCATCGTTGTTTCTTTGTTTTTTCGCAGGGCATTTCAAAAAAAAAATAAAAAAATCTGGCAACGCTGCGTGGGAAAAATATGCCCTGCTGTGTTTGAATATTATTAATTGTTATTTTATGCAGATCTTTTAATAGTTGTCACAATACATACGATTTGCAATCGGAATAACTTAGTTATTCTCATGATCTTAATTCCAATTTTTTTGTTTTTTGAATTTTAATTAATATTTTTTTATTTGAATTAAAATTGTTTTATTTTGATATTATTCACATTTTTTAAAATTTGTATTTTTCTGTTTTGATATTTTATGAATTTTTTCAATTTATTTTTTGGATAAATTTTTTTTCTTTTATTGATGAATTTTTGGATATGTAAAATTTTTATGAATTTTTGTCTTTTTGATTTGAAATTTCTAAAACTGAAATTTTTCATTTTTTGTATTGAATTTATTAATTTCCTTGTTTTGTTTTTTTTTTTTAATTTTAATTTATATATTTTTTTTTTTTGATATTACTCATACAAATTTGTATTTTTCTGTTTTGATATGTTTTTAATTTTTTTAAATTTATTTTTTGGAATATTTTTTTTTCTTTTATTGATGAATTTTTTGATATATAAAATTTTTATAAATTTTTGTGTTTTTGATTTGAAATTTCTTAAACTGAATTTTTTTCTTTTTTTCATTTTGTTATTGAAATGTTTCTATTTTATTTAATAATTATCTCTATTTGTAACTATAATATTCTTTATCTTCAATTTTGCTTAATTGATTTTCTATAAAACCGTGTCTATCATTGACCTGAAATTATTCCATTATAATCTAATATTTGCTCAATAAACATTGGGTTTTTATAATTCTTGTCTTCCACTCTAAACTCGCGATCAATACAAAAAGCGACATCGTGTTTCGCTTTATTTCTCTCTCTCACTTTAATTCTCCCTCTCTGTTGTGGAGTCTCTCTTGTTGCTCTCAATTCGCTCATCAACTCGCGGCATCGATCACTTCGGGTCCGATCGACAAAAGACGACGCAATTTAATTAGTTTTTCCCACCTGTGGAAAAGTCGTCAGCTGATCTGACAAGGACAGAGTGTGAGAAAGAAAAAGAGAAAAAGAGAAAGAAAGACAGTGTGAAAAAGAGAAAGAAAGAGAGCGGGGAAAAGAGAAAGAAAGAGACTGGGTAAAAAGAGAGCAAAAAAAACGATTGCTCTGCGAGGTTTTTCCATCGATCTATCGATTGATTGACAGATCGATCGTTGAGCAATATTTTTTTTCGCTCTTGTCCATCTTTTTTTGTTTATTTTTACGACTACAAAAAATTCATTGTTCCTCATTCGTTTCTTCATCTACATATTTTGTTATTGAGTTTTTCGTAATACGCTATTTTTTTTTTTTGCTAACACAAATACAAAAAACTTGAAGTTTATTTTAAAAATTATTAAAGCATTGTTAATGAACCGCTTTCTAGAGCTCAGGGGGAGAGAGTGAGGACGATGGGAGGGGGGCGAAAAATCGAGAACAACAGACGAGAATATTCCTCAAGTACTTTAATTTTTTTTTGTTCTCTTCTCTTTCCATTAGTTTTGTTTTTATTTATTTTTCCCTCTAAATGGTCAAGTCAAATAATAAGTTTTATTTATTTCAATATTGATTTTTTTGTTGAGCCCAACTCGTGTTTTTTTAAGGCACTATTTCATGAAGATTTCTCATAAAATATATGCAAGTATTTTTTGATATAAATTTAAAATTATATAAATATAATTTTTGGTATTGATATCAAATTTAATTGTTTATATATATTTTTGTTTATATTTTCAAATTTTACACTTAATTGTTTGAAAATTTTTGCAAACATTTTTTTTATTAATTGAAATATCAATTATATGCCATATTCTGTCTCTGTCTTCCGTCTCTGTCTTCAGTCTTCCGTCTCTCTCTCTCTTCGGCGCCATCGCCCCAAACGAGCTGCGTTCGAATTCATTGATTTTCATACTTTTTTTTTGTAATTACATCTTCTTATTTTTTTAATTTATCACTTAATGCTGTATTATTATAATTTTGTGTTTTTTATTTTTGTTATTTTTTTTTTTATTATTTCGTTTTTTTTATTTGATTTTCGTGTCGAATGAATGCATTGAGCGCCAAAACCATTGACTTGCGATTTTTATATTTGTTTCTCGTGTTTTTCCACTCGTTGCGCATTTTCTGTTGTTGTTGTTTTTATTGTCTGTATTATTGTTGTTGTTTTTATTGTCTTTCTTGTTGTTGTTTTTATTCTCTGTATTATTGTTGTTTTTATTCTCTGTATTATTGTTGTTTTTATTGTTTTTCTTGTTAATTTTTTTTTCTTGTGTATTTTTTTTTATTCTGTATTTTTTTATTGTGTATTTTTTTTATTGTGTATTTTTTTTATTAATGTTATTGTCTGTGTTGTTGTTGTTGTATCCCATTGTAGTATTTACTGTTGTTGTTGTTTTTTCACGCTGCAACCGTTGCAGCCGAGCTTAGCCGAGTTTAGCCCGAGAGTCGTTTGCTTTCAGTTCGATTCGTTTGCTGAATTCGATCGAAACAATCGCGAGACAGAGACAGACGTGTGCGGTCGACATTTTCGTCTTCAGTTTAAATATATCGTATTTTTTTAAATATTTCCTTTTCTTTCAATTCTCATCATTGTATTTATTTTATATTCATTCTCGTGTCATTCAATGGATCTTTTTCAATTTTGGTATGTGAAAATAAAAGGAATTCGAAAACAAAAGAAACTCCAAAACAAAAGAATGTCGAAAAAATGAAACTCGAAAAAAATGAAACTCGAATAAAAATTAAAATAAAAAAAAAATGAAAATCGAAAAATATTAAAAAATTTGTCCTAGACATGAATTTTTAATAATTTCGTAAACTTATTTTTCATAATTATTTTTTCACTTTTAATATTTTTTTCACTTTAAATATTTTTTTACTTTTAATATTTTTTTACTTTTAATATTTTTTTCACTTTTTCTATTTTTTTCACTTTTACTATTTTTACACATTTTAAATAATTTTTCACCTTAATTATTTTTGGCAAGAAAATATTATTAATTTGTTATTTCCTTTGCTTCTTTGCAGATGGTTTCACGGCAATCTTTCCGGCAAGGAGGCTGAGAAATTGATATTGGAACGAGGGAAACCGGGTTCGTTCCTGGTGCGTGAATCTCAAAGTAAACCAGGTGATTTCGTGCTGTCCGTCCGGACGGACGACAAAGTGACACATGTCATGATCAGGTGGCATGTAAGTACAACAACAATAAAAACACCTCTACATCAATAACAATACCTCTACAACAATAACAACACTTATATTTATAACAATCCTAAAAAAAAAACAGTCCATAACAATCTCATTTAAAATCAATTAATTCCATCCTTTAAATAGAAATGAAATAACATAGAAAAGGAATAAAAAGTAGAAATGAAATAAAATAGAAATGAAATAAAATAGAAATGGAATAAAAAGTAGAAAAAATGGGGGAAAAACCTTGCAATTTAATTTATTTCGTAAAAATTACTATTTATAGTTTTTCCTTGGAAAATTGCTACATAATTTCCACAACTAACTGTAATAACAATAACAACAACAACAATAATAACAACAACAATTGCAAAAACAACAAAGATCAAAAGGTTTTTCCGCATTTCTTGACCTTGAATTTCAAATATTTACAATAGCGAAAAACTACTGCTCCTACAGCAACAACAAGAATAATAACAACAACTCAAACAACAACAAGAATAACAACAACAATTCTGTACACTCATAGTAAATTACAAATAAAAAAATACAAAAAAAAAAAATATTTGTATACAAATGTGTGTACGATTTGTTCGTGTTGTTGTGTTCACTGATCGTTGTTGTTGTTGTGTTCACTGATTTTTTTTTGTTGTCGTTGTTTGGCTTGAATTTCGATTTGCCGTTTTTTTTTCGTTATATATTTCGTTTGTTTTCATTGCAAATCGATTTTACGTGAGGTTTTCCAATTGAAAATAAATTATGGAGTTTTACTTTTATTTTCTTTTTTTCCTTTTCTATTTTGATGAATTTTATTTATTTGGAATTTTTTTAATTATTTGGAATTTTTTGTCATTTCTGCTACTTTTTTAACCCTTAACAACAACTTCTCTTGAGTCATTTTTTTCTTTTATTCCATTCCATTTTATCGATTTTCTCTCTTTCTTCATATTTACATTTACTCCCTTTTCTCTCCATCATCTATCCCTTTTGAGGTGGCATCACTCATCCTCACAAGGTCAGCCGCTCCTATTTTCCTTTTATTTCGCCTTCTCTCTCCTTCTTATTGTTCCGCAATTCGTCCGTTTTTCTCTCGCTCTCCCTCTCCACCCCCTCATCGATCATTTTGCGAGAATTTCAATGTCACAGTTTTTAGTTTTTTCTCCTGAATTTTTCACACTGTTTTTAATTTTTTTATATTAATTTTTTTAATTTAATTTTTTTATTTTCATTTTTTTATTTTTATTTTCATTTTGTTATTTTAATTTTTTTATTTTCATTTTTTTATTTTTATTTTCATTTTATTCTCATATTCTCCTTCTTTTTCGCTCCTATTTTTCATAGGATAAAAAATACGATGTCGGCGGTGGTGAACCATTCTCAACACTGTCTGAGCTCATCGAGCACTACAAACGCAATCCGATGGTGGAGACGTGCGGGACGGTCGTCCATCTGCGACAACCGTTCAATGCGACGCGCATCACGGCAGCCGGCATCAATGCTCGTGTCGAGCAACTCGTGAAGGTGAGTGACGACCGATGAAACCCGACGGCTGACGACCGATGGGATCGACAACTGACAACCGATGAAACCCGACTCGTTGACGACCGATGGAACCGACGAATGACGACTGATGAAACCGACGACTGACGACCGTTGGAACCGATGACTGACGACGAGACCGACGACGATATGTCGGGCTTTTTATGGCCCTCATCGACGACGGCGACGACGATGACACCTGGCCATTGGAGACGATGTCATCGTCGTCGTTTCTCGTTGTCATCGTCGGCTTTTCTCGTTGTCATCGTTGTCGTTTCTCGTTGTCGTCTTCGTCGTCGTTGTTGTCTTTGTCGTTCTCGTTGTCCTGGTCATGATCGTGTCGCATCGTGTCGCTGTTTTTCCCCAAATTGGGGATTCCCCACCTCGAACAATTGACATTTAATCACACATGTTTTGTTTTTTCTCACCTCCAGGGTGGCTTCTGGGAGGAGTTCGAGTCGTTGCAACAGGACAGCCGCGATACGTTTTCCCGCCGTGAGGGCTACAAAATCGAGAATCGCAACAAGAATCGTTACAAGAACATTTTGCCCTGTAAGTTTGAAACGATCCTTTGTCTACGAAACTTTTACTAATTTCTCAATTCTCTCTCTCTGTCCTCTCCATAGATGATCACACCCGCGTGAAATTGATGGATGCCGATCGCACCATCCCTGGCGATGAATATATCAATGCCAACTATATCCGCCTACCCACCGATGCTGATTTGCACAGCATGAGCTCCTCCTCGGAGAGTCTCAACGCCACGGTGCCCTCGTGTCCGGCCTGCGTTGCAGCCCAACTACAGAAGAGTTGTCCCCACTGTCAGATGTTGAACAAGACGTGCGTTCAGTGTGCCATGAAATCGGCCATTCTGCCGTATAGCAATTGTGCGACATGCAACAAAAAATCCGACACTCTCAACAAACACAAACGTAGCGAATCCCTTTCGTCCAACGGAAGCGCCATGAGTTGCATCAGCTCGATGACCGGTGCTGGTGGTTGTCGATCGGGTTCCGGTTCCACCAGCGGTGGCGGCGGTGGCCTGTTGAAGAAGAACAGCAGCGATCTGTCGGAACGCGATATGTTCAAGACATACATCGCAACGCAGGGTTGTCTGCAGAATACGATCAAGGATTTCTGGAATATGATCTGGCAGGAGAATACCCGCGTTATTGTGATGACCACCAAAGAGTTTGAACGAAGTGAGTGTCAAAGTACTGTTCAATAATTTTCAAAATTTAACCAAATTCAACTTTCCATAACTAGGCAAAAATAAATGTGCCAAATACTGGCCCGACGAGGGTCAATGCAAACAATTCGGTCACGCGAAAATCCAATGTGTATCGGAGAATTCGACCAGCGATTATACGTTGCGAGAGTTTTTGTTCTCGTGGCGTGATAAACCCGAACGTCGCATCTTCCACTATCACTTCCAGGTGTGGCCAGATCATGGAGTTCCCGCCGATCCTGGCTGCGTTCTGAATTTCCTGCAGGATGTCAATACGAAACAGAGTCAATTGACGCAGGCTGGTGAGAAACCGGTAAGTGGAGGGGGATCAAAGCAATCATCTCTCGATCTCTCTCTCTCTCTCTTTGTCTCTCTCTCTTTATCACTAATTCTGTCGCTTTCTTCATTGGACAGTAAAACGAAAAAATTAAAACCAAAGTGCTTTTAATTGTTTCTTCTGCATTCAATCTCATTCTTCTGATCAAAAAAAAATATTCGCACGCTTTGTAAAACGCTCTTCGTAAGCTCTTGATGTGATTCACCAACCTCTTTCTCTCTCTCTCTCTCTCTCTCTCTCTCTCTCTACCATCCCAATTTATTTTGATTTTTATTAATTTCACCTTTTGTCGTCCTCTTCCAGGGTCCCATTTGTGTCCACTGTTCGGCGGGCATCGGCCGCACGGGAACCTTCATCGTGATCGACATGATTCTCGATCAAATCGATCGAAATGGTGAGAAACCTTTAACATCTTTTTTTTTGGTACACATTTTATTGATATTTTCTCTCTTTCTCAATTCGGTTGCAGGTCTTGATACGGAAATCGATATCCAGCGTACAATACAAATGGTTCGTTCGCAACGATCGGGTCTCGTCCAGACGGAGGCTCAGTACAAGTTCGTCTACTATGCGGTTCAGCATTATATTCAGACTCTGATACAGCGCAAGCGGGCCGAGGAGCAGAGCCTCCAGGTGGGGCGCGAGTACACGAATATCAAGTGAGTGAAAGATCAATTAGTCACACGATCGATCGATGAGGAAGATTTTGAAACAATTAATTCAATTATCGATAAGAAAGATCTTCGATCGATTAATCCAACGATCGATAAGAAAGATCTTCGATAAATTAATCCAACGATCGATAAGAAAGAGTTTCGATAAATTAATCCAACGATTGATAAGAAAGATTTTCGATCGATTAATCCAACGATCGATAAGAAAGATCTTCGATTAATTTATACAACGATCGATAAGAAAGAGTTTCGATAAATTAATCCAACGATCGATAAGAAAGAGTTTCGATAAATTAATCCAACGATTGATAAGAAAGATTTTCGATCGATTAATCCAACGATCGATAAGAAAGATCTTCGATTAATTTATACAACGATCGATAAGAAAGAGTTTCGATAAATTAATCCAACGATCGATAAGAAAGAGTTTCGATAAATTAATCCAACGATTGATAAGAAAGATTTTCGATCGATTAATCCAACGATCGATAAGAAAGATCTTCGATTAATTTATCCAACGATCGATCAGAAAGAGTTTCGATAAATTAATCCAGTGATCGATAAGAAAGAGTTTCGATAAATTAATCCAACGATCGATAAGAAAGAGTTTCGATAAATTAATCCAACGATCGATAACAAAGAGTTTCGATAAATTAATCCAACGATTGATAAGAAAGATTTTCGATCGATTAATCCAACGATCGATAAGAAAGATCTTCGATTAATTTATCCAACGATCGATAAGAAAGAGTTTCGATAAATTAATCCAGTGATCGATAAGAAAGAGTTTCGATAAATTAATCCAACGATCGATAAGAAAGAGTTTCGATAAATTAATCCAACGATCGATAACAAAGAGTTTCGATAAATTAATCCAACGATCGATAAGAAAGATTTTCGATCGATTAATCCAACGATCGATAAGAAAGATCTTCGATTAATTTATACAACGATTGATAAGAAAGATTTTCGATCGATTAATCCAACGATCGATAAGAAAGATTTTCGATTAATTTATCCAACGATCGATAAGGAAGATCCTTCGATCCCATTTCACAGGGAGAATATTCTAAACCGTTTTCTTTCCTTTCTCTCTCTCTCTGCAGATATACCGGCGAAATAGGCAGCGATTCACAAAGATCTCCACTTCCACCAGCAATTTCTGGCTTGAGTTTGGCCAGCAAGCAACAGTTGGCCGGGTCTTCGGACATCCAACTGAATCATGTGTCGCTGGCATCGAAAATGCAGCCACCGTTGCCGCCGCCGACACCAACATCGGCAACATCAGCATCGGCGGCGGCGGCAGCGGCAGCAGCTGCTGCAGTGCATAATAGCAGTAGATATCAACAGAACATACAACAACATCAGCAGCAGCAACACCAACAACACCAACATCAGCAGCAGCAACACCAACAACACCAACTTCAACAGCAACAACAACAACAACACCACCAGCAACAACAACACCATCAGCAAATGCATCCAATTTACAACAACGACACAACAACATCAACAACAACACCAACAACGCCAAAAAACAACGAAAATTCGGTTGTCACCTCTCAACAACAACAGCAGCAGCAACAACAACAACAATTGCAACAACCGCAATCGCCATCACAACAACAACAACAACAGCAACAACAGCACACAGGTAAGCAGGTGTCCACACGGCCCGGTCTATTCAAATTGCTCACTCCAATAATCTTTCAGCCTACGAAAACATTCCCAAAGACATGATGAGGCATTTTGCTCCGCCTCCTCCGACACCACCGCGCAAAACATGACAATTAAATTTCTAAGCTAATTAATATTTGTTTTTTACCAAAACTAAGCACAAGCCAACAAACACTATTTTGGCCTCCTGGAACTATTTCTTAGGTCCAGGATGGCGCATTCTTTGTATGGAATAGCGTGCAACCTCTATTTAAATCTATCTTAATCTCTTAATTCTTTTTGCATTTTTTTTGGCATCAAAATTCCTATTTATTGAAAATTAATTGATTTTTAAAAAGTTTCTTGAAACCTTAAAATCCACAATCTCATCCAAAGTTAATAGTCTTGCATTTATTTTGTTAATTACTATTTAATTAATTTATTAATTTAATTAATTTATTAATTTAATTAATTTATTAATTTATTAATTTATTAATTTATTAATTTATTAATTTAATTAATTTATTAATTTAATTAATTTATTAATTTAATTAATTTATTATTTTATTAATTTAATTAATTTAATTTATTAAATTTTATATATAATGTTTTTTTATATTTTCCAAAAAATATATTAATTTTTAATTGAAAATTTCATTACTTTCATGAGGTTGCCACATTATTTCATACAAAGTGATGCCATTTTAGACCTTTGTATTGTTGCTTGCTCCTTTTTTTTTGTTGTTGTTTTGGTAGCATTTGATATATTCTGTTGTTGTTGTAGTTGATTTAGTTGATATACGTATGTTGCGGATATTTTAGATGACGAAAAATAATTAATTAATTAACTTTAATTATTAATTAATTAATTAAATACTTTAGAAATCCCTTTCTTTCCATTCGGCTACAACAATAGCGAAATTTTAGCTGAAAATTTAATTTCAATCGGATCTCTTTACACTTGGAGGCTTTTTTTTTTTCACGCTCCAATGTGTAAAAAAAAAAACAAAAACAATATTCCATCTAATTTCGATTTTATTTTCGACGTTAAAGTTCGATTTTTAGAATTTCGTATGCGTTTCCGGTGTAGACCGGAAGTCGTTGCTTGCGACTTCCGTTTGTTGTTGTGAGTTGGCAATTTTTTAGAATTTTTTGGACATTTGCCAGGCTTTGTTGTTGTTGTTGTTGTTGTGTGAATGTTTACATCCTTTGGCAATTCTTCCCCAAAAACCAATTTTATTCACCATTTATTGGTATTTTTTTAGATCAGAAGTGTTTTTTTTTTGTTTTCTATGAAGTTGAAATTTTTGTTTTAATGTTTTCAAACACATAAATATACATACGTAAATTTCCAATGCTTTCTGTAAAAAAAATAATAGGCTGTTAAAACTCTTTACCAAATAGATAAGAGCATAGTTTTTATTTGTATCCTCTATTTTTATTTACAATTTACGATTTATTATATATATATATTTGTATTTAAAGAGTATGTTTTATATTTTTTTAATTTTATAAAAAAAAATTTATTGTTTGCTTAAGATTTTTTGAAATTGAAACGGAAATAAATGATGTTGAACAACTTTAGAACTTTGCCTAATTCGGTAGAATGTTCAAATTGTTAAGAGAAAAATTTGTTCAAAATATATGTAGAAGTTTTAGAAAAAAAATCCTCAATGTGGTAAATGTGTTTAAAAAACAAAAAAAAAAACCTACTTTTTAAACTAAATCAACGTTTTTAAGTGACTTAAAAGTGGTAAACGAATAAAGTTGTAAATGGTAAAATGTGTTAAAATTTATAGAACCCTAAGCATGATTGATTTATTGATTGATTGTAAGAATTGTAGCATTGTAAACAATTATAAAAACAAATTGTAAAACAAATCATTTTTAAATGTGGCGTGCATAATTTTCATTCTACTTGTGAGTGAAAATAATTGTCGTTGAATTTAATTCTAATAATTTAATTTCCAAAAAGATATTCTCAAAAAAGTAATAAATAAATGTCATTTGTTTTTGCTTTAAAAAATTGTAATTATATTAATTATTTTAATTAATTCTTTAACTTGTAACAGCAACGATTTTATAATTGACAACGCAAACTAATTGTATAAGAAAAAAAAAAAATAATTATCAAATTTTTGTACAAATTGCAGAAATGTTTTCTAATAAAACTTTCGCATATTTGTGGCTTTAAATGTAAGTAAGAGATACATAAATAAATAATTATAAATATTATATATTTCGACATTAAAAAAAATCAAATTTGAAATTGTTGTTTTAAAAGCTCGGGAGAGAGAGAAAAATTTTACATAAAATTCACTGCATATTTTTAGGCATTTAACAAAAATTCACTTTTTTTTTAAAGAGCTTCCGCTTTTTCTTTTCTAAAAATTCAACGATATGCTTACAAAGCCACGAAACGAAAGAGAAAGAAAACAAAGATTCGTTTTTTTTTCTTCTTTCATTTTCTTTAAATTGTTTAATTTTTTTTAGCTACATGCATAAGTGTTACATAAGTTAAGAAATAAGTTAAACAAATGTGCTTGTTATACATATATATACATAAATACATACATATATACATATATATATTTATATTTTTTATATATAATGAATAGCATATAGACAAGAAAGCTTTTTAAAAAAGTTGCCTCTTTTATTTGATACCATTTTTTACGTACGTATTTTTTTATATTACAAAAATTTCAAAATTGTGTATTTCTTTTATATTTGAAAAATTGAAATTATGAGTAGAAGAAACAAAAACATCGAAAATATTATCATTTTCGCACGTGTCTCATATTTTGGTTTCTTTCAAAAATTATGTACATAAATATATTTTTAGCATACAACAAAAACAAATTACAAATTTTTAAACATATTTTTTTGTAAAAAGGGAAATGTTGTAAAAGTTTGAGTGCGAGTTGGAAAAGTTATTGAAGAATAGTTTGTGAAAATTTTCAAGATTTAAATCAAAAAATTTCGATTTCGCACTTCAAATTCATGCAATTTGTCTCTACACACACATCTATAAATACATACACACATATAAATATATAACATACATTTTATACGAACACTTATTAATTAATTATTTAATTACAAATTACTTTTCATTAAGCAGCACGAATGTGATTTTCGATAAAACAAAAAATTAAAAATAAAATAAAATACGAACTTTTTAAAGTTAACACTATATATTAAGCTTTTACATTAATTACTTTTTTTTTTTTTTGTTAAATTTAAGCAAAGTATAATTAACACAAACACGCACATACTTTCTTTATGTGTGTGTATTATAAGAATTGAGATAGAATTCTTGTTTCTTTGCAATTTTTGTAGGTTTTTGTAATTGTTCATTTGCCTTGCTTTAAGTTTTTTCATAGCCATATTTTACAATTTTATCCATAGTTAAACCGCTGTAACAAGTAACGAAAATCAAATGAATAAAAAAACACAAACAATAAATGTAAGATATATTTATATATATACAATATATACAAAATCTGAAATAAAATCAAAAAAAAAACAAAGTAAAGCTCACAAAATATTGAAAAAAAAAACTGTTAAACATTTGAAATTAACGAAGATTTAGTAAAAAATATTTCAAAGTATGAATACTTCAACAATTGAAAGAAAACAATAACAAATAAGAAATATATATAAAATATTGCATAAATTTGTGTATATTCGCATAGCTTATGATAAGCAAAAAAAATAACAGAATAGATGAAAAATTGAATTTGAAAATCTTATAAAGTTTTAAACAAATTAAATGTATTGCAAAATGCTCAGAAAAAAAATGTTTGTTGTTTTTATTAATTTTTTTTTTACAATTCATAAATTTATTGTTTTTTTTGAAACACATACCACAAATTAAAAACAATTGTTATTTCATTGTTGTTTTGTATTCACAGCTTTGATTATTTGTCGATAATATTCATACAATATACATATAACTATATATTTTATATAGAAGTTATATGATTAATATGCATAAAAATCATATAACATACATATAGTTTACACATACACACATATACACAAGTATATATTTTATGTGAATTCTTTATTATTTACAATAGTAGACGATATATAGAAATATATATAGAATATATAAATGAAAAAACAAAAGGTATTTGGCAAAAACGCATACATAAGAGCAAATTTACAAAAATAACGCATGAAAATATAGAAAACATAAGAAATAATATATGAATACAATGAGAAAATACAAATAAAATAAAAATAATAAAATCGTAGTCGATCTATGTTGTTCCAACAAAATATAAAAAAAATAACTCTTCTATGTGTTTTTATTTGCGAAAATGGAAATTTTTGGGTAAAGCAGAATTTGTCTTTTTTTTCAGTGTATTTTTCTTTTTCAGTGTTATTTTCTTGTTCAGTGTAATTTTCTTGTTCAGTGTATTTTTCTCTCTCAGTGTAGTTTTTCAGGTTTTTAAAATATTGTGGTTTACTATTGAGATATTCCTCTAATCTCAGGTAGCAAATCATTGCCAGAAATCCGATTAGATGTGTATTTATCATGCTCAGATAAATAAATAACAGGTTTTATAGAATTGCATAGACCCTCAATTTCCTTGAGACGACCCTTAGTAATTGATGATCGGAGAGTTCGACCCAGTTTAAATCGATCAATGAAGACAATTGAAAATCGAAGTCAGTGGCGGTGGACGACTAAATTTTGATATTTTTTTTAAATAAATATGAATTTTTTAGTTATAATTATTACCTAATTAAGATTTTTTTATATAATTTATATTCATATTTTATTATTTTTTATATTTATTTATTTTTTTATTATTTTTTATTTATTAGTTTTTATATATTATTTTTCATTTATTAATTTTTATATATTATTTTTTATATATTAATTTTTATTCATTATTTTTTATTTCTTATTTTTATTTTTTTTTTTATTTTTTATTATTTATTAATTTTGATATATTATTTTTATACATTATTTTTTATTTACTGTTTTTTATAAATTATTTTTTATTTATTATTTTTTATTCAGTATTTTTTATTTATTATTTCTTATATAATTTTTTTTATTTCTTATATATTATTTTTTATTTCTTATTATTTATTGACACCGCCACTGGTATTGCAATTCGACTCCCACCACGATAATCGATGACATCAGGTCGCTACCAGAGATCCCGAGTCGATTGACGGAAGATAAGAAATAATTAAAACAAGAAACGTTTATTGCGAACGCACGATGCTTAATTAAGAACAATTATGAGAGAACGCGAATGAGAGAAAAAATCGTTTCACGAAAGCACAACGAATTTTAAACACTCTACTAGTAAATAGTGAAAAATTAGAATTCGATTTTCCAAATAGGAAGCAACAAAATAAATAAAATAATATAATAAAAAAAATTATAAATAAAAAAATCCAAATTATTATTTGATAGACCTTCTATAATTCGTTCATGCCGATCGTAGCGCACGGATTAGCGAACATTATCACATCGATTATGCGGTTATGCATTCGCGAGCCAGAGAATCTAAAAAACCGACAGCAGTTGATTCAAAATACTCAATGGAGACGCACAAACTTATTCTGTAAACAAATTTCGTAATAAATTCACACGAAGGAGAAAAAAATAAATATAAACAGAAAATAAAAATATTAAAAAAAAAAATATAGAAATTTTGAATAGATAAACTTTTTATTTCAAAAAAATATTTTTTCACAAATTAAAATAAGTAAAAATCATGATTTTAATAATAAAATACAAAAAACAATATTATAAAAAATAAATAAAAAATCAGAATTATAAACAAACAAAATATATGAAATAAATTTTAAAAAAAGTAGTGAATAAATAATAAATAGTAACAAATTACAAAAAAGTAATAATAATTAAAAAAATTACAAAAAATAATAACTATTACAAAAATTTTGAAAAAATAATAATATTTAAGAAAATCAAAAGCACAAAAAAATTAGTACAAAAATATAGCTGATATCTAAAAATACACTAATTTAAATACAAAATAATTGCCATCGTTAAAAAAACCAATAGCAAAATCAAATCATGTCGGTTGTGTTGATCTTCTTTCTGGTCACGCTCTTCGTGTATTTCGTGCAATCGAAATATCGTCTCTTTGTGCTCGGCAGCAAGTTGGCCGGACCCTGGTCGATACCGTTGGTGGGCAATGTCCAAATGATAAAAAGCCTGCGTCCGGAATGTGAGTAAAACTCAGCTGAAGTTCCTCAAAATTAGTTTGATGCATTCGCTGATCATCATCATCCTCCATTAGATCTCTTCCTGAGGATCTCGGATTGTCGTCGAAAATACCGCAGATCCTTTCGTTTCTGGCTCGGTACCCAACTGTGGGTTTTTCTTCATACACCCGAGGAGACGCGGGATGCTCTGAACGATCCGACCTTGCGAAAGGCCGACACATTCCAGCAATTGAATGTCCTGATCGGAAATGGTCTGCTAATTAGCCATGGTAAGAACTTCATTCTTAATTATAAAATTGTATTATTTCGAAATTATAAAATTTTATTATTTCTTAATTATAAAATTTTATTATTATGAAATTTTTAAAAATTTTTGAACCTATTCCATTCACTACCAGGAAAATACTGGGACACACATCGTCGTGCCCTGGGTCCCGCCTTTCATCCCACGGTGCTGAATGGCTTCATCGAAGCCATCACCCAACATTCTCTGAGGTTTGTGGAAAAATTGAGAGCGCGCGAGAGTGAAGCCGTAGAAGTGAGCGAATTTCTCTTTCCCTGCATACTCGATGCCATTGTTGGTGGGTTTTAGGAGATTTTTCTAAAACTAATATTTTTCTATGATTTATATTTTTCGAAAATTTATATATTCTAAAATTTATATTTTTTGAATATTATTATTTTTCAAAAATTTATATTTTCTAAAATTTATATATTCTAAAGGTTTTATATTTTAAAATTTATATTTCTAAAATTTACATATTCTATAATTTATATTTTTTGAAAATTTGTATTTATCGAAAATTTATATTTTTCTATAATTTTAATTTTCTTAAATTTATATTTTTCGAAAATTTATTTTTTTTTTAACTTATATTTTTTGAAAATTAATGTTTTTTTAAATTTATATTTTATCGAAAATTTTTATTTTTAAAAATTTTATATTTTTCTAAAATTTTTATTTTTCGAATATTTTTATTTTTTGAAAACTTATATTTTTTGGATATTAATATTTTCCGAAAAATTTTTTTTTTTAAAAATTTATATTTTTTGAATATTATTTTTTTTCTAAATTTACAACTTTTCTAAAATGAACATTTTTCTAAAATTAATATTTTTCTACAATTATTCTAAAATTTAAAATTCCGAAAATTAAAAAAACATTTTTTCCTAAAGTTTAAAATTTTGTAAAACTAATATTTTTATTAAACTGATATATTTCGAGAACAATTTTGAAATCCCCCTCAGACACCTCGATGGGAAAGCAGCTGAACGCACAGGATGATCCCGACTGCATCTACACGAAGGCCTTCCACAGGTTCGCTTTTCCTCTCCCACTCTCTCTCTCACATTTTTCTACAAGCACTAACATAACCTTGGCTCTCATTTCCAGTGCGAGCGCTTCGCTCTTTCAACGCATGGTGAACCCGTTGCTGGCCTTCGACTTCGTGTTCGAGCGCACGAAACTTCACGAGCGCCTGCACCGAGCCTTGGCCGTGATACACGAGCTGATGGAGCGGGTGATTCGTGAGCGGGCGGAGCAATTGAGGAAGGAAGGGGAAGCAGAGGAGGAGAACGAGGTCGAGGTTGGAAAGAGGCGCCGCACCCTTTTGGACACCCTACTGACGACGGAGATCGAGGGGCGGCCGCTGTCTTTCCGCGAGATTCGCGACGAGGTCAACACGTTCGTCTTTGCGGTGAGTTGCGCATACGCCCCGGGGTATCAAGAAAATAAATAAAAAAGAAATAAATATATCAAGAAAAAAAAAAATGAAAATAACTTAAATTTAAATAAATAAAATGAAATTTATTTTATAAAATAAAATTAAAGTAAACCAAAGTAAATAAAATTAATTAAAATTTTCAAAAATTTAATAAAATTTAAAAATTAAAGAAAATAAATTTAATAAAATTCAATAAATTTTAAAAAATTCAATAAAATTTAAAATATTCAATAAAATTTAAAAAATTCAATAAAATTTAAAAAATTCAATAAAATTTAAAAAATTTAATTTAAAAAATTCAATAAAATTTAAAAAATTCAATAAAATTTAATAAAATTAAAGAAAACTAAATAAAATGTACAAAAATTCAATAACAATCAATAAATTTAAAGTAAAATTAATTTACTTTAAATTAAATATAATTAAAAAAATTACATAAAATTAAAAAAATCAAATGAACTTAAAAAAAACTAAATAATATTACATAAAAATTAAATGAAATTAAAGAAAATATGAAACAAAATTAAATAAATTCAAATAAAATTAAATAAAATAATTTAAAAATTTTGTAGGGTGTCGACACGACGACTGCGGCCATGTCCTTTGTGCTCTACGCCCTGGCCAAGTACCCGGCGATGCAGACGAAAGTGCGACAGGAAATCGAGGCGATCGAACAACCGGAAACGGATGCCGATTCCGATTCCGACTTGAACCTCAACGTCGCCGACATCCAAAGTTTGTCGTACTTGGACATGTTCATCAAGGAGTGTTTGCGCTTCTACACCATCGTCCCGATGACGGGGCGCCAAACGACGACGACGACGACGATCATCGGTGGGAGGCGCTTCTGCCCCGGGGTCACGCTGTGGATCGACATGTATGGCTTGGCCCACGACGGCGCCTTCTTCGAGCGGCCCAACGAGTTTCGGCCCGAGCGTTTCGGCCGCGAGGAGCAGCAGAAGCGCCCGCTGCCGCCCTTCGCCTACATCCCCTTCTCGGGGGGGCCGCACGTTTGCATCGGCCGCAAGTACGCCGTGTTGATCATGAAAATCCTCACCGTCCAAGTGCTGCGAAACTTTGTCGTCATCGCGCGTGACCCCGACGAGGAGCTCGTGCTGATGTCACAGATGGTCCTCAAGTCGCTGCACGGCATCCACTTGTGCTTCCAGCCACGCTCTTGATTTTCAATTCAATTTTGTTCAATTCACTTTAATTTTGTTCAATCCAATTTTGTTCATTTTAATTTTATTCCTCTCAATTTAATAAATTTAAATTTTAATCCTTTCAATTTTATTTATTTTAATTTTATTAATTTAAATTTTATTATTTTCATTTGGTTCATTTATTTTTAAAATTTGTTTTTATTTATTTAAATTTGGAGAATATTCAATTAAATTTTATTCATTTCTACATTTGAATTGAATTCACTTAAATTTTGTTCATTTATATATTATTCATTTCACTTTTATTCATATCAATTTTATTTATTTCAATTTTATTTATTTCAATTTTATTTATTTCAATTTTATTCATATTGATTTTAGTTTTTTTTTTAAATTTAATTAAATTTATTAATTTTGATTTTATTTATTTAAATTTCAATTTTAGTCATTCCTATTCGATTCATTTAAATTTTGTTCCTTTTAATTATATTCATTTAAATCTTTTTCATTTTAACTTAATCCATTTAAATTGTATTCATTTTAATTTTATTAATTTAAATTTTGTAATTTTATTATTTTCAATTTTATTTATTTCAATTTTATTAATTTTTATTTTATTCATATAAATTTAAATTGAATTTTATTCATTTTGAATTTGAATTTTGAATTTTATTCATTTTGATTCTATTCAATTCTATTTTAATTAATTTCAATTTCAATTGTATACTAGAATTTTCGAAAAACCATTTTTCTGTATTTTTTCACATTTATTTACTCGCTTTCACTTAAAACTAGCTTTGTCATTTTCCAATACAGTATTCTTAAACTAACAGAGTTCTTAAACAAATTTACAAATATTTCAAGAAGTATTTTATGATTTCTCATGGTGGGTGGGTTCTCAGAAGAGGTTCTGGAAGAGCAGATCCGGATGCGACAACGTCTTCCGCAGTCTTCGCACGTCGAGCAGTCGCGACTTCCGTCGTTCGGCGGTGCATCTAGACAATGATTTCAAGTTGGTTGTTGGACGAGGACGAGGACGAGGGGAGGTCGAAGGATGCGGGATCGGGATGGGTGTGGGTTGAATTTAAAGTTGAACTTTTCCCAAAAAAACATTCTCTTGTACTCTCAGTGTGTATACGATTGTTTGTAGAATTTTTTTCGTCGAAAAAAATACTCACTCGAATATTCGCGTATGATACTCGATCATGATCTTAACACAATCGGCCAAGACTTCGCTCTCCTTGAGCAGGATGTGAATGTCCTGCATGTGAATGCCCTGTTGGACGGTGTGAAAAATCGATGGCATCACCGAAAGCGACAGAGTTTCGGCGCTCACCGATTGCAGCGGGATCTTCGTCAGTCTGAGAGATAGACAGAGAGAGAGAGAGAGAGAGAGAGAAATATTTAGATGGAACGAGTTTGAGAGAGGAAAAATGATGAAATTCACCTGTGAAAGTGTTTGAATAAGTATTCCATCGTGTCTCGGTTCACTTCCGGCAGCGATCGGATCAGTCTCTTCAGGGTCTCGATCTTCAGCGGGAGAGGCGTCAACACTGAGAGAATCCATATAGAAAATATATAGGAAATATATATAAAAATATAGAACATATATATAAAAAATATAGAACATATATATAAAATATATAGGATATATGTAGGAAATGTATAGAAAATTTATAGAAAATATATGGGAAAACTATAGGAAATTAGAGAAAATAGACAGAAAAAAATACTATATAATATAGAATAATATAGAAAATATATAAAAAATATATTGGAAATTTATAGAAAATTCATAAGGAATATATAGAATAAATATAGAAAATATATTGGAAAAATATAGGAAATATAAGTAAAAATATTGAAATGAGGTAGGAAATACATAGAATATACACATATAAAAAAATACATATATAAAAAATGTATAGAAAATATACAGGAAAAAAGAAAGGCAATCTATATGAAATTTAAAGAAAATACTTATATAAAAAATATATTTATAGAAAACATATAGAAAATAGAGAGAAAATATATAGGAAATTCATAGAAACTATATAAATTTATAGAAATCATATAGAAATATAGAGAGAAATTATACAGAACATTTATATAAAATATATGAAAGATATATAGAAAATAGAAAATAATTAAATAAATTGAACTCACGCCACTGATTCGGCTTCCCGATGAACGTCTTCGCCTCGTTCGTTCGCACCAGCGGACTCTTGATCTCGCGCAAGAATAACTTGAGGACCCCGGTCAGGGTGTGGATATCGATGTTCGGCTGTCGCAACGACGCATAATCGTTGGCGTCGATGCTGAAGCGGAGCGTTTGGATTTTATTGTAATCACCGCATTGACGATAAATTCCTTCGATCAAATTCGGCGATCGTCGGTATTTCTCCTCGATCAGGTCACAGCAATCGACGACGATTTTCGGCACTGTTCGGTGAACTTCGTGCTTTAGGACCATCTCGATTTCGGTATCGAAACAGGGTTCATCTGGAAAAAACAACAAAAAAATGGTGAGATTGAGAGAGTTAGGAAGAAAGAGAATGGGAGATTGAGAGAGAAAGGGAGAGAGAGAAAGGGAGAGAGAGAAATGGAGAACAAGAAATGGAGAGAGTGAAATGGAGAAAGAGAAAATGAGTGAGAGAGAGATTGTGAGAAAGAGATGGGAATGAAATAAATTTGTGTTTTCGTTGACGATTTATCGAGAAAATCCGAATTCTGAGAACTCAAACTCAACCTTATCGTGGTCTGATAAGATTCTTAAGCAGGTCAAACCACCAACCAATTCCTCATGCTTTCTTCTCTCTCTTTTTTATACCCTACACCCTGGGGTAAGGGTATATTCATTTTGTCCTTCCGTTTGTAACGCATTAAAGGAGAGGTCGTAGGTATGGAAAAGTATATATATTCTTGATCAGCGTCACCTCCTGAATCGATTTAGCTATGTCCGTCTGTCTGTCTGTCTGTCTGTCTGTCCGTCTGTCTGTCTGTCTGTGTGTCTGTGTGTCTGTCTGTGGAAATAGATTTTGTGAAGAAACGGTAAGAGATACTGATTTGAAATTTTGGATTTAGTATTTCTATATTAATAAGCTACTTGTATGTAAAAATGGGCGTATTCGGTCAACGGACACGCCCACCTCCCATATAAAGTAAAAGGTTTATATGGCATATCAGGTGAAATATGGTATATATCGGGATGAAATTTTGTGTGAGATCATGTATCACCGATACAAGCTTACATGCTAAAAATGGAAAAGACCGCCCATCGGCCACGCCCACCTCCCATATAAAGTAAAAGGTTTATATGGCATATCTGGTGAACTATGGTATATATAGAAATGCATTTTTATTGTGTGTGATACGAGGTTATAATCCGAAAATGGATCGCCCAACGCACACGCCCACCTCCCATATAACTATAAAGTTCAATATGGGTTAACTGTAACATATATCGGTATGATATTTTTTTTTTGTTCGATCAAGTAGTATTACTATGACATCACATGACCGAATTTTGAATATATGGTAAACCATATAGACAGTTGTTAAATTAAATATTACTACTATGAGTTCCCGTGAATCTCACACACACACTCTCTCTCTCCTTTCACAATCACTCACTCTCTCCCTCTTTTACACAATCTCCCACTCTGCGACTCACCATTGTAGATATTCTGCTCCTTGAGCGTCTGAATGCTCGGTCGATGCTTCCACAAATTGGACAAATTCATCCAGGCCACGAACTTCGACGGCTGAACCGAACCCTGGCCACCGCCACCCGAAGACGACGACGATGACGTTTGCTTCGATGACTTCGAAGACTTCTTCGGGTTCTTGGCGGCGAATTGAAGTTCGTCGATGCGTCGTGTCAACTCGATGACCTTCGTCTCGAGGGACTTCGTGTAGCCGACCCGATCCGACGATTCCTTCTCGAGCAACGTCAGACGTTTCTCCAGTTCGTGGATGCGACGAACGCAAGCGGAATCGCAGCCGATGGCCATCGATTGCATCGATGAGGAGAAATTCGACGAAGGTCCAGCGTCGTTCGCCTGATCCTCCGACTCCATGAGGCGACTGAGGTCCCGAGTGCTGGACGACTTCAGCAGTGCTAATTTATTGGGACGAGGTTCTCGTGGATCTCGTCCCACTGCGATGTGAGCTTCCGGTCGATTAACCCCGTTCTCAAATCGCCCTATGGCCCTGCGTATGTTGTTGTTGTTATTGTTATTATTGTAGCTGGGCGTTCGATCGCGTAAACACGAAATGAGCTTTTTGTTGTTGTTTTTATACTGGCGTCTCTCGTTGGCGTTGACTCCCATCAAGATGTCCGCAGAATCCGGCGTCACCGGACTCACTGGATGCATGGTGTGTGTGTGTGTGTGTGGAGCGTGTTGGAGAGCTCGATATCAACTGACGATGATGTGTTGTTGTAGTCGTTGTTATTATTGTTGTTGATATTATTGTTGTTGTTATTAATACTACTACGACTACTGCAACAACGAAGACGACGACGACGTAACGTGCATAACAAATGTATTGTATAAGAATCGAGGCTTCACGATCACGACGACGACGACGACGAGGAAGAAGAGGAAGAAACACACACACCCCACTCACTCCATTCAATGAAGTCCACTCGAGTGCGAAACAAAAGAAAATTCCGAACAAAAAATGTATAAAAAAAATATATAAAAAAATACAATTAAAAAATAAAAAATAATAAAAAAAAAATTTACAAAAAACAATATAAAAAATAAAAAAAGATTACAAAAAATGAATTACAAAAATTAATTAAAAAACAAAATTACAAAAAGATTACAAAAAACAAATAAAAACAAAATAATATCAAAAAAAGGTAAAAAAATACTGATAAAAATGAAATTATATTAAAATGAATATAATATTTATGTGGAGCGACGAAGCCAAATCGAGTCCATTGGCAAACAACGCGAATGTGGAATGAATGAGACAGACGACGACGACGACGACGACTCATCCAAGTGGAAACTCTCAGTTACTCAAATTCCTTCGTTTTCTTCTTCTTCTCCTTCTCCTTCTCACACCCTCGTTTGGTGTGGTTGTTGTTATTAGTATTATTATTGTTATTGGATTTGAAAGGGAATACTTTTTTGGGGTTTATTCGATATCTTATCAGGAAGAGTGAGAGGAATGACTGAGAGATAGATAAGCCAAGAGAGAGAGAGCGAGAGAGACACCAAAGTGGGGGAGTACGAGCGAGCGAGATAGAGAGAGGGGACGATATATTGAGAGCGCCTCTCTCTCTCTCTGATTATTAGTCGAAAGGTTGATCTTTTGGTATAAACAAATTATTTTATCAATCATACATGGATTTGTGATTAGAAAGAAGTCCATAAAATTACAAATTGTGAGAGGCGTGTATGAATGATAGAGGGGGAAGTAGGAGATTGTGAGAGAGGGAGGTAAGATAGAGGGTGAATTATGAAAGAGACAGACTACAAAGAGAAATATGAAAACGGATAGTTGGAGAGAATGAATGTATTTTGGAGCGACCTCCACGAGGAAAATATAAATAAAGCCATTTATTGTACTTCGTTCGTCACTTATCTATCTGTCAATAGTTTGGAATTCTGTTAATCAAGCGGAAATTTAAGATTTTTTTCTTACTTGGTTTTTGTTTCTTGCATCTTTAATTTGCGTGTTTTCTTCACACCATTCGTATGGAATATTTATTATTGAATTCGTGAGAATTATTCGAGTATATTTATTAGTCATGTTTCATTTATCGCAGTTCAACAAAAAAAAAAAAAAAAAATATACCGATGCATGCTGATTATTTACGTACGAATATACATATGTACGATTTTTATAGGTTTTCTTATCATATTCCGAAAATAATATTGAATTGTTCATTTGGGTTTTCTTTGGACTCTTCTATAATAATATAGGTTATCATAAAAATGTTTAGTATATTATAATTATTAGAATATTATTTTACAGTAATGTATTTTATTATTAAATGTTCAGTATTTTTTTTTAATTTTAATTATTGTTATATATAGTTTTTTTATATAGGATTAATTATGACAAGAGTTGAATTATCTATTGACAAAAACAGAGAATCAGCAAGTTGAGTGTTTTTTTTTTATCTCGAAAATCGAGACAATTCCGGATAAAAGTCGCAAGTGAAGAGAAAATTGTTTCAGCCGATTCCATCTAAATCACATTCGTCACAGTTGAAATGCACTGCATTGTTGAAAAATCATCCCTGGCAACTCCCTGGTGCGAGATGTTTTTCCGCATTTGACAGTTCCAGGTATTATTTTTCATCGCACACAAAAAGTTGTCAGATTTTGTATAATTTTAACTTATTTTTGCTGAAATATAATAATCATCTAACTAATATTATATTTGTTGCAATTAACGAAATTCAATAAAAATAACGTAGTTAATTACTTGAAGACGAAAGCGAAATCATTCGTTGGAAAAAGAACGAACGCATGTCGATTGCCATCGACATTTGTTGTTGTAATTACATGTGAACGACGTAGAAAAAAAAGGTGCTCCAATAAATCGGCCCCAAAAACAGCTGTTTGAAGTTCATCATTGAATCATTCAATCAATCACTGTTGTGCCTTTCATTCATAAACACACATCCACTCACAAGATCAAGCAAGATCTCTCTCTCTCTCTCTTCACCCAAACGACGGCAGGACAAATTTTTCTTTAAAGTGGTACGTTTAAATGAAATTATGTTAATCTTTTTATTTATATTTTCTTATCTTAATTGTTCTTGGTTTCCTCCGATACTCCGTAGATAAAACCTATCGCCGCCGTTCAGCGACGACTAGTGCAAAAAGTACAAGAGAAAATTAACGTGGGATCAACCAAACATCGACCAGTTGAACTGGTTCCATCCACCGGGAACAAGTCGTCGTCGTTGTCGCCGGTGCCCATAACATTGCAATAGCACAATTTATACAATTAGAAGATAGGGAAAAATGTTGAAGATCGCCGCTCAAGGTGTGACGCCGCGTCTGATCGCCTGCATCACATCCAGCGCTCAAAGCAGCTGTTCAAAAATTTCCCCAGCCGCCGCCTCCGCCACACAAAAATATCTCTCACAATCACAGGCCTGTTCACGGAAATTCATTATCAAGGATCATTATGAGTTCGATCAAAAGGTGAGCTAGAAAACCTTCCTTGCCTAATACAATTATGCAATCACATTAATTTCTTGCACATATGTACATACAAAATAGATTTCTTAATAGTTTCATGATTCATGCTTCATTCGATCTGGTCATGCAAATGCTGATTGAATGTATACCTAAAATGCATTTCATTCAATCGCAATAGATTATGAGAATCACGTACGCACGAATGTATTTTTATTGCTTTGTTGTCTTTGGCTTTTCGAATCCATTACCCATTTCAACTGCTCTTCTACTCGTTACAGGTTATCAATAGCGATAATCCAGTGATCGTTAATTTCCATGCCGAATGGTGTGATCCCTGTAAAATACTGACGCCCAAAATGTCCGAGTTATTGGAGGATTCCGAAGAGATTGATTTGGCAATTATCGATGTGGAATCCAATTTGGATTTGGTGGAGACGTTCGAAGTGAAGGCAGTGCCGGCGGTGCTCGCTTTTCGGAATGGCGTCGTTGTGGACAAGTTCATCGGGCTCGTGGACGCCAACAGTATAGAATCGCTGATCGAAAAGTTAAAGAAGAAAAAGCGTAGTGCCGAGGATGAGGCTAAATAAATGTGTAGCAATTATTTATGTAATAACAAAAAACTACAATCTAGCTGAATGAATGATAAGTGTATAAGCAACCATTTTTCAAAACGATCCCATACAGGAATTTTGTTTAAAAAAAACCTAATTATTTTTATATTGATTCCAATATAATTTAGATGTTTACCTTAAGTCGAAAATAATAAATATAAACGTTAATAATGTCGATTTTTAATAATATTAATATTAAATAAATTTATGTTCGTCTTTCTAAAATACAAAAAAGAACTGCGACAATAAAAGTTTGTTCAGTGAATTCTGAAAACAATTGTTTATATTAATTGGTAGTGAAATTAAATATATTTATTAAATATAATATCAGATGGCATTTTTTAAAGGTCAACTGAATCTAGATTAATAGATTATAGACAAATCATTTTAACGACATGCTGTCAGTATAAACAAATAAATAATTCCAAATCATTTTAATGATTCGACATTTTTTCATTAAATGATAAGGAATTTTTTTTTTTTAAATATACCGACTGCTTTATATATAAATGAAGAGATAATTAAATATTTCTAAATATGAAAACATATTAAAAAAGTTGTGCACTAAAGGTATGAAAAATATTAACCTAATTCAGAAAATCCTCTATCACTTTATCGATTTGAGTAGAAAGAATGCCAAAAGAAGAAGAACATAAAATATATAAAAATAAATATTGAACTTTAAAACGCTGACAAAAAAAAAAGTCAGAACCATTCGATGTCTCGTTGCCGGAGTTTGAGAGCGTTGTCTGTCTGTAGTTAGCGAAAACCTTATCAAACTCAGAGCGACAGATAGAGAGGACAGACAGACAGACAGACAGAGAGACAGAAAGCCAGCCAGTCGAACGGAGTCAGTGCGAATTCACACACAAAATACCCCATGGAACGACGAGAGTCGAAGCTCAGTACAACATCTGAGCTAGAGACGAGCTGAGCTCTCCAAACTCAAGTCTGTCTGCTGTCTGTCTGACTGTCTGTCCGAACGAGTGCGGACAGCAATTCAATTAGAATTCGAATAAATGTTGGAAAATTCAAAATAAATTCAAATCAACTCAAATAACTTAGTAAGAAATGTGAAATAGTGATCGGGACAATCGTTGAAGCCAAAATAAGAAATCAAATTCAAGTGAAGACAAAAACGTGGATTAAATTCGAGTTAAGAGAAGAATAAATAATTAAACAACAGACATAAAATGGAAGTCTACACATCGGACAGCAGCGACACGGATTCACGTGAACAGAAGACTCTGGATTATGGGCGAATGAATTTGGTGGAAATCACACTCGAAGATGATCTCTATTCGGAGGCGAAGACACGGCTGAAATCACGGCAAAAGGACATCGAGACGATGCTATTGAATCACAATCGTTTGCGCCAACTGCCGATGGCCATTAAGAATTTCGTTAATCTCAAAGTGTTGGATTTGAGTTCGAATTGCTTGACCGAATTGCCGGAGGCGATTTGCCAACTGCCGTTGGTCACGTTGATCGCGAAGAATAATCAATTGTCGAACAAATCGTTGCCCAAATCGTTGGTGATGAAGAACGCCAGCCTGAAGGAGTTGAATTTGAGCGGAAATCAATTGACACATTTTCCTGAACAGGTCGTCGAGCTGCGACAACTGAGATATCTCTATTTGGGTGGTAATCAGATGGTTAGCATATCGAAGGATATCTGGAAGATGCAAAGGTTTGTTACTCTAAATACAATAACAAGAAAAATAACAACAATAGGGAGATTATTTCAAGTTCAATTCACCATATACCGAATTCTGTTTTTACACGGTAGATTGGTTTGCAGAGAAAAGCGTGTAAAAAAAACTGTGTAAAAACAGAATATTGACTATTGCTTTGTTTCAGTCATAGATCTTTGGTGTTTCAGTCTGACGAAATAATTATAAACACTAATAAAATACACACAAACACACAGACAGACACACACAAACACACATACATATGCATATAAAATATTATTGTGTACTTAGTATTTAAATATTGAAATATTTCATTCCTGAAGTCTGCGATTCTCCATCGTCGGCGGTGACCCTTTGAGAGAGATTATCAGTAGAATACTGATATTTTTTTGCCCATATAAATCGCGTTGTACTAAAACAACCATACATATTTATTTATTTATTTATTTCAAACAATTGAAATCAGTTCACTACTGAGATTTGCAGAGAATTTGGAATTTGTACATATGAAATATGTATATGAAATTCGTATATTTATATAGTATCTAAAATTTTAATGGGATCTGAGTTAAATTTAAATTTTTAATGCAATCTAATAAATTTAATGCGATCTGAGCTTCAATAAGGAGTTCAGAAAATTTTAATAGAAATAATGAAGAAGCTCTCGATTGTGGAAAATTCTCATGAGATTTTCAATGTCGCTTCCAACGGGCGGTTCGTCGAACTTGCCAGTAAAATTACAACAACAACAATAATTACAACAACAAAAACAATAACAACAAGAACAACAATTACAACAAGAACAACAATTACAATAACAATTACAATAACAACACACATAACAAGATCAACAGAACAAACATCTGGTTTCTACATCAAGTTATAGCCCATGTTTGGCCTTGAAATTTCCACCAATTCCAATTCCACTGTAAAAAACTTACAACAACGACGAAACCGTGGAAGCAAAATTCACAATCACGTTGAAGCAGAGAATACGAAAGAAACATAAGAAGACATATGTATTTTTAAATGAAAACATAATCTCTAATTATATTTTTTTCGTTTTTTTATTTTTATTTATTATTTATATATTTTTAATTATTTAAATTTTATAAACAATTCAATATTTTTCATTCATTTTCCATCTTTAAATTCAAATTTTTCAATAAATTTTTCTTAGTATATTTCAATACATAAATTTTTGAAATTTATTAAAATATTGATTATAGTTTTCTTTCATATCATGTTTTTTATATTAATTAATATTCATTTAAATTTATTATTTTTTCACTTAAAACGCATATCAATATTTTATTTTCTTTGTTTTATTTTGTTTTATTTTATTTTACTTTATTTTTTTCATTTTATTTTATTTAAGAACTTCTGCTCCTATTAATTTTTTATTTTTATTGTTTATTTTTTTAATTGGTTTTTTGAATTTTCATTTTATTTAGTTTCATTTCTTCCAATTTTTGCATCGAGCTCATTTTTTATTTCTTTCTCAATTTTTCTTATTTATCATTGATTTTTTTATAATATTTACTGAAGTTTTAAAATAATTAAAAATTTTTATTTATTTTATTGATTACATTTTAAAATTTTTTGAAATAATTTAGTATATTTCGTTTATATAATTATTTAATTTTGTTAAATTATAATGTTATTTTATTTATTATTATTTTTATTTAATTTATTTAAATTATAGAAAAACAATTATAATTTAAAATTCAAAAAATCAAAAATTTAAGAATCAAAAATTCAATATTTCCACGAATTCTCTCCTCCCATAGTCTGCAAGTTCTCTCGCTCGGCGGCAACCAGATCAGCGAGGTGCCCGACGCCGTCGGCCTTCTCAGCCAACTGCAGGCGCTGGTCATTTGCGACAACCTGATCGAGAATCTGCCGACGAGCATCGCACGCCTGAAGAATCTCAAATCGCTGCTGATCCACAAGAATCGCCTGAAGCATCTGCCGCGCGATATTGTGGCCTTAAAGAATCTCACAGAGGTTGGACGATAAATCGAAATCGAAATTTTATTAATTCATGATTCTCTCCCCTCTATAGCTCAGTTTGCGCGACAACCCATTGGTGGTTCGTTTCGTCCAGGACATGGCCCTGAATCCGCCCAGCATGATGGAGCTCGCGGCTCGCGTCGTGAAGTCGTCGCGCATCGAATGCGGCCCCGCCGACCTGCCGCGAACGGTGCTCGACTACCTGAGGAGCGCCAACTGCTGTGTGAATCCCAACTGCAATGGCGTCTACTTCGACAATCGGGTCGAACACATCAAATTCGTCGATTTCTGCGGCAAATACAAGGTGCCGCTGTTGCAGTATCTCTGCTCGTCGAAGTGCATTGAGCCGGAGCAGATGCGTGCGCAGACGAGCGCCAGCGGAGCCAGCGGCTACATGATGAGGAAGGTCCTGTTGGGATGAGGGCTGACCGACCATTTGACTCACTGGAAAGAGTCACCATTTGACTCAATCGAGCATTTGACTCACAATCGATGGCCAAAGAAAACAAAAAAAATAGTCCATATCCAATTATAAATATTTTTTAGTTTTATTTAATTTTTTTTAAATTGATTTTTTTTTGGTTTGTTTAAAATTTTCTCCTCTTTTTGTGTTCTCTAGGAAAGAAATTTAAAAAAATATCCCACATCTCTCTTAATATATTGAAAGAATCCCCCTGTTTATTGCAAGACAGACAAAAAAAATCGCATGCGATAAATTGTTGTTGGATGAAGAAATAAGAACTCTCACATTTTTTTTACATGATTCAAAGTGATTTACTTTTATTTCGCTTTATATTAATATTATTATAGTTTAGTTTTTAAATTTCATTACATTTCTACTACTTAATTCTGCGCATCATTTGCTATGTTCTTTGTTTTTGTGTATGTTTTTGGTTTACCTCATGTTGTTTTTTGAATTTTCTTTTTTTTTATTATTATTTTTATACAATTTATCTGAAAATACAATGAGTTTATTTTGAAATTTTTCATTTCAATCTGAATTCTTTACCGGATTTTTTTTTGTTCTCATTTCTATTAACTTCAATTTGCACTTGAATCAATTGCCAAAGTTACATCGAAATCGTAAAATTACATCGACATCGACGCGGCGTCAAATTTACATCGAATGCAAATGTGATTTTATGTTTATTTTAAATCAATTACTCTCGTATTTAGTTTTGCAATATATTTGTATTTAATTGGGGGCTCCGTGTGTGTTTTCTTTTATTTTTATTTTTATTTTATTTTTATTTGATTTGATTTTTAAAGTAAACTTGTTGTTTCTCATTAGGTTCTAAAAAATTGCTGGTGTTGTTTTCTATTTTATATCATCATCATCGATTTTTTCCGTTTCACATTTTCTCAAATATTTTCTTAGATTAAAAATCATAAAAAATATATGAATGAACGGGGTTTTGAAGTCAGGAACTATTTTTCGATTAAGTGGATGAATGGATGGATGGATGACTGGATGCATGGATGGCTGGCTGGATGGATGGATGGATGAGCGAAAAGAACCTGCAAGGGAAAAACAATTCCAAGGCAATAAATCCATAAAAGTTCGGATTCCCGGTCCGGAGATCGATGAAACCTAAACGAAAAAAAATGTATGCGAAAATAACGAAATAAATTGAGTTGATTGCAAAATAAAGAAAACATTTGATTTTTTTGTTTTTGTTTTTTAATATGTTGCATTTTTTGTTGTTTTATTTTTAGGTATTTTTTTGTTGTTTATTTTATAGATGTAGATTTATTCTTAAAACATGCTAGACAACAGTTAATAAGAAGAAGTCCTTCTCACAGGACCCTGGAGAGTTGGATCTCATACATTAAGTGGATGCTTCTCTTCTCTTATATACTTTAGTTCATTATTATTTTCATGTTGCTTTTAGGTTTTAATTTAAGGTTTTATTTTCTCGAGTTTTCTCCTTCTTCTTCTTCTCACTAGGGTTTTAATGATTTTACGCTTTATTTATAATACTTACAAAAAAGGAAAGAAAACTCTATTCAAAATGTTTGACAATTATTTTTAGTTCTTCTCGCTTTTGTTTTTTTGCATTTTGTGACAACTTTTTTCGATGCAGCAAAAATTAATTAGTTTTCTTTCTTTTATTTATTTAATGAATTTGCTGCTTTTTTTTTTTTTTTTTTTCGTAATTTGCAAGATCGTAAAAGAGATGATTTCGGTGAAAACTTAGAAACTAAAAAGACACTAAAACATTTTATTTAATTTAATTTAATTTATTAATTTTTATCAAATAATTAGTTTTACCATTATTTTCACTTTCATTGAAATGACGAAGATTTTTTCAATTGTTTTTTTATTCGGTCATTTTTAAATATTGCTGTCCATAGCCTTTAAATTATTTCTTTTTCTTTTTTTTAATTCTGCTCAATTTCATGCATTTTTTTTATATTATTTTCATTTTATTATGAGTTGTTGTAGCTGTTGTTGTTTGTATAAACGGCTGCTTCAGTTGTTTTTTTTTTAATTTCAATGGGTTTTTCTTCACTTTAATAGCTATTTGTAAATTAATTCTTTACTTAAATATTGAAATAATGGGTTTATTCATATATTTATTTATATATATATATATAATTTTGTGTGTATATATAGCTGATTTTTTGTTAATTTTCTTTTTCTTGTTTATGTATATATTCAATTATTTTTACAAATCATATATATTTTTACATTATCTACGCCATGTTCTTCATCGATTTTTTGTTTCTGTTTTTTTTGTTCAATCTTTACAAACTTTTGTGTTTTTTGCGTTTGGAATTCTCATTTATATATGTATATATATATATAGTTTATATGAAAAACATTAAAATTAATATTAGTTCACGTTAGCTTAAGCATAAACAACTAAGAATATCAATTGTTTTTTTTTTTAAATAAAATAACAAATACGTCGACAAACGAGACGATTGAACGCGTTTGTATTAAGTTTTTAATTTAAGTGTTTGTTTGTTTGTCATTTGTCAATATTTACTAAAACCAACACACACGCATGCACGACGATGACGACGACGACGACATTCATCGGCATGCCGAAGACGCCCAGCACTTTGGCTTCGTAAGATAAGGAATGAACGACGACAACGATGATGACGACGACGAATGAGAGAGAGAGAGACGGACTGACAGAATACTACAGATTGACATTTCATTGAATTTATTGCACTTGGGAGAAAGGGAAAGAAAACTCGCATGAGAGAAGTTCAGCAGAGAAATTTAGTCGCATGAGAGATTTTTTCTCTCTTTTCGAATCGAATCAAGTCAAACTATTTTCTCGAAATCTCCGGAATTTTTCACATCTTTCTACTCTACTCACATCTTTCTACTCTACTCACTTAACATATATATTTTTCTAACTTCAAATAATATAATAAAATAAAAAAATAATACATTTCATGGATAGATTTTTGTTTGTTTGTTTGTTGAAATTAATGTTTATTTCTTTACTTTTATTAGTCTGTGTGAAGTTAAGTTAAAATTCTATTTTAATTAGTTTAAATTTTTATTTAATATTACAATATTGAAGTTTATTTATGTAGATCAAGAATTATTGATTTGCATTTATATTTATTTAAAAATTAAAATTTAATTCACGCACGTGCGAGCGTGAGGATGTGTGTGTGTGTGTGTGAGTTGGTTCTTCGTTCTTGTGTGTGTGTATGTGTGTGTTTTAGGATAGTAGTTAGTATTATAAATTTTTTCTAAGTGAAGTTTTGAATTCATTATTCATTAATAATATATCGTAAAAATGTAACATAAAAATAAAGGCATTTATAAAGTAAAGTAAACTTAATTAAAAATAATGGTTGACTTATTTAACTCGGCTTCTTGCTAATCATCTTCGTCTGCTTCTCTTTGTCCAAACAACTTCTTCTTGAAGCTGCTTCAGAAGCTCTTTCTCCATCTATCTATCTTCGTCCTTCTTTCTTTCTTTCTTTAGTTTTGTATTGTTTAGTTTTAATAATTTTCCTTTATTTTGTTCAAACTTTGTTTAGATTTTTTTCATTTTTCATTAAAAATTCCATAAAATTGCGGAGCAGCGGGGGAGGGGGAGGAGGATCGAGAACGTGGGGAGCGAGGGTCGCGGGCAGTTGGTTGGGGGGGTGAGTTTGTGTGTGTGTGTGTTTGTGAGTGTGTGTGAGTGGAAATTCACTTAACGATAAAACGGTGCAATTAACGGTTCAAGTTTGTTTGTTTTTTTTTATTTAATTTTGATTTAATTGTTGAATAGTTTTCTTTTTTTCTCCTTCTCTTTTCTGCGTTTGTTTCGCTTTCTTATTTCTTGTTGTTGTTCTTCTTGTTTTACACTTCTATATAATCAAATATATATATATATATTATATATTTTTATAAATATATATATATATGATTTATATTGTTGTTGTTTGTAAGCTAAATATATTAAGAATAATAATAATAATAATTAATAGTTTCATTTATTTTTCTATAATTTGTATGTGTTTAATTGTTTTTTGTGTTTTTTCTCTTTTAGATATTAATTTATAATAATATAATATAAATTGTAATTTTTTTTTGCTTTTTTCTTTTTAATTTTTTAAATTTCTGCCTTCTTTTTTATGTTCCTTTTTTAAGTTTTCTTTTTTTTAAACATAATTATTTATTTTTTAGTTTTGCATTTTGCTTTCCATTTTATTTTTGTATCATTATTATTATTATTATTATAGTAATTATAATAAGGTAATTTTTGTTTTTGTATTTATTGATTTTATTATAATTTTCATTATCATTATCATTATTTATTATTATTATTATTATTATTATATTATCGTTATTATTATAATAATTATTAATCAGCCCTATTGCAGCAGCAACATGAATAGCAGCAGCAGCAACAACAATTGCAGCTAGCTAACCCATTGTCGTCGCTGTCTGTTGTATTTGCGTTCCCCCCACCGCTCCGCCGCCGCCGCCGCCGGCGATCGCTGCTGCAGCCGATGAGGCACCGACGCCAGCTCCAACCGATCCTCCTCCTCCGGTGGTGGACGACGTGGTCGCACCACCACCAGCCGATCCTGTTGAATTCGCCTGTGGACTATTGTTGCCGCCCTCGGCCGGCGGCTGCTGTTGCTGCTGTGCTTGCGTCTGTTGCGGTTGCGCCGACGCAGACGATGCCGCCGACGACGACGTGCCCGCAGATGATGAGGATCCAGCAGTGGCGGCGGCGCCTCCTCCACTCGTGTTGCCCGATGCACTCGATTGGTTGCCTGCAAGAATCGTTGAGAATCATGAGATCATTTTAATTTTTAATGTCATGATATTTTGTGGTTTCATTTCATTCAAAACTACTATTATGGGCTACAAAAAGTATATTTATAGCATGCTTTATATATATTAGAGTGAGCGAGGGACAAAGAAAAAGGAGAGAGTGAGCGAGGGACAAAGAAAAAGAGAGTGAGCGAGAGACAAAAAAAAAGAGAGTGAGCGAGGGACAAAAAATTAAAGTGAGCGAGAGACAAAAAATATAGAGAGATAGTGAGTAGAGGAAAACCGAGAGAGTGAGTAGAGGAGGAAAAGAGATAGAGTAAGGGGGGGAGGGGGAATGCAATATATGAAAATTTTTAGCTTTGTTTTAAACTACATCAATAGCATGCATTTAAGAAACAACGAGATTTTTTTTTAGTTTTTTATACGATATTCATTCTCAAATACAAAATTCCCTTGGATTTATAATGAAATCTTATTATAAAAAATCTGATCTGATGATAACAAAAAAAAAAAAAAAAAACTCAAAAATTAAATAAAGTAATTGATGAAAAACGCGTTCTCGAGTCTTTGTGAAATTTCACTCATGGGGGAGGGGGGAAACGTGTATCATGCGATTTTCTCATGGAAAACTTAAAAATTATCCTTACTTACGTGAGATGGTTCAATCGTGGATAAGTGGGTAGGTGGGGGGTGTTGGGAAGAGGAACAAGGATACTATCTGATTTCAAATATTTCTCTCTCTATTTCTATTCTATCCCTTTTCTCATAGCGGTGAAAATATCCTTCTATCCCTAAAATATTTCCTTCTCTACTAGAAGACTAGAAGTCTTGCATGCGATTTTCGAGATCATTACTCTAGACTACACCTAATTCTTTTTTTACACTGGTTTTGTTACACTGTCTTTTTTTTAAACGATTTTGATTTAACACAGTTTTATAATTAAAAATTTTAACTTTTTTTCACGATTTTATTTCATTTAAACGATTTATTTCATTTAAACGATTTATTCCATTTAGCACGATTCAAAATCACACAAATTTAAACGTTTTTTTTTTCTGGAACCAATCCACCGTGTAAAAACAGAATTAGGTCTACTCTAATCTATTTCTATTCTATTATAAGATAACTATTGGGCGAGAAAACCTGACGCTAACATTTTTGTCGCATGCCATCGACCGAAGAAACCCTTCGTATGCGAAAAAGAAGCAACAAAACATTTGTGTGTGATTAAAGTAAATGACAAAAATTATAGAATATTAAACAACGCAGATGTATTTTTTTCCATTAATAGATTTATTTTATTTCTATTTTAAAGCATTCTCCATTAACAAAAAATTTCCATTGTTTTATTTATTTTTTTGTTTTGTATATCAAAATAAACATAAAATTTGAATTTAAATTTATATTTTACATTTTTCATAGATTTAAAATTGTTTAAAAAAAAAAACCAAATCAAAACAAAAGAATAGAATTGCATTTTAATCATCATCATCATTTGCTATGGGGGTTGGTTTTCTTCGATAATCAGATATTTATATATGAATTAAAATAAAGCGGAAGATCGTAAACAACATAATTAGGGAACTAAAAATTTTGAGTTTTTTGTATGTTTTTTTCTGTTTGAAATGTTCATCGCGCCTTTAATTAATAATTTAATTTAATTATGTTGTTGATTATGATTGCTGCTGCTGCTTGCTTCATTTTTTCTTTTCTTCTCTCTTTTCGCATTGCATTTGCATTACACTTGTTACAAAAACAAATACAAATATTATTATTATTATATATATATATATAGATGTATATATACATATATATATATACATAGGTAGATATATATATATATATAGATTGAATTTATTTAATTAATTATTTAATTATTATTTATAATAGATGAAATTATACACAACTAATAAAAAGTAAACTACAATTTTATAATTTATTACACAAAAATTGTTGTTTTTTTGTTGATGTTTGTTTGTTTGTTTTTTGTGTGTTTGTTGGTTTGATTGTTTTTGTTTTTGATTTTTAGTATACTAGAGTTTTAAAGAAAATATATAATGTAAGAAAGATAGAACTATGCCACTATGAATCTGTAAGAAATAAAAAAGTACAACAGATATAAAAAAAATTATATAGTAAATAAAAAACACATACAGCTCAAAACATACAGCTCTCTCAACTTATTCAACGAGAACGAAAGAAAGGAAGAAAGAAGCACAACAGACAAGAAGAGAACAATCGGATAGAATGCATAGATGCATGCAGTAAGAGCGGGGAGAAGGAGGAAGAGGAGGCGTTGGTTCAAAGTTACGGGAGGAAAGCGTTAGAAAGAATTAAACACCCAGCGGCTGCCTACACCGAACAACAACAACAACATCAACGATTACACAGCACAAATACTAAGTTGAGGTGGAAAAATCGCATGCGATATCGATGTGAAAATTTTTAAAATTTAATTTTTTTTTAATTTAGATTTTTAAAATTTTATTTTTTAGAATTTAAATTTTTTTAAATTACATTTTTTAAAATTTTATTTTTAAATATTATATTTTTTAAAATTTTATTTTTTTTAAATTAATTTTTTAAAATTCTTTTTTTTTTTAATTAAAATTTTTTTTTTTTAAATTAATTTCCTCCACCAATTTTAAAAAAACAAACCAATTTAGAATTAATTTTAATGAATCTTGAATTAATTTTAAAATTTTATAATTGATTTTAATGAATTTTTATCAAATATCGCATGCGATTTTTCATGTTTAGAAAGCGTTTTTTTTTTTTTTTTTTGGAAAACTTGATTAGACTGGGTCTTCTTACCTGAAGCTGTTTGGGAAGCTGCGCCCGGCGTGCCGGCACCACTTGACGGATTTGAAGCGGAGGCCGAAGCGCCACCCTCACCACCAGCACCGCCCGATCGGCTTGCACTGTTGTTCTGTAGATGTGTTGGCAACAGTTGTGGGACGAGGCTTGGCTGTATTGAAAGTTCTACAATTAAAAGAAATTGATTGAAGTTAGTATTTAAATCAAGTAATGTCAATTGTTATTAATTTTACATACCATGCTCTGTGAAATTAAACAATGGTGGCATCTCACGGCCATTGGGCAGAGTGTGATTGCCCTCCTGGCGCAGCTCGTCGAAGAATGGATGTGCGCACGCCTTCAATGGGGTAATGCGAGCACTCGGTGTATACTCGAGCAGCTGTGATACCAGATTGATAGCTTCTGATGGGGTGCGAATACGGAAAACCTACAAAAACACAAAAACAATGCGGAAATTGGTGGAAAATGTTGTTATTTCGATTTGTTAGTAGAAAAAAATCAATGCAGAACATCAATAAATGTATTGAATATAAAAAATTAAAAGTCAAATAAAAAATATTAAACCAAACAAAAAAATAAATAAAAAAATAAAAATGCTCAAATTGATAAATATTTATACAATTCTTTATTTAAATATAAAAAGCTTCAAAAATAAAAAAAAGAAAACAATTAAAAAAAAATTAAAAAAAAAAAATTTTTTAAATTTAATTTATTAAAAAAAAAATTTATAGAATTTTTGGTTTAAATATGAAAGCCTTAAAAAATAAAAAACAAAACACAAAAAAATAATAAATTAAAAAAAAATAATAAAATAAAAAAAATAAAAAATTGTTTTAAAATATTTCTTAAATATCTTGCTGCAGGTTTTATTGATTGGAGAAAAAGAGAGATAATGACTCTCTGGAAAAAAGGGAATATTGAAAGTATATTCGGCGACGTGAGCTTTATCTTCGCATGAGATGGAAAACACAATAAATATATTGTTGCAAAATGATTGCAAATTTAATTCAAACAAACATTGATGAAGCCATTGATGTGTGGACGTGAAAGAAAAATACACGCATGCGATTTTCTTCATCGATGAAAAATTATATCATGCGAGAGAGCATTAGAGATCGCATCGTTAATGGGTTTCCAATCATAAACCTTGACCTTAAGGAACAATATATAGGTAAACAGTAGAATGTACAGCGCGGTCAGCTCTCGAAGCATATAATACAGGGTGAGTGATGCAAGTTGGATTGTTGTTTGTGAAGAGAAACGAATTTTAATTGCAGACACATTCTTGAAGCGTAGTAAATTTCACTGTTTCTCATATTCATTCAAATCAAATTAAAAATTATAAAAAAAAATATATAAGCGAATTATTACGAATTCTTTCCAAAAAAAAAAAAATTGAAATCTTTCAAAATGAATTCGTAAAAACGACAAAAATGGAAGCGAATCATTAATTTTGGCATCATGATGATCAACGAAGACGAAGACGATCCGATCCCACCAGCGGCGATTAAGAAAAGTTCTTTCTGTTTTCGTGGTTAATGGATATCATCCAATCTTTTTTCTAATTTTGGACTCTTACTCTCAAACGTTGTTTCTGGTTTAGGGCGTTGGAAGGAGGAAATTGGGTACGTTCAAGTAGTGACTGCAAATAGTTTACTTCAATTAAAAACCAATCGAATATCGAATATTTCAAAAGAGAGATAGTGAGAGAGAGTGAGTGAGAGAGAGCGAGCGAGTATATACAATGATGCGAGAGCGAAAGAGAGAGCATGTCAGAGACAGCGGCGAGAAAAAACTATACAACGAAGCATCGAGTATGATGTGAAACTGCACATGGATGGCTCTGGCTTCTCTTCTCAAGATGAGCTTCAACGATATATTCTCTTCATATATATATATATGTATGTAGATTATATGTACAATAAAGGATAAAGGGTTCCAGTAGAAAAACAGTTTGCGACTACTTACTTTCTGCCATGGATGACTCTTAATTTGTGGGAATTTGAATTCCGTATAATTGGGATTCATTTCACGAATTTGTTCTCGTGTCGGTGTGCCCAAAACTTTGATCACCTCAACCAATTGATCGACACCAGAATCACCAGGGAAAATCGGTTGACCCAATAAGAGTTCAGCTAATACACAGCCGGCACTCCACACATCTGACACAAAAAAAGAGATTACAAAATAATTTAAAAAATATTCCAAATAAATCACACATATCAATTGATAATTACCGATTTTTGTAGTATAATTAATAGCACCAAATATTAGTTCGGGTGCACGATAATACCTCGAGCAGATGTACGAGACATTCGGTTCACCGTGGAGCAATTGTTTGGCGCTGCCGAAATCGCAAAGCTTGAGGACAGCCGTCTCCGGATCGAGCAAGAGATTTTGCGGTTTGATATCACGATGACAGATGCCCAACGAATGAATGTATGCCAAACTTCTGAACAGTTGATACATATAGAGCTGAGATAGATAGATAAAAGAAATTGATTTAATATTTACGTTCTTGATTTTCTGATATTGGGGTGGAAATTTCATGGTAATTAAATTAAATATGCTCACCCGAATAAAGTTGATTGGTATCGTTTGCTTAGTCTTGGCATATTGACGTGCCACTTTGTATACGGTCTCTGGTATATATTCGAGGACTAAATTCAAAAACACTTCATCACGCTGAAAGATCGAAAAAATATATATATATATATGATATCAGTTTATGAAGAACTATCGAAAAATCGAAAAATGAAATTGCAATCGAATGGCATAAAAATTTGAAAGAAAAACTAAATAAACTAAAAAAAAAACACTAATATTTACACAAAACTTAAACTTAGGTAACAGAACAGAACAGAATAGAACATTTTCGAAAATGAGTTTCAAGCATTTCCAATCTGTAGTTCGAGAAAAATCGCTGAATGAAAGTTACTTCGTTCGATTTGGGGGGGAACAACGAATGATGTTAGAATTATTACATGCGACTTTAAAAACATGTGTGAGAGATAAAAGAGTACAAAAAAATATCGCAATTGCATCTTTATTAATGCTACTAACTACATCTAATACATCATGCTATTGTGGTCGAAAAAATAAACGGAAAATGAGAGAAACAATAATACCATGCAATTTGCACACTAGACTAGCTTGAGAGGAAGATTCATGTTTCTTTGCCACACCTACTTTTTGATGAGCTTCAAACAGAAGTTTATTTCCTATTGATTAGGATTTTTTTTTCGTTTTTGATTATTTCGGTTCCAAAGATAATACAAGTACATCTAATTCTGTTTTTACACGGTTTTTTTTACATGTTTTTCTTCCGCAACCAATCTACCGTGTGAAAAACAGAATTCGGTGTATATGTAAAAATTAATGAGAATAAGCTGGAGTTGGATGATCAAAAGAATACATCAAAGAATATGCGAAACAAACGAAGTAATGGTAGGAAGATTATTTCGAACTAATGGTAGTTGAAATCGTTTTGTTTTGTTGTAGCAAAAGAAGAAGGGAAAATATAATGTATATCGTAATGTTTGATCGGTTGATTGACTGAAATTATTTGATTGTTTGCATATCTATATTTTATTTGATTCATAGGTACCTGTGGCTTAAGCAACCCAGCAAATATCCCCACATCGATGGGAACTTCGGCCAACTGTGTGTTGTGATGTATTTTATTTGTTTGTTTGGGATTTTTTTTTTTTTTTCAATTTATCCAATTAATTAAAATTATTTCAAGGGATTTTTAAAAAAATTGACAAAATTCACAAATTTAACAAATTTTTAAGTTTTTCAATTTTTTAGACGTTCGAGGATAAATTGTTTTTGTTTTTTGTAGTAATTCGACATAGAATCAAGTTTTGAGAGTTACAAACGAAATTCGAAAAAATAAAACACGTGAAGAAAAGGAACAAAAGGAAAGGAGATATTAAGAGAAACGAAAAAAACAAATATAAGAATGGAATTTTTAAAAGATACATACATAATTAATTGCTTTATATTCATCACAATTAGTTATTGAAGAAAAAGAGTTATTTAATGAAAAGCAAAAAGTTTTCATATGAACAAAAACCTTTTCTTTGTTTTTTTTTTTCCTTTGTGCATTTGTTAATGTTATTTGTTTTTGTTATTGATTATGTTATGAGTTCGAAACAAAACATGCGATATTTTTTTATTTAATAATATTTGTTTTTTTTTTGCTTGAATGGAAATGCCTGAATCGTGTGTTTTTTGAAAGAGTGAAATGAGGCAAAGTTCCAAAAACTGTCAAAACATAAAAGAAAATGGAACTTTGCATTTATTTCTCATCGGAGAAGTTTTTGTATTTGTTGTGTGTCTTTTTTTTTGTGGGACAATAATATAAATAAAACATTTTTTTTCATTGTATATAGACTAAAGAGAATTCGCAATGAATCATGAATAATTCAGAGACGAATTTGTCACTCACCTTTTCACCGCTCGAATAGAAAAAATACAATAATTTCACGATATTGCAATGTTCCAGTTTGCGCATAATTTGCAATTCACGATTCTGAAAAAACAAAGCAAAACAAAAGAAAATCACATTAGAATTTGAAAAAAATATAAGGGAAGAAACAAAAAAAAAATTAAGAGGGCAAAAAAAAAAAAAAAGAGGGAGGGAAAAGAAAAAAGACAGAGGGAGGGAAAAGAAAAAAGACAGAGGAGGAAAAGAAAAAAGAAGAGGGAGGGAAAAGAAAAAAGACAGAGGGAGGGAAAAGAAAAAAGACAGAGGGAGGGAAAAGAAAAAAAGACAGAGGGAGGGAAAAAAAAAAAAAAGAGGGAGGAAAAAAAAGAGAGGGAGGGAAAAAAAAAGGAAAGAGGCAGGACAAAAAAGAGAAGGAGGGGAAAAAAAAGAAGGGAGGGAAAAAAAAAGGAAAGAGAGAGGACAAAAAAGAAAGAGAGGGAAAGAAAAGGAAAGAGGGAGGGCAAAAAAAGGAAAAGGAGGGGAAAAAAAAAAAGAGGGAGGGGAAAAAAGGAAAGAGGGGGAAAAAAAGGAAAGAGGGAGGACAAAAAAGAGAAGGATGGAAAAAAAATAATGGATGTAAACAAAAAAGGAAAGAGAGAGGACAAAAAAGTGAAATATATATGTCAAAAAAAGGAAAGATTTATGGCAAAAAAATTAAATATATATTACAAAAAATAAATATATATTTAAAAAACATTAAATATTAAGTTAAAAAAAAATTAAATATTTATTTAAAAAAAAAAAATTAAAATTTTTATTTAAAATAAAAAAATAAAAAAATAAAAAATGAATAAATAGATGAAGTAATATATATACCTTGAATCGTCTGTCTTGTAGAACCTTCTTGATGGCCACCAGCTCGCCGGTATCGCAGAGCTTGGCCTGAAAGACAACACCGAAGCTGCCGTTGCCGATGACCTTTGTGTCTGTGTATGAAACTTCCTGGACACGATCGGCTCCCTGGCCGGGTGTTGCAACGACTGTTGTAATTTTGGAACCATCTCTGCCTGCGGAACAATTGAAAAAAATCGCAATCGCAAAAAGGAACAATTAAAAATCGTTAAAGAAGAAACAATTGAAAAATCGAAAAAGAAAAACCATTAAAAATCGATAGTATATTGGAATATGTTGTGATTAAATGAACAAAGGGAAGACACAAGAATTTGAGTTGGGATTTTTCTCACTGCGAATGAGCGATCAATCAGAGATCAGATCACTTCCGGTCGCCTACCTGTCACTTCCCGCAAATTGTCGCCGCCATGCAGGGACATTTTGCTCTTGTCGAGTTCCTTTGGAATGGAAAGTGCGACGCTGTGCTCGGGCCACAGATCGTTCAGCTTGCCGACCAGTTGTTTCATGCCTACATTGTTGTTGTTTGTTATAGAATGAGGATTATTTTGTTTAATATAGCACAGTAGGAGGAACGAAGTCGGGCGTCGAAGAAGGGAGGGAGGAAGTAGAAACAAAAAAAAAAAAAAAAAAATACAAACTGACTTGTGAAAATTTCACCCAGACATGGGATTAGAGAACATCCTTAATGATAAGAATCTACAACATCTTTTTATAACATTATCAAAAAAGAATTCAGTCTTCTATCTGCTCCGTTTTGAAATCTGAAGTGAAGTGATCATAAAATATAAAAAATAATCATAATAATAATAATAATATTGTTGTTGCCAAGCGCAAAAAATAGACGTTAATCGCAATGAGAAATCATAAAATAAACCACTCATAAAAAATTAAGTGCAGTAATAAATTTGTCAAGAGTACACAGAGAGAAAAGAATTGAAACAAGAATGTCAGAAAGAAGAAGAAGAAGAATATAAAAATAAATTAACTGGAAACTCCGAAATAATCCATTGATAACGTTATCGTGGTCGTGCGAAAAATAATGTCAAAGTCTGTGATATAAATTTCTCCGCTCAAATTAGAATTTAATTTTTTTGCCTTGTTAATTTTTTTTTTTATATTTCATAAATGGAAGGAGATTTTTTTATCATCTAATTTATTATTATTAATATTCTTTTAGTTAAGAAGAATTTTCAGAAATTCTATTTCAAAATTCTATATTTATTTTTATAAATTTCTATCTTTTTTTTTTAATTCATTGAAATAAAATTTGTGGATTTTGGCTTTCAGCTGTTGTTTTTTTTTTTCGTTTTTTTTTAGCTTTTGGTATTTTTGATTTCTTTAAAAAGAAATTCACTTGACATTCAATCGTTTTTTATGTCAACAACTCGTCGTCCGTCTGTCGCTCGATGTTGTTGAAAGTGTTGTTTTATTTATTTTCATTGTCATTGTTTCGAGAGCAGCAGCAACAACAATAACAACAACTCGAACTAAAGCACCAATGACAATTACATGAAAAAGAAAAACAACAACAACAATTGCGCAGAGCCAGAGCAGGACAGACAGACTGAAAGAGAGACAGACAGACAGACAGACCGAGGAACAGGTGCTGCTGGTGGTCGATCTTGCCCTGAGAGTTGACATTCAATCTATAAGCAATTTAATGAAATTCTTCTTTTTTTTCGGTTTTTCATTGGCATCAGAAACCCCCACCCAAGAAGAAAATTAAATCAAATCAAAGACTTCTATGCGAAAAAGAGCGAGAAAAAACACAAAGAAAGTTCTCGCCTAATCAAGAAAAATAGTTAATTAGTTAAATCCTTGATTTAATAGAGCAAAGTAAAAAGCAAGGATAATGAATTGAATTTAAGGGAAGGAAAAGTTCTTTCGCCTTGATAAAGTATTGCAATTATCGCATGCGATAGAAAAGTTTCTACTCCCTCCCACCACCTCCCGCCACGCCCCCTCTTCAGCCCCCCCCCCTTGGAAGTTTTCTTCGCCCCAATATCATACTTGGATCCGTATATTGCTTCGAGTTCGATCGCGTGTAGACGGGAATAGTTTTTGAGTTTGATCTAGTTGTTGTTGCTTTCGTTGGGTTGTGCTTATTCTTTGTTGTTGTTGTTGTTGTTGTTGTCATTCCCGAACTCGACGTCGGCGACGACGATGACGAAGCCGATGATGAGGACGACGAGGACGTTGACGACGACGACGACGACGACGATGAGGAAGAAGACGATTTTCTATTTTTACAACATCTTGCAGCAATATTTTTGTTGTTACTATTTTTATTATTGAACATTTTCAACTGTGGTGGAGTTTTTTGTGTTGCTATTGGTTTTGTTGTTGTTGTCGATGTCGATGTCATCGTTGTTGTTGTTGTTGTTGTTATCATCGATCTAATTGACCATGGTTTAATGGCAGATTTTGATGTTGTGTTGTTGTTCCACTCGCCGCCGATGATGATGAAGTTCTTCTTGTTCCCGTTGTCGATGTAGATTTGGATGATGAGGAGGATTTTGTTGCATTTCCTGTTGTTGTCGTTGTTGTTGTTCCTCTTCCTGTTGTTGTCGTTGGTGTTGATTTTGTTGTTGTCGTTGGTGTTGATTTTGTTGTTGTCGTTGGTGTGGATTTCGTTGTTGTTGTCGTTGGTGTGGATTTTTTCGACGTCGTCTTCGAATTCGGGACCTCCACCGTTGTTGTTGTTGTTGATGCTGTTGTTGTTCTCGCTGCTGCTGTTGCTCCTATTACGTCGTTGCTGTTGTTGTTGCTCACCTCGGAGGCAGCAGCAGCAGCAGCAACAACTGCAATATCGACATCGACATCAACATCGACCTCGACCTCATCATCATCATCGAAGGAACGCAACAACAACGATGCATTAGAACTTTTCCTTTCCGTATCCGTTTCGCTGTCGCCATTTTTCTTCCGTTTCCGCTTGATTTTGATGATTTTTCTCGGACGTCCCCCCGTTTTAATCACTTTGAGGCCGCCGACCTTCTCCTCCTCCTGCTGCTGGACTCCTTCACACGACGCGATTATGGCGATTTCGTTTACGATGACGACGACGACAACAACAACGACGATTTCACTCCGAATTCTATCTATTCAATTCAGGTGAGAAGGAAAAAAGTTCCTTCCTTCTTTATTTTTATTATTATTATTTATTATTATTATTTTATTTATTATTATTTTATTTATTATTATTTTATTTATTATTATTATTTATTATTATTTATTATTATTATTTTATTATTATATTTTATTTATTATTATTTTATTTATTATTATTTTATTTATTATTATTTTATTGCTCGATTTCGAAGCTCAGGTCGCCGTCTCTCGACGTCTCTTCTCGCACTAATTAAAGTTGTACAATCTTCTTTTTAATGATTTCTATTTTCTCGCTTCGCTTCTTCGCTTTTTCTTTCCTTTCTTTTTCTTGGTTTTCTTTCCTTGCTTTTTCTTGGGTTTTCTTTCCTTTCTTTTCCTTAGTTTTTCTTTCCTTTTTTTGAGTATGTCTTGTTTTTCTTTTGAATTTCTAATACAATTTTAATTTTTCCCTCACGATTTTCGATTCGATTTATCGTTCCGTGTGGCCTAAAGTTAATGGCAAAAGCGACCGTTGGACACTAGCGCAGTTGGCCGCCTCGATGTTGCATCGAACCCTTCCGATCACATCTTGCGATCTCACGATCGTTGTCGTCGTCGGTCTGTCCTCTCGGATCTCGCCGCCTCATCCATCTATCCATCTGTCCATCCATCTGTCCGTCCGTCCCTTTGTGTCGTCTCCTCAACTCGCTCATCCCCAATGGTCTGTCCATCTGTCTGTCCTTCTCATTTGTCCGTCTGTAGTTCTCATCATCTGTCTGTCCTTCTCTTCATCTGTCCGTCCGTCCGTCCGTCTGTCCGTTCATCCGCCGTTCGATTGATTGGTTCAAGAACTACGTTTGTTGTTTTTTCTTTGCTCAGATGATAGTTCTTTTTTGATAGTTGTTTGTGTTTTACTATAGAGGTTTTTTTTTGCCCCCTATCACAAGTTGCAACAGCATCAAAAGCCAAAAGAGTGAGAGAGAGAGAGATTGCGGGACGGGGCGGTGTGAGAGAGAGATGGATGTCGCACGGTGGAGCGCGTGCAATTTTTTTCTACAAATGAATTTAATTTGTGTGTTGTTTTTTTTTTTTTTTTCTTTTTTCCTCTTTCACTTTGCGAAGGTACGCGATTCAGTTCGAATTTTCGTGTGTGTGGCGATGAGTGGAGACAACAACAAAAATATCAAAAACAACAAGAGCAACAAAAATAACAACAACAACAACAATTGCTACAGCAACACATTGTAGCAACAAAAATAACGTCACTGAAGCGCGGAAAATCAAAGGAAAATTCTCGAAATTTTTACGTGTGAGTGCGAAACAATTAAATTTCGAAATCGACAAAGACAAAAAAACGATAGAGAGCGAGAGAGAGAAAAAACAATATGGCAAGTAATTATGAATACAGTGAGAGAAAATGATGAGTAATTGAAATTATTTTTAGATATTCGTAAAATTCGTGAAAAATAACGATTAGGAAATAAATCGATTTTTTATACAATAAAAAAAAAAAACAACTAATTATATTAAAAAATAAAAATAAAACAAATTAACTATTTATATTAAAAATTAAAAAAATTGACTATTTATATTAAAATGCGAAAAAAATTGACTATTTATATTAAAAATTAAAAAAATTGACTATTTATATTAAAAAGCGAAAAAAATAGATTTTCAGTTTTATTTAGTGAAAAACTCCACTTTTTTTCAACAATTGTCAATCGTATCGATATCGAATGGGAACTAAAATGAAAATATTTCGCTCAGTGTATCCCAACAGGAACTTGTCATCATCTCGATATCCTTGCTAGGGGGGGCGTGCGTGTAAAAATGTGTAAAAAAAAAACGACGATTGACGCCTGCCATCCATCGCCAATGGATTGCATCCCGAACCCAACGACGATTGCAATTAAATTTAAGCATTGGAGCCAAACGCTCAAACGCCAAGTGGTGGACCGAAGGGGGGTCGAGAGGGAGAGAAGGGTCGAAAGTAAGGTCATGCAAGCGCATGATTCGATATGGTGTGGTGTGGTGTGGTGAGATGAGGTGAGTTGAGTCGAGGACGAAGATGTGCGATGAGGTGGCTAACAAAACAATTAAACTGCAATAATTTGCAAATTTAATGATGAGAAAGTCGTTTAAAGAAGCCAACGACGATCGACGATGTCGAGCGATTGTGTTGTTGTTGTTGTTGTTATTGTTGTTGTTGGCAATGCCAATGTCAGCAACATGACCACAATGTGATTGTTGTTGTTGTTGTTATTTTTATTGTTGTTGTCTTTGCCGTCACCACAAAAAGAGCAAAAACAAACGACAGAAAAAGAATCTAATTACGCTTAAAATTATGGCAAATTATGACCGCAATTAAAAGCATTTCATTCAAATTGGTTTCGAATGAAAATGAAGAATAAATCAAACATTTGCTATTTTGTTGTTGTAGCGTCAGGCGCCGAAAATGAATGACTTTGAACAGTTGGCAACGCGATCGTCAAAGTGTTACAGGGCTGCCGACATGCATTTGAGTGCAGATAACAAAAAAATGAATGAAAGAACTTTTTTTTTGTTGCCTTCATGAGCTTTAATTTTGCGATAATTTTAGAAGAAACAAAAAAATCGCATGCGAGAAATGCAATCGAAATAAATGTCGCGAGAGAAAAAAGCGTGAGCGAGAAAATGCAATCGATTAATTAATCGAGATCGCGAGAGAGAGAGAGAGAGAAATCTCTTGGAAATTGAATTAATCGAGATCGCGAGTAAGAGAGAGAATTCTCTAGGGAGAATTTTTTAAGGTCTACTGAAATTACAAACTCAATTTATCGACACAAAAAATCGATCGCACGCGTGAAATTTTACACCTTGAAATTTGAAATGCAAATGTGCAAAGAAAAGTTTCCAAAAAATTTCCGACGACGCCAAAAAATAAATTTTAGCGATGATCAAGGCGAATGAAAAAAAAAACAAATATCGTGTTTGCAAAATAGTTTTTTAATTCATCATTTTTTCCACATTCGCATTGTTGGAAATTGTTTGCGAACCAACAAATCGAACAAATATTAACTTAATAAATTGAATGGAAAGCAAACACGAAGAACAGGGCGAAGAGACTATTTTTAGTAGCAACAAAAACAACAACAACTATAATGGTAGAATAAACAATTTCCAATGGAAAATGTATTCAAGACACGATTGAAAAAAAAAAATCGATCAATTTTGAGTTTCAGACAAAAATCGAATTAGAATCGTGTTGTTAATGAAATTAGCATATAATTCAATAATAGATAAAAATAACAAACAAAAATTCATAGGATGCGAATTTTATGAAAATACAAAATAATAATATAACAAAGTGGATGAAGTAAAGTAAAAAAACAACAACGACCAATGATTGATGTGGTGAAAATTGCAAGAAAAGGTAAACAGCAAAAATAAAGAGAATAATGAAATGAAAATAATTCGCTGCAGTTTATGTGAGCCGATGATGATTATGACGGAGGGTAGTTGGAGTTTTTGATAAATCACTCATAATTGAGTCAATTAGCGAAGTCTCATTGGAAATTCTGTCACATGCCACAAAATTCCAACAACAACAACTCTATTGATCTTTGCCTACCGAATCGACATCGTGTGACGTCGATGATAGTTAAAAGAGAGAGACAGAGACAGAGAGATAGAGAGAACAAAGTTTATTAGATATGTATATCAGAATGATGTCTGTCTGTCTAACGATCTGTCAATCATGCCTCGCTCACATGCAGAAAAGTATTTTGTGTTTCTTGTTTTTTTTTTTTTTGTCTTGAAGTTGCAATTAGCAAAATCGTTCTGTATTATATAGATCGGTGCTAATTAAATAGATAAGTGTGCGCCATAAAGTGAAATAATTTGAGAGCGAAAGACACACAAAAGCTCGAAAAAGCTCATGCGCGAGAGAGAACGAGAGAGAGAGAGAGCAAGAGAGAGACAGAGAGAAAGAGCGAGAGAGACACAGGGGATTATAAAATGTAAGCAGATATTGACAGCTGGTCAATGGACAGAAATCAAAGTACGATTAGAAAATGTAACGCGATAACGATACAAGGATAATTTTTTCTACATCGAAAAAAATATGTAAAAATACATGAAATTAATAATATTCAAAATTGTGCATGAAATAAAAAATAATATATTTTAAAGAAAGTAAATAAATGAATTTTTAATGATAATTTTTAGAACTTAAATTAAATCACCCCAATTAATAAAACCAATTCCTCCCACTGTTTGACAATAGTCAATAGACGAAGAAATAAATTCTCTATCACGAGATCGGAAGTCGAGCCAAATGAGGTGTGGAAATAGCCATCGATCGACACAAGTTGTTGTTGATTATTTGATAGACATTTTGGTGAAAATTACACAAATGACCAAACAACGGCACAAGAGGGAAATGAAAGTAAATAAAAAAAGAAAAAAAAACATAAAAATCAATAGTAATTCACGTGAGAATGTTATTTTCGAAATGACGCACGACGTCAGGAAAATAAATGCAAAAAAAATCTAAATATAATATGTTGTTAAGTTCTTTTTTAGAATTCATATACGATAAATTCGCGAGGCGAAAATGAGACGACTTGAGAAAACCTGTGAAATATTGAACAAATAAAAGAAAAATCGCATCTCGTTGAAATGAGAATTTAAATAGAGAAAACTATTGAAAAATATTGAATAAAAAAAATTTTTTTAAAAAAGGACTAAAAAATTTTTTTCAAAAATGAATAAAAAATTTAAAAAAAATTAATAAAAAATGAATAAAAAATGTATAAAAAATTTAAAAAAAAATGAACAAAAATTTTAAAAAAATGAATAAAAAATGTAAAAAGAAATTTTAAAAAAATGAATAAAAATTTTAAAAAAAATGAATAAACAATTTTTAAAAAATGAATAAAAAATTTTAAAAAAATGAATAACAAAATGAATAAAAAAATGAATATAAAAAAATGAAATAAAAAATATTGAACACAAAAAATTTAAGAAAACCACAAAATTGAAAAAATAAAATAGGAACGGAAGTTTCAACGGATGTTTGGTTAATAGAAGACGATGGTAAACAATTTGAGAAATATGTTAAAAATTCCATAGAAACGCAATTGCTCAGCAGAGAGATGATGACGACGGAGAAAAAAGAGATAATGAGTTTTGAAAATCGACAAATATTCGCATGGTTTCTATTTTAGCAGATAAAAAAAATATACACAACAAGTATTTGTGGGCGTGAACACAGCACGCAAAAGCGATTGATATATTTTATCTGTTGTTGTTTGTATGAAAAAAAAAATAGAATTCGCCACTCATTTGTTTATTGTTTTTTTTTTTCGGAAATTTTTCCAAAATAGAATTATTTTCAAGGGAAAATATTGACAATTTGACAATGAAAAGTCATCATCAGATTAGATTTATAAAAATAACAATATAATAATAATGAGGAAAAATAATAAAATAATCGAATAAATAAATAAAATCGGTTCGAGTATACTTTCAGGCATCGTAATAACGATTTCAATTATAATCAAAAGAATAGTCGATTGAAGTGTAAAGAAAAGGAGGCGAAAAGAACTCGCTAAAGAGCCATCAAATGTCAATAGGAAAAGATATAACACTTGGACGAGAGCCAGAGGTGGCTAAAACAACACTCGGCTCAATCATATGATGCCAAATTAAAACAGAAACAATTTTAGCAAAAATACAAAAAATAGGAATTAAGAAAAAATAGCAGTAAATAAAAGGAAAAGAACATATACAAAGAAAAGAACATATACAAAGAAAAGAATATATACAAAGAAAAGAATATATGCAAAGAAAAGAATATATGCAAAGAAAATACGTAAAAAAAAAATACAAAAAATAAAAATAAAATAAAAACAAAAACCAAAACCGTCGAAATGACGTCAAATGTTTTCTGCAACGAACCCAAAAAAAAACCCAAAAAAATCGGGTGGAAAAAACATGATGTACGCAGTTTTGGACACACCCATCTTTTGTTGGCCCCACCATCAGTTATCAGTTCTACTTCCTCCAACATAGTACAAAAAAAATACAAAAATCAAAATGAAATACAAAAATCAAAACGAAAGAAATACCAATTATAGACATCATTACCGAACTCTTTATGCGTCTTGACACGACGTATGTCAGAGGTGGCTTCGCATACGCCGCCGTCGAAGCCATAGAAACAACAACTTGCGACAATAATAACAATTTACAACAACAACTCGCGGCAATAATAACAATAACAACAATAACAACAACAAAAAATATGGTTTCCATGATAACCTCAGTGTTACAAAAAATAACCAAAAATAAATTAAACAATAATATTCCAATGATTTAAAACAGCTATCAGCTTCGACTTGGAGTCGTCGATTGCAAATATTATAAATCGTGAATTATGATTTATTTTCCAAACGGTTGAGCTTATTTATTATTTTTCCCCCTATTGATTGGGCTGGGTTTTTTGAGCGAGAGGAAATATGCGAATATAAATTCACAAACACATTCATAATCAATTAATGATTGAATTCAACTCATTGGAACAACAATCAGTTGTTTCAAAGTTCCCTCAGTGCAAAACAGAACAAAGCGCTAATCCTGCCTCTCTATCTTTGTTTTAATTCCATCATCATCATTATTATGATGATGATTATTATTATTTTGCGTACATTATACGATTATTTACACAAACGACAGACAGACCGAGAGCAACCGACCGACCGATAGACGGCAAAAACTCAGACTCTCGACGCCTCTTATCAAAAGGCGCATTTCCTTTGTTTTTTTTTCTTTGGAGATTGCTTTTGTTTCGCTGGATTTTCTTTCTTTCTTTGTTTCTTTCTGTGCCAGAAGTTCAGCGAGCTCTTTGTGCTCTTGTGATAAAAGTAATTGAGGTTTCACTGGTTCTGGTCTTTATCAGAGCAGAAATTGTTATATATATTATATTATATAGTCTCAGAGTTCTGATTCTGATCGCTTCGCCGTCTCAAATTCTTGCATCTTACCTTGTGTGTTGGTTTGGATTGGATTGAGTTGAGTTGATGTGGGTTGGGATTAGGTTTAATCTCAATAAATACTTGAGAACTTACCTAGAAAGGAGAGAAGATTAAGATTAGTATGATATATAGATATGATATATAGATATGAGATATAAGGAAAAAAGTAGATCACTTTGGGTATAAAGATCACTGAACACCAAGGAGAAGGGGGACCGATCACGATCTTTACCTAGGATATTGCGGAACTTTTGCACGACTTTCGTCCAGCTGACGCAAGATGGCGTTGTCGCAGTCAACGTGCTGCTCGTCGCATCCGCTTCCGGCTGTTGTTGTTGCTGCTGTTGCGTTGTTTGACTTGGCTTAGAACTAATTAAATCATCACTTAAAACTCTACTTTTATCACAGTTTATTGTTGTTGCTTCTTCACATTTGGTTGTTGTTGTTGCGGTGGTATCAACACCACCACCACTCGTCGCCGTCGCCGCCGTCGTCGTCGTCGTCGTTGTCTTGGTAACATCGGTACTCTCGGTAAAGGCCAACGTGGTTCGTTTCTTCTTCTCCACCTCTCGTTTCGATTTCGCCTTCTGTTGCTTCTTCAATTCCTTTTGCCGTTGTTTGCGCTCGTATTTCTCACGTAATTTCGGGCTGCCGAATTCATCCAAATAGTACATGGTGTCCTGGAGTCCATCCTTTTTGTTGATCAACTTTGCATCGATATTCGGATCATCGCTGATCTTGAGAACGGGGAAATAATAGTTGCCATCGGTGGCCAGAACTTGATTCTTTTTGCTTTGTTGCTGCTGCTGTTGTTGTTGTGGCTGAGACTGTTGTTGTTGATGACCATTAGACTTATGCTCCTTGGTTGTGTTGTGGTCTCTGTTGTTGTTATTGTTATTGTTATTGTTGTTATTATTGGCAATATAACAACTCGACACCGGCATCAAGGAGGATTCATGAACTGCGCTATCGCTTTTCGTCATCGTCGCCACATTTGAGGTAATGAATTTATTCTGTGTCGTCAGTTTTTTGGCTGGTGTGATTTTCTTGCTCAATTCGTTGACGGCAACGTTGTCGACCGCTCCACCAATGTCCAGAATCTTTGCCGATGATTTCTTGTGTCCGCCGGCAGCGTTTTTATTAACCAAATCATCATCATCATCATCTCCAACATCAACTTCGTCACCAACATCAACGCCATCCTCAACATCATCAACATCCAACATCATCAACATCCTCAATCATCATCAACATCCTCAACATCATCTTCAACTTCCTCAATGTCATCGTCATCGTCATCTTCGTCTTCATCGACGATGTCCACCTCCTCGATGCGATCCTCCACCGTGGTTTGAGCCACAGCGCTCGCTGCTCTCTGATAGCGAAACCGACGATAGTCCATCATTAGGTCACCGGAACCGGAACCATCGTCACTGCAGAGTTTCGCCCCAGCCGAAACGGGACACGGTCCATCGGATGATGATGAATTGCTGCCATTGTTGTTGCTGGCATTGCCCAACGATTCACTGGATGAGGATTGAGTCGAGGAGCGATTGCACTTGAGATGCTGGAGGTGGTCGCTGTCGCCATCGTGAACCGATGACGACGACGATGGATGATGATGATGATGATGGTGTCGACCGACGCCATCGATTCCACTATCCTGCGAGAGAAGTTTATACGAAGGCTGTTGTTTCAATTGTTTCTGCAACTGAAGCTGGCAACGACCACCACCACCGCCGCCGTTTGAGCCATTCAAACTGAGTGAACCCGATGTGCTCGGGATGTGAAGGGATTGGAGTGAGGTCTTTTGAGATGGGGTTGTGATGCAACCGCTATCGGCGGAACCTGTTGAGAGTTGTGTTGAAAAGCGATCACCCAATGGGATTTTGATGGGTGCGCTACAATTGTTGTTGTTGTTGTTGTTCTTGTTATTCCTTTTACCGTTGCCAATGTTATTGTTGTTTTTATTGTTGTTGTTGTTAATGTTGTTGCTATGGTGGGTTGCTGCTGCTGCTAATATTGCTGTTGTGTCCATCAGGGTTGTTGTTGTTGCTGGCTCGCTGAACGAGTGCAGTTTTTTTTTTGTATTCACAATAGTTCTTTCAGAGTTCAAACTCAAATTATAATCAAATTATAAATGTTTTTGTTTTGTTTGTTTTGTTCTTTTCGCTTGTTCTCGCGTTGTTGTCGAGTATTTTTCGTTTTTGTTTTTTGTTTGTTCCTTTTTGATTTTTGTTCCTTTTTTGTTTTGTGGTTTTTTTCTTTGAAATGTCACTTTTTTTTGCTGTTTTACATCCACACGTTCACATTGCAATTGCTTTCAAACTTTTGTAACGAAATTCAATGAATTGTTGAAATATTTAAAATTATTAAAATTAACAAATGAATTCAATCAACTTTTTGATCAACTTTTGAGAGTTCTACTATTTTTTTTTTTTTTTGTATTATTGTATTTCATTCATAATATTTATTGTTTTATTTAAAACATGTTTTTTATATTTTTAGAATTTATTTATTGTTTTCAATGTTTTTGGTTGTTTTTTTTTTTTGGTATTTTTTTTGTATTAATTTTTGAATGATTACTCAGAGAGAATTTTGAATTTTTGCTCTAGGTATTTTTTTTGGTGTGCCTGTTTGCAATAACGACAGAGACGAGGACGACGACAACATGTGTTGTCGCTTATCATGCTGAACATGAACTAAAGAAAATTCCAACAAAAAAACTTCCGAGGCAAGAAATAAATGCGTTGCAAAGAGAGGCAACAGCAGCAAAATGTGCCGCAACGCAAAGAAGAAGAAGAAGAAGAAGAACAAGTAGACAAAAGAAGGAAAAAAAAAAAAAAAAAAAACGACATAAATACCTTTTTCGAAAATAAGAAAGACAAAAGCAGGCAGACGACGACGATAAAGAAGAGAAGACAAGAGAGGAAAAGCGAAAGTTTTCACAAGAGTTTTCGCGTGCGTGAGTTTGAATGTGTGTGTGTTTATTTGTGTGAGTGAGTAAGTGTTTGTGTGTGTGTGAGTTAGTTTCCACACATGCGTTTCCACCAGGCACCCGTGACCCGCCCTCGCCGCACCCCGAGGCGCCCTACAAAACGAGTCGACGACGACGATGAAGACGAAGCCATCGTCGACGACTCCTCCTCGCCGTATGACGCACTCACACACACAACGAGAGCTTTCCACACTCACACACACACACACACTTATAGTGAGACTTCCTGCTGAACCGAGTAGCGCCCTCTCCCTCACTCCTTCACTCCCTCCCTCCCACTCCCACTCACTCACTCGCACTCCACCACCCCAAGCTCGCTCGCCTTCGTCCACACGTTTTATTTATAGTTCGATTTCGATTAAAAGAAAAGCAAATTAAAAGCGAAATTAATTTCCTAGCAGAGACGAAGAAGAAGACGAACGAAAGAAGACACAAAGTGGACGAACGAAGACACGAAGTGGACGAAAGAAGACACGAAGTGGATGAATAAAGAAGTGGAGAAAGAAGATTTTGTGGAAGAAGAGATCAAGAGGAAGAGGAGAGGGAAAATTGATGAAGAAAAAATGGGAATCCACGCGCACTCCTTCAGAGAACGAACAAAAATATCACAAAAAGTAGAAGAAAATCGAACAAGAACGAAAACGAAAAACAAATAAATAAGAAATAAGAAAAACCAACAAAATTGAATCGTTTGCGATAAACAGATAGATGGAAGAAATAATAGTCAATTGAATCGATCGTTTAATAATTCAATTGAGTGTTGATTGGTTTTTCCTCTTCAATATTGAACGAAAGAATTCAGACTCAACTCAACTGAACGAACGTTAACCCTTTACCGGATGTCAGAGAGTTCATCGAGTTCATCAATTCTCACGTCATATACGAAAATGAACCCGAGTGAACTCGGAGGGACGGGGGAGAGAAAGAGATGGAGAGATTTGCAATAAATAAATTGGGGGAAAAAAAAAGATATCAAAGAAAAGTCTTTTGTGTTTCGTTCAATAAAAGTCGAAAAAAATAACGAAGGCAAAGACAAATAGCTCGGAGCCAAGTGCTCGAAATCTTAACCAAGTACCCGAAAGTTTAACCAAGTACTCGAAATTTTAAACAAGTTTAAACAAGTTCTCAATCATCAGTTTCGAAAGTAATTATAGTACTCAGTAGTAAATCGATTTTATCGATGGTACTACAAGAAATAACAATTTTTGCACTTCACATGAGATTTGCACTTCGATGAGTGCGGTATTCGGATAGTGGGTAATCGAATATCACTACCGAGTAATTAATGGTACTCTGTTACCAATACTTTCGAAATAACTTCGAAATAATTTCAAATAGAAAATTTTAATTGGACAATGACAATGTTTTTTTAATTAAAAGCATTTAAAAAAATTTTAAATAAAAAGAAAATTACAAAAAAAAAATATTTGAAGAAAAATAATTTAAAAAAAAATAAAATAAAAACAAATAGAAAAAAATGTTGAATATTTAAGAAAAATCAATTTTTCGAAACGTAACAAATAAAATTTAGAAATAACAAAAATTTTAGTATTGAATGAGCCTTGCAAGGGTTAAGAGTTTTTCCAAAAATTTCAAAGAACAAATTAGAAATCAATAAAAATGATAATTAATTTTTGTGTATTGTTGTTGTTGTTATAATGTATTTTGGAAAACGATTTAATACCGAGTTTATAAATCGATTTCGACAGTTTTAATGAGTTTTCACACCGATTCCTCCACGTGCGATTAATTACAGTGGAACTGATTGTATAATTTCGCAACAAAACAAGAAAGAATACATTGAAATAAATATATTGTGCGAACAATGAGAGAATATAAAATGGAATGGAAAATATAAAATGGAATGAAGAATATAATATGAAATATAATAATATGAATATATAATAAAAGGAATAATGAGAAAATATAAAATGGAAGGAATAATGAGAAAAAATAAAATTGAAGAAACAATGAGAGAATATAAAATGAAAGGAATAATGAGAAAAAATAAAATTGAAGAAACAATGAGAGAATATAAAATGCAACTCAATATGAAATACAAACTGAAAAATATTGAGTTGCATATAAATCGAATTACTTTACGATAAATCCAAAGAATGAGAAATTCACAAACACATTTATGTGTACATGTGAGATATAAGTTTGTATATATTTATTTCACATGCAATAAACTGCATTATTTATCGCATTTGCATGAAATGTTAATCAAACACCCCGAGTAAATCGAGTGTCTGAACCCTATCGAGGGAACTCCCCAGTGATCTGGACGAAAGGGACGTCGACGTCGTCGTTGTCTTTCAGCCTTCATCAACCCATCGAATGTCGTCGTCGTCTGAACTCATTTTAAAGTCCACAAGCTAACATTTTAATACATTATTTATCACAGTTTTATGTAAATGAAATTTGCATGTAAATACAAAAAAAAAAATCAATGTTAGAAGTTGTCGCGAGGAAATCGCAATAAAAAAATTAAACAACAAATTACAATCATCCAAAGAGTATGATGAAGAGTGAAATTTTCGCAATATTTTTCAATAATAGAACAGTTTTTTTTTTTTTTTTTCGTTTTTTGGGGTCTAGGACGACGTCGTGCGAAGACGCCGGCCAGAGCCGGAGACGATTCCACGCCTAAAAATAGACGAAACAACAACGAAAACGACGACGACGACGACGGCGTTCACGATGAATGATGCAAAGAATCGCATTTTTGTGTGTGGCGAGAGTAAAAGTTTAGAAAGAATATTCTTTTGCGAAAAATACGTTCGAAATACGTTCGCTAAATAAAATAGCAATTGGGAGAAAGTGGGAGAGAGAGGGAGTGTGTGTGTGAGAGAGAGCGAATGACCTCGCTTGTATTTAAAGGTCTCGAGAAACCGAAACTGCGTTCGATGGATGAAAATGTCATCGAAACTGGTGGACTATTTCTTGTATCGATGAACGTGAGAGAAAATCAGACAAATGCATAAGTTTCCATTTTAAAGCAATAGCTAAAAATACGATTATCGATTTGGAGTTAATCATTTGGCTAACGTTAGACACGGTGACATTTAAATCGTAGCGAAATTATTGATGAAGTGAGTGAGTGAATGATAGAATCGAAAGGATGACACCTGGTGAAGCCAAACACGAAGGTATTTAGAAGAATATTTAAAAATATATTTTTATTTTCACCACGAAATTTGTGAAGGTTTTATTTTTTTGGAAAAAAAGTCCATTAGTGACTAAAATTTTAAAAATAAATAGAAATTTCGTTTAGCAAATATTTATTTTTTTTTATTATTTTTCTTATATTTTGTCGCAGTAAAAAATCGATCGTAAAAAATCATCTCAAGAAACTGAAGTAAACAAAATTCTAATTTAAACTCAATAATGCAAATATTTATATGTTGTTGTTGCTCAAGATATTTTTGTTGTTGTTGTTCTTAACACCGGTCACACTTAGTCTTAATCGATTATTGTTGTTGTTTTTGTTTTATAATGTTGTTATTGTTGTTTCCAGATGGTAAACAACAAGAAACTGGAACAACAGTAATTATAATAATAATAATAATAACGTTATAATTAAAAAATCCACTCAGTAGCAACAACAAATATTTACACGATGATTAGATTAGTTTTTTTTTTTTGTTTTTCTTACAAGAAAAATTTAAATTTATTTCTAGTTGTATCTGAGTAACAAAAACAACCGATAGATTCTATCGAACCTTCGACAACAAAATTTTCTTTCTTGGTATTGTTTTTCTTACAAATAAATTGTTATTGTCTTTGTTTTGTGTTTTTTTTTTCTTGTCTATACAACCTTTGACATGAATAATTAAAGTAAACAAAAAAATATGTTGGTGTGATAAATTTTTGTCTATTTTTCTAGATGAATTTGCATTTTGTTGTTTTACTCATCATCAACCACAACAAGAACGATGATGATGATGATGATGACTTCAGTTCAATTCATGGCAACATCATCACACAATGTATCTAACCATCTCTGTCATCGTGTGTATTTATCTCTGTCTCCCTCACTCTTTCTCTTTCTCTTTGTCTCGGTCGTTCTCCTTGTCTAACGGATGAGTAATCTATTACGAGGTTGATGAATTAATTTGCGTGAAATGAACCACTGTAAACAATATATAAAGTGTCATGCATGTCATTAGAATGCAAATGACAAGTGGATCGAGAGAGAGAGAGAGAAAGAGAGAAACAAACAACGAGTGTGTGTGTGTGTGAAAGAGAGAGGGAATGAGAGAGAGTGAGAGAGATGGAGTAAAGAAACCGCACATTTAGCATTTTCATTATAATTTCTTCATGTTATTATTATGGATGGTGACTACAACAAGAACAACAACAACAACAACAAGAAACAATAATATGACAAACTTGTCCATTAGAATAATTGTTTGCTCAACTCAGTCAGAAGGAGAGAAACGAGAGACCATAAGAGAGAGAGAGAGATAGGGAGAGAAAAATGAGAGAGAGATAGGGTAAAAGACAAAGAAGGCGGAACCAATGAACGACAAACAATGACGAGTGAAAAATGATCCATATTAAATATAGTTCACCCTTTTGTCTCTTTCTCCCTCCCTCTCTCTCTCTCTCTCCCTCCCTCTCTCTCCCTCTCTCCATCAATCTCCTATCATTCCTGTCCATCATGTCGTTTCCTTGTTTGTCCGTAAGTCTATCTATTTGTCCATTGCTTCTCGTCCATTCAATTTCTCCCTCTCTCCCTTGCACAATCTCAGCCCAAACAACGCCAAAGGCTTTTATTGATCGGCAATTCTATTCTATATATAAATACATATGCGGTATGAAAGATATTAACGTCATTGAATTTCAATCGATTCCTTTCAAATTGATAATTTGTCAATTTATTTTTATTTTCCATCAACGGTAAATCAAATCGATAACAAATTTATTGATAATTTTATTTATAGCCCATCATGGATGGTTCAAAGAATTTCTGATAAAAGTATTTATTTTTGAAATTCTTTGGAAAATTTGTGCGAAATTTATTTTTTTATAATAAATTGTTTATTTGTGGAAATAACAAATTATTATTTTTTTTGCAATAACATTTTTTTTCTTTTTTTAAATAACAAATTATTTATTTTCGGAAATAAGAAATTTAATTTTTTCCAAAAATTAAAAATAGTCAATTACTTCATTTATTTTTGTTTAGTTTCTTTTTAACACAAAAAAAAACAAGTTTTTTGCAAATTGTTTTGATCTGGATTTTTTTGAGCAAAATATTTATATTGGAGTTTAAATGTTCGGACAGACATGAGACAGCAAAATCAACTGGAAATCGTTTTCGAAGAACAAAATTTACGCAGAATACCCGAGGTGTGTAAAAGTAAACAATATTGTTTTGATATATAGAAGTATATAAAGGAGAATTAGAAACGACGTAAAAAGTATGAAAAGTAAAAAAACAAGTTAAAAAACTTTTGAATAATTAAGATTTTAATGGAGCATAAACATATGTCTGTATGTATGTCGGAGGAAGATAAGTATATGTTGTGTATATCCGCCCGCAAACAATCTATTCAAGTCATGGACGACTTGACTTCTGGGAATTAAGTCGTTTGGAAATTTCAAAGAAACACTTGTTTACAAAGAGTTTGATGGTGATTGGAATGGGGGGCGTCACAGCCCGAAGGGGGCGTGGCACCATGAAGAAGAAGATGGTAAATGTCAATGCTAATAATATACCAAAGGGGGAATTTTATTTCACCAAATATGAGCAGAAGAAGAAGAAACCACAAGGATTATTAAAACGCATTTAATTGCGACAACATTTTAATGGGAAATTTCTTGTGGATTTCGTTCGTTCATTCGTTCGAGTGGAGTGGAGAAAAGTTTATAGGAATCATAAAAGTTCTTGAATACAATCGATTTCAGTGCGGTGAACGAGATTTTTAAACTCTGAAATGACTCATTTTGCGAAACCGAAAACCGAGCTTGAATCGATCGAAAAAAAATCAGCTGCCGAAAGTAATGAAATTAAAATAATCAAGAAGAAGAAAAAAAAAAAAAAAAAACAGAAAAAATACAGAAACGAATCAGGGAATAAACAAAAACGAAAAATAAACCAAAATAAAAAAAAAACAAACCAAAAATAAACAAAACGACGAGAAACAAACAAACCAAAAAAAAAAACAAAATAAATAAAAGATACAACAAAAGAGACAGCACGACAAATTAAAGAAAAAAAATTAATTTTAAGTCGTTTGAAAAAAAAAAAAAATGCCAAAAAGTGCGAAAGAGACGAATCTAGAATGGGACGGAGCGTGTGGGAGTGAGAGGCAACCACTTGTCGCATGAGTCGGGGGCTTGTCAAGATTTTTTACAACAAAAACAACAAATCAATATGTTGTTGTGGGGAGCAAAAAATATGTCGAGTGGAGAGAGAGAGAGAGAGAGAGAGAGAGAGAAAAAAAACCCCACAAACACAAACTCAAAAACCAAGTCAAAAAGTGACGATAAAAAGTTAAGAAACATGAAAAAAAGAGAATTGAAAACCAAAAAATAATCAAATAAAATGGGGGGAGGAAAAGAGATGGAGCGAGAGACAAACGTTTGTCCAAAGAAGACTCGGATGTCGATGTCTTGAACGTAGGGAGAACGTGGGAGTGAGAGAGAGGGAGGAGGGTGTGTGTGTGAGAGTGAGAAAGAAGGAGGATGTGTGAGTCAGAGAGAGAGAGAGGAAAAGGGTGTGAATGAGATGGATAACGCATAACATTAGTCATGATCGATGTCAAGAGGAGGCGACAACGACCACGACGATGAAGCAGAGGAGGACGGAAAAGAAATGAATGAAACTAAAACCAGCACATATGAAGCTTAAACGAGGGCTTTTTTTTTTAACCAAACGGAGGAGAAGTCAACGAAGAAGGAGGAGTGGAAGACTAAGAGAAGAAGTAGAGGACAACGAAAAAGAAGTAGAGGACAACGAAAATTAATAAGAGACGATGACGATGATAAAGAAGAAGTAGGGGGCGGAGTGGATTTCATTGTATGAGTGAGGTTTTTAATGAAAACGTTGTCGCTGATTCATTCATTGAAGTTTGTTTATTTCACATTTTTCGTGGTCCAAATAACTTCATCAGAGCTCGGTATTGCATCAGACACAGTTCACTCGGGTGAAATATATATATTTTTAATATTTGTACGTTTGTTTGGTGGGGGGAAGAGAAGAGAATTTCTATATTTAGTAAGCAATAAAACAATGAACATGTTTCATGCGAATGATATTAAAATTCAAAATTAAATCTCCCATCAAAACTTCTTGCATGTGGTGGGCGGAGGCCGAGGAGGAGGTGGAGAAAGTCTTCTGAAGGTCAAAAGTTGAAGAATTTATTCAGAATTTGCCCACATTTATTTATTGCTCAAACAATTCTCATGTAAACCAGAGATTTTTGTTAGGAAAATCTTTTCATTTCTCTCAACAGAAAATGAAAATTTGTTTCAGAGAAATTGAAAATTTGTTTCAGAGAAAATGAAAAATTGTTTCAGAGAAAATGAAAAATTGTTTCAGAGAAAATGAAAATTTGTTTCAGAGAATGTGAAAAATTGTTTAATTTCCCCTTCGATTTTGTTTATTTTAGAAGCAAAGAAGAGTTCTTTGAAAAAATTCGAAAAATTAAAGGAAAAGAAATAGAAGAATTCAGTTGGATATAAAATTTTGGAGAAACACTGAATGTTGCAAATTCAGAGAAGAAATTGTGATAGAAATAAACAACCAACAAAAGGCAATATTTTTTTTTTGTTTTTTTGGCTTACGTTGGAACTTTCTCTGAAACTTATTTCTCAACATTATTTCGCTAGAAGCGATCTTTCTACGAAGAAATTTTATTACTAAAGTAAGGCCGAAGAATAATAAAAAACTTCGTAGAGAAGATATTTAAATAAAAGAAAATAAAATTATATTAAAAAAACGTGAATTTGGCATTTACAAAAAACTTTTAATTTAATAACAAAAAATAAATAAAAATACATATAAAAGTAGTTGATTTCGAAATAATTAAATATATCAAGAAGAAGAATTATTGTTCTGATGTATTTTTGTTCTTCTTTAAAATTGCTGACGCAAAACTCAACACGTGCGCTCTCTCTCTCCCTCTTTCCTGCTTCCCCTCACAATCTCTCTGGCTAACTCCCTCCCTCCCTCTCTCTCTCTCTCACTCTTTTCCTCAACACGAAATTCGTGTCAATATATTTGTTTTCTTTTTTTTGATTTTTTATTTGATTTGTTTGCACCATGTCACTGACCCACAACTGATTGCATGTGTATTAGTTTGTTGATTTATTGGTATTTATTCAAACGGATATGTTACATTACAACAACAAACACACAACAACATCAATTATGTATGCCAGTAATAAGAGAGAAAGACAACGATAATACTTTCAAATAGGTAAAAAAAAAACTAAATGAGAAAATTAAGTGTGATGAGTTTACTTTTTGAAAATTAAAAATAGATAATGAATGAAAATTTTAAAAATAAAATTAAAAATTAAATTAAAAATTAAATTAAAAATTAAATTAAAAATTAAATTAAAAATTAAATTAAAAATTAGATTAAAAAAAAAATTAAAAGAAAGAATAAATTTAATCAAAAGTTCCTTTACTATTTACTTATGCGTTACCAATGCCTCGTATAAAGTGGAATTCAATAAAAATAAAAATATGTTAAAAAATATAATTAAATAAAATCAAAGAAATTAATAAAATAAAAAAAGAGTTACAAAATGAATAAAATAAAAAAAAAGTTAAAAAATGAATAAAATAAAAAAAGTTACAAAATGAATAAAATAAAAAAAAGTTACAAAATGAATAAAATAAACAAATTAAAAAAATGAATAAAATAAAAAATTAAAAAATTAAAAATAAAGAAATTAAAAAAATTAATAAAATAAAAAATTAAAAATAAAATAAATAAAATGACAACAACTTCGACAGCACAACACGACCTTGGTCAAAACTACGCAAAATCAAGAGTTTATTTTCGATGATTTTTTTTTTTTTTGCTTATTCCTCTTTTCGTGCTGAAGTGCTGAATGCGTTCGTTGTAAGCATTTTAATATCTCATTAAAATGTCAATTTTTTTTTTTTTTGTTAAGTATGTTCTTACTGCATTTTCAATAACGACGTTTGCAAGAACTACTTTTTTTCGTCTTGCAGAAAACTTGACATTCAGAAAACATGACATTCAGAGAACTTGACATTCAACATTGAAACCTGACATTCAGTTCAGTTCAGTTCACAATTGTGAGAGTTCAATAACGAAACTCCCACACCACAAAAAAAAAAACTACATATTGATTCATCTACTACTAGTAGTAGTAGTTGAGTTTCACCTCCCACAATCTACTCCGCATTAATAATTAATTAAAGAATTAAAGCCTTTGTGATGAAACTACTGAGAGTTGAAATCATTTCCTTGGGCTTTACGGAAATAAATAACAATAACTCCAAGTACATTCAGTTGTTTAGAATTTACTGTAATGAATAATCAACGGAAAAGGAAAAGAAATATTATTCAATAGTAAAATAGTAATTAATAAAAAAAATAACAACTCATGACATGATGTGTGAAAATGATCACGATTTCAAAGAGTTGATTCTTGAATTTCGAATTAACAATTAATAACAACAAAATAAAAAAAAATATATGTGGGAAATTACACAAAAAGGGGAAAAAATATCAGAAAAATATTAAAGGAAAAAAATATATAAAAGAAAATATATATAACAAAAAATATAATAACACAACGGAAAAAAATCACATAAGTGAAAAATGACAAAAAATGAAAACAAAAATCACAAAAAGAAAAAAAAAAACAATTAAGCGTAATTTATTTGTGGAAAAAGTTAATGAACCTCGAACAAATGACTTTTGTTTAACGGCACATGAACAGATCGAGAAACGACCTGAACAACCCAACGTCAGACAGACAGACAGAACGACGGACAGACAGTAACAAGATATTTGTATTCATGTGTAAAATATTATGAAAAAAAAATACAGATAAAACTTGAAGCGGATTTTCAAGTGCCATTGAAATTTACTTCCGCTTTCGTAAAAAAAAATACTTAAAACCAAACAAAACACAAAACAACAACAAATAAAAAGAACACCATAAAAGCTTTTGAACCGCTCACTCAATATCATAAATTACAGCGAAAGAGAGAGAGAGGTCAAGAGAGCGAGCGAAAGAGAGAATATAAGTGAAAAAAAAAAACATGACAAACAAGAAATATTTATAAGGATTTAAGTACGAATATCTTATGTTAAAAAAAAGGAAATTACAAAGAAAATGTAAAAAATAAAACACAATAAAAAATATATAATTATAAATAAAGAAATCATGTAAAGAGAGAGAAAAAATACAAAAAAATATTCAACAAAAAAGAAGAGAAAAAAAATACGAAAAAATTTCAACACAAAAGTAGAGAAAAAATACGAAAAAATAGTCCACAAAAAAATAGAGAATTATTAATGGCAAAAATTTAATAATTGAAATCTAATAATAAAATAGTAGTAACGCAACTTTTCACTCCCACTTGAAGAAACTACCTTTTTTTGCGTTTGAATGTGTAGTTGTAGTAAATTCTGTAGACGCATATAATTTGTCTTTATTATTGTGGTAAATTTTGTTGATTTCTGGTCAAAATTATTACTGTATATTTTATTGTTGTGGTTGTACTGTGTGAATGTATTTTGTGTGTGTGTGTGTGTTTTTTTTTTTTTCTTGTATATATTTCGGGTGTCGTTTGTAAATTTTAATTAAACTGAGGTCAGACACGCGAAGGAAGGCGCGCGTGTTTAATTTTACTGCTCGATGGTAGGTTGGACGGACTTTGGGCCGGAGGTGGGTCAAAGCGGTAAACAGAAGAGAGAGAGAGAGAGAGAGAGAGAGAGAGAGGGGGGAAACAACGGTACGACTATGACGTTGAAACCTCCGGAAGAAGGTTCAAAAGAATAACAAAGAAAGCAGGTTTAGAAATTAAATGGTTTAAAAAATTAAAAGGTTACAAAATTAAAAGAAAGCAAATATTCATAAGATCTATTTTTTGAAATATCCAAAAATAACTCGAAGGTTGAGACAAAGTATTTAAAGGCAAAGTATTAAATGGCAAAGTATTTAAAAAATTAAAATTGAAATCGAAAATAAAATTCCATGGAATAAAATTACTCAGCTCTCGTTCATAATGTAATTAATATACCCGAGTGAGTGGGAGAGAGAAGGCTGATGATAACAAAGGATGAAAGAAAGTGAAAGAGAGGTTGTAGGGGGGTGAAATTAGTAATTATTCTGCGTTGAAATAGAATTAGAATTTTGTTGCTTGAAACATGACATTTAGACGTGGGATCATTCAACGGTCGGTCCCTGGTCCCTGGTGACCTTTGGAATTCCTATTCCAAGGTTCTTGAGTGAGTGAGTTGAGGGAAGAAGAACAAGGCCGACAGTAAATGGACAGCAAAAGCAACAAGAATTAGAACAATAACAACTAGAATTAGAACAACAATAACAACTAGAATTAGAACAACAATAACAACTAGAACAACAACAAAAAGAACATGATGATAGTGAACCAAATGAGCAAGAAAGTGGCTAACAAAGAGAGAGAGAGAGAGAGAGAGAGGGCGGTAGATGTGGGTGGAATAAGGTAAATTACTTCAATTAACAATGTTGTTTCATGTTGTTCTTTTTGTTGCTCTTATTGTTGTTCTTTTTGTTGCTCTTATTATTGTTCTTATTGTTGTAAATATGACGAAATAATCTAATTTTAAAAAAGCACGCAACAACAAATTGGAATAATTTATTTACCAACAAAATAACGGATAAGGTCAAAATGTAAATGTTCGAAAGATAAAGAGAGAGAGAGGGAGAGAGAGAGAGAGAGGGAGAGAGAGAGAGAGGGAGAGAGAGAGAGGGAGAGAGAGAGAGAGAGAGAGAGAGAGAGAGAGGGAGAGAGATAAAGAGAGAGAGAGAGAGAGGGAATAAAATGAAATATAACGATGGCGAAATGCACGAGATGGGAAGAAATAACAAAAACAAAAACCAAAAAAAGTGTGAGTGAGAGAACAAATATATGATAAGGATAATGATAAGAGAAGTAGTCGTCGTCGTCATCAGTGTTGCCACAGGGTGATAAAATTTATGAGGAAACTTTTCCATCCCACGCCTTTGCCTCTGTTTTTCCCATCTGATTTGATTTAATTATCACTAGTATGCGAAATATAAACTCATACACTGAGAAAAAAAAAACATGCCAAACGAAGGAATGATCTTTTTTCGATATATAACAAAGTTCAATCGGATGTTGATTTCATTATCAAATATTATTGAATTGATATTCGTTTTTTCAGGTCTTCCCAGGTTTCTATTAACGACAATCATAATTTATTATTCTATTATCTAAATTTTTGTTCTCTTTTTCACTCACTCATTCACTCTTTCATTCTTTCTTTCTTTAATTTATTATTGAAATGTTATCTTGTGAACATAACCTAAAAAAGATTTCTATATAGTTGCATTTATTAGAGCAATTGTTGTTGGTCTTAATTTATTGTTGTTGTAGTTTTGTTATTGTAAATTTATTGTTGTTGTTATGTTATTTTAGATTTATTGTTGTTGTTTTATTATTGTAGATTTATTGTTGTTGTTGTTCGTGTTATAATTTGTTAGCGCTCTTGTATCGAAACCTTAATGGATTTCGGAAATATTTGATTTATTGAAGTCAATGACGATGACGATGACAACGACGACGAACGAAGACTTCTGTGCGTCGGTCTGTCTGTCTTGCCTCGCCTGGATATCTATACAAATATTTGCCACAATATGTCTGACCTGATACAAAATTATCAATGAAAACATGTGCCTTCGTTATCGTTGGAACATAAACAAATAAATAAATTGGAAAATCAAATTATTTTGATTTACGTGGAGTTTTTTTTTTTCTTGATTTCTTTGATTGACATTCGCAGGAAGTTCGCCATTTCTTGATAGAAAAATTTATGGTGACGGTAATTAATTGAATTTTTATTAGATTGGAAAAAATTTCAAAGAGAAAAATATTTTTTATAATATTATATTTTTTATAAAATATTTGAAATATTTGATTTGATTTTTATTTTTTTAAAAACATAAATTTTATTTATTTGGCTTTTATTATAGATATTAATTTTTTTTATTTTACTGTTTTAAAATTCTATTATTTTATATATATTTTTCATATTATTTTTTATATATATTTTTTGTACATTTTACATTTATATGAGTTTCTTTATTATTATTTTTACAGTATTTTTTTTTTAATTTTTATCATATAACACAAGCCCAAAACAAAATTCTAACTTTCAGAAAAATGTTCTTCAACATATCATGAGGAGTGAAAATATTTTCGAAATCGAAGTTTTTATCATTATTTCACGTGGAAACCTCGAGCCTTGCATGAGTTTAATGAACATGAAATGACTTTTATCATGGTAATTATATTGTTATCAGTGCGAAAAATTAATTCCATTTAAATCCTTAACTATATAGCAATTATATAGTAAATAGTAGAGCGAGCAGGTAGGTGTGAATGCCTTTTGTCGTCAACTTCAATGACAATTGCTGAGGATTTGTCTTGTTTACACGGGCTTGTGATCAATTCGAAACAATGATAATGACAATGAGACAATGAGAACAATAACAAGAACAATAACAATTATGTAGTATAGAAATAATACAAAATAAATACCAAATGATGGCAATTAAACTTGTGTCATTTAACGACACGACACGACACAATACGTTACGATAGAAGAATAAAAGATTTCCATAATGATTGGAAACAATTATAAAAAAACACATGTCATCGTCGATCGATGGGATGTGATGTGGATGGAACAAAAGACGAACCAAATAAGGATATGAAATAATGAGTGACGAAAAGGGAACGAAATCAATGTAGAAAAACTGTTGTGAAGAAGGGAGCAAAGGGAGAGGAGACGAGTAGAGAAGAGGGGGGAGTGGAGGAGGTGGTGGAGGAGTGAAGGAGGAGGGAGAAGAGGTGGAACAAGAGAAGAAGAGGAGGAGGAGAAGTAGTGAATTGTGGTGAACAAAGCACGACATAAATAGTTGGGCGCCTTTTACCAAACACAACTCGGACGTGATTTTATGCCAATGAGTCGGACGACACAAGCAGACAGACAGAGAGACAGACACACAAACGGACAGACAAATCAACAGACAGACAGACAAACGGACAGACAGACAGACGGACGGACGGACAAGAAAATAACCAGACATCACAATAGATATATGAATGAAGAGAGACAGAGAGGGAGAGAGAATACCATGAGAGATATTTGGACAAAACAATAAACGGACAGACGACAGACAGACAGTTGGCCAGACAAACAATCGGACGGACAGATAGAGAGACAAACAATCGGACGGACAGACAGACAGACAGACATTCGGACCAATGACTCGACCAATCATTCAAGCAAAACACAGAATCGACGATGAGAGAAGAGTCGAATGAAGAGAAAGAGAGATAGAGAGAGAGAGAGAGAAGTAGACAAATAATAATCCAAAGCAAAGGAGAAGAGACGGAGGAGGAGATGGGGAGACAGAGGAAGATGTGGAGAGGGAGAAGAAGAGAGAGAAAGATGGAAAAAGTGAGGCGGGGAGAGAGGTTTTTGTTAAGGAATGTGTTTTCTTTTGGTTGTTGTTGTTGCATCGTGCGTTGCATTTGCTCTCATTTCATTTCGTTCGAAACGAGACGCACCCGACGTCGTCTTCGTAGTCGTTTTTCGTCTTTTTCGAGACGAAGGCGATCGGAGGAAAGCGTAGCCGAGGGAGCCCGAAGGGGAGTCGGGTGGATCGCACGAAGTAACGAAGCAATGACGTCGTTGTCGTCGTCGTGGTTGTTGTTGTTGTTGTCATCGTTGGTGTCGTAGACAGCGCCAACGAACGATTGTTGTTGTTGTTGTTCTTGTTGTGGTTGTTGTTATTGGTATAGCGATCACTATCGTCTTGTTGTAATTGTGTTGTTTCTTGTCAATGTATTGTCTGTTGTTGTTTTTTTTTCTTTGTCACAGTCTGGTTTTTTGTTGTTGTTGTTGTTGTTGTCAATGAGACGTCGGTTGTTGTTGTTTGAATTGTTTTGTTGTTGTTTTTACTTTTATGTTGAAGTTTTTCTTTTGGTTATGCTGTATACGATTTTTTTTTTTTAGAGATTATGGTTTTTGTTGTTAATACGATTTGTTTTTGTTGTTAATACGATTTGTTGTTCTTGTTACGATTTGTTGTTCTTGTTACGATTTGTTGTTCTTGTTACGATATTATGTTGTTGTTAATATTTTTTTTTTTTTGTTACGATTTTTTTGTTTTACGATTTTTTGTTCTTGTTGTGTAGATATGTTTTTGTTATAACAATTTTGTTGTTGTTGTTACGACTTGTTATTATTGAATCGGTGGCTTTTTTTTTATGTTCGTGCTCGTGTCCGATTCGGGAATTCTCTGAATAAAAAAATTCAACGCGCCCAGACGCGACCATGAGTCGGACGAACATCGAAAAGATCAGACCAATGACCACAACACATTGGTTTGGGTTTGAGGACGTGGTGGACGAGGTGAATGAAGGACGGTGGAGAAGGACGACGACAACGACCGCGAGACGACGACGACGCCAACAGTGAAGATGATTTAATTTTCGATTTATATGAGTTTTTATTTTTAATTTTTGATTTCTTTGAGTTTTCATTTTTGATTTCTTTGAGTTTTCATTTTTATTTATGATTTTGAGTTTTTATTTTATTTTGATTTATATTTTTATTTTATTTTGATTTATATTTTTATTTTATTTTGATTTATATTTTTATTTTATTTTGATTTATATTTTTATTTTATTTTGATTTTATTTATTTTATTATTTTTCAAGTTATTTTTTTTTTTTAGTATTCGTCTATTTTATTTCTTTGGGTATTGGTTCTATTTTGATTTCTTCGAATTTTATTTTAATATATTTTTATTTATTTTTCTTCATTTTCTTATTTCATTGATTTTTGTTTTATTTTATTTTATTTTCTATTTTCAATTTCTTTAAATTTATTCTTTTAGATTTTTTTAATTTCTTTGAGTTTTCCTTTTTATTTCAAATTCTTTGAGTTATCTTCTTTTTTCCGATTTCTTTGAGTTTACTTTTTATTTTGATTTCTTAAAGTTTTCTTTTTTTTCGATTTCTTTTTATTTCGATTTCTTTGAATTTTTCTTTTTATTTCGATTTCTTTGGATTTTTCTTTTTATTTCGATTTCTTTGGATTGTTCTTTTTATTTCTCTTTAAATCCGTCGGTGAAGAATTTCAATTGGTATGCGATCCACAGACAGACGACGAGTGGATGAATGTGGCGTATCGAGGAGACGTGGGGCCAAAAGAGCAAGAGGAGAAGACCAAGAGATAGAGAGAGAAAGAGAGAGAGCAGGCAAGAGGGAGAGAGGGAGAGAGAGAGAGAGAGATAGATTGAGTGAGATGAACAACATGTGGGGTAGATTAAAATGCGTGTGCGGCGCTAAGGAAGTTGTCACAGCGACAAATGCGAGTGGGATAAAAGAGGAGGCTTTTTTTTTTGTTACAATTACAATCACAGCCACGATAGTAGAATGATAAAAGAATTTCTAATGAGGTTGGTAAATTATATGAGAGCCATTTAAATGGGGTTTTTAATGGTATTATAATTAAAAAGGTTTTTCAAAAATTTCACACATTTATGGAAACTATTATAAAAAGCTTCAGAAAGTAGTTTTATAATATACCGAAAAACTTTGGAAGTTACTAAAAGACTTTAAAAATTTTATAAAACTCTTCGAACCTCTTGAAACCTCTTTGAACCCTCGAATCGAGACTTTAATTTCATTGACTCTTTTCGACTTTGTCTTGTTCGCGAAGTTTCTGCACAAAAATTTCTATAATGATGGCCTAAAAGTCTTGGTAAATTTCCATAACAAAAGCTGTCTGCTGTAGTTCTTGATTGTTGTTGTTGGTAGATTTCGTTTTTTTTTTTTTTTTTTTGTTTTTTTGTATCGATCATGATTCGTTCTTCTCTCAATGATCTGATTTGATCTGGTTGTTGTTGTTCTTCTTCTTCTTGTTGTTGTCTTATTCTTTTTCTTCTTCTTTATCGTCTTCTATAATATTTAAGTGTTGTTTTTTGTTGTTGTTATCCCTTGTTGTTGTATCGTAAACTAACACACGAGTTCCTCTTTCTAAATGAATTCTTCAACACGACTCGTCCCGTTGGTTCATTAGTTGCTTCTCTCTCTCTCTCTCTGTCAGGTGGATGGTTAAAGCAACAACAACAACAAGAACAAAAACAAGTAGGAGAGTAAAAAAGAGAGAAGAAGAAAAAAATCCTACACAACTACAACAATAACATGATGAGCTAGAAACAACAATTTCAATGGGAATTCGTATAATTTTCGCGAAACAAAAAAAAAACCGGTGAATCGACACAACAGACGATTGAACTTATTTTTGGTATTGGTCAAGACAGAAATAACATTAAAAAAGAGAGAGAGAAAAAAAACAAGAGCATAATAAAAAACAACAAGAAAAAAATATATTAAAAACAACAAGAAAAAAAATATAAAAAATAACAACAACAAGAGCATTATAAAAACAACAACAAGAGCATATAAAAATTACAACAACAATAGTAACATAAAAACCCCAACAAGAGTAAGAGAAAAATACAACCATTAAAAAATACAATACAGAAAAAAGAAGACGCGACAAATGAAGGCAAACGAAGACGAAAAAGTGTTGCGCCTGCGTTCTTCCCTCCAACTATCTCCATCTCTCTCTATTCCTCTCTCTCTATTCCTCACTCACTCACACACACACAGACACGCATTCTCAGTCTGTTTCTCGGCCCGGCCTCCATCGTTCGAGCCAAGTTAAGACAACATCGCGATCGTCACCAGAGACAGAAGCGAGAGGTGGAAGACAGAGACAGGGAAAGATCGTGGAGGAAGTGAGTGGAGGGGGGTGGGGGGGTGAAAGAGAGGGTGAAGAGTTGAAGGAAGAGGGAGGTAGACAGACAGAGAGAGAGATAGAGAGAGAGATAGAGAGAGAGAGAGAAGAGCTACACATTTGCAATGTTGCACTGAAGAGCAACAGTTGAGAGCATGTGGCAAATCCCTAGAAGCATAAATGGGAAAAACTAATATCGAGTAGAAACACAAAAAAAGAAATTATTTAAGGAATTTCAGAAAAAATTGAAAATTTTTAAATTGAAATAATTTAAAAAAAATTAAAACAAAATTATTAGGTATTCAAAAATGACAAAAAATATTACAAATGTTTACAAGAACGTACTGAAAAAACAAAAAAAATACCAAATGTATTTTTATAAAATACACAAAAAAAAAAAAGGTTGGACAATATTTTGAAACTTTTCAATATTAAATTTCAAATGTGAAACATCTTGGAATTAGAGCACAAATTGTAATTTTCGATGAAGAAAGTTCTCAAATTTCACACATTTCAGTCGCATTCTTTAAGAAACGTCTCATTTCTCAATCCATTAATATTATTTCACTTCACTCAATCGATAGAAAAGGGAATTTGCTAACGAAATGTCAAACAAATGCCACAGGAAACCGGAACATCCGTTCCAATTCCAATTGATTCCCCGCTTCCCTTCGAAACTATAAAATTCGAAATTCATTTCCCGTCGTTTTGTGCTTTCAGGGTCGGCGGCGACGGCAGTGGCCGAAGAGCTCTTCGTTTTTTGCTCTTCGTGGCGAAAATAGCGAAGAGCGAAAAAATGAACGAATGAAAGAAAAGATGAAAAGCACCAAAAAATATACTGGTTTAAAATTTAAGGCTAGAGCGAGATGGCCACAGCAAAAAAACTAAAAAAAAATAATAATAAGAAAAGAAGAAAAACGCAGAAACAAGAAAAAACGCAGAAACAAGAAACGAAAAGAAATGGGTGGGAAAAAATACAAGAAACAAACAAAAAAAATGTTGCAGAAAATTTTCCATTGATGAGTTTTTTCTTTTCCTTCAGCATTTTCGTATCTTTTTTTTTTTGTTCATGTTTCTGAGCATTGAAAGCGAAAGAAAAACCAAATAAAATACAAAAATAAATGAATTCTGTGAAATGTGAAAATTCGTAAAAAATGATTGAATTTAGTGGAAGGAGAAAATATATTTCAACAATTCATTAAATTTATAGGAGAAGGAATAAAATATAATTAAAAATTACAATTCCAATTGTTTTTGGTTGGTTTTTTTTTTTTTTGGTTTTAGTCGTTGTTGTTGTTGGTGTAGTAGTCGTTGTTGTTGTTGTTGTTGTTGCTTTACACTTAAACACACTTATTATTCACATAAACTGTTAATTTTTTACGGAATTCGTTTGGAAAACTTTCAGACCGTGAAGTTTGAAGCATCGAGAGCGCGAGTTTAACGAGTTTGAAAAAATATAATAATTTTCAAAGAATTTCTAATTTGGCTCGTTCGAAAATTTATTTGATATTTTTAATATATATTTTCTATATTAATTATTAATATCAATTTTTCATTAATTGTTTGTAGAAATTTTACGTTGAGTGTTTGTATAAATTATTTTTATAATTTTTCTACGATTTTTATATAAATTTTACATTTATTATTTATATAAATTTTTCATAAATTTTTTATATAAATTTTCCATAAATCATTTATAAAAATATTCCATAAATTATTTATATAAATTTTACATTAATTATTTAATGTGTTTATTGAAAATTTAATGTAACTTTATTTCAATGCAACTAGAGAATTCCTTGCAGATAATTTTTCAATAATCGCGAAATGAGAGAGAGGTTTTTGTATTATTATTATTTTGGAAAATACGCGCGCGCGCTTGCTTTTGGCCGCCTTTCAGTCGGTTTGTCGTCCGCAAGTAAACTGAGAAAAAAACGTCGCTGCTGCTGGACAAAAATTATGCGCTCCGTTCGTTCGTTCGTTCGCTCTCGCTCTGGTTCTGACTCTGACTCTCGCTCGCTCGCTCACTTGCTCTCCGCCCTCCATCTTTCGACCCACTGTTTGTCCGTCCGTTCGTTCGTCTGTCTGTCTGTCTGTCCAACCAACAACGACAACCAACGACGATGAGTTGTTATCGCTCGTGCGAGCAGCGGACTTTATCGCCGAGTCTCGCATAATCAAATAATTAAAGCAACAACAATTAAAACAGCAACAACAACAATCCTCAGAGCAACAACAACATCTATATTGAAAATAACAATAACCACATGAACCATATCAACAACAAATTAAATAAATAAGTAATAATGAGATCAAGAAAAAAAATATTTTAAAAAATAATAAAAAATAACAAGAAAAAAAAATATAAAAAGAACAAGAAAAAATTATAAAAAAAAAATAACAAGAAAAAAAATAAAAGATAAGTACAATGTAAAAACACGATAATTTTAATAATAATTGTATTAATAAATAATTTAAAGGCAGATAGAATAAATAGATAGAAGACTACATAGAATGAAAAAAAAAAAACGGGGAACGAAGTCATTTCGAAAGCAACGTGGAGTTGAGTGAAAAAGACGAGAGAGAAACCATTGAATGAATGAGTGAAAGAGTGAGTAAGTGAGTGATGTCTCTTTCCAACTTTTGTCCATTTCCGGCTCTCTTTCGATGGCTCCCCCCTCAACTGAGCCCAAGCCCAAACCTCTCTCTCACTCTCCGTGCTCTCCACAGTGAGCTCCACAGCGGTCCCGTTGGTCGTTGGTCTACCTCTCTCGCTCTCTCTCTCTCTTTCTCTCTCATGCTTCTGCTGTTATCGTGTTTTCCTTTTGTCCGTCCGTTCTTTCGTGTGTCTGTCCGTTCTTTCGTGTGTCTGTCCTTTCATTATTTTCATTCTTTCGTCCTTCGTTTCATTCCTACGTCCATCCTCCGTCCATTCTTCATGTCCGGGAGTTCTTCCGTTTTTCCTCATGTTGTTTTTCGATACCCCATCTCTCGCTCTCTCTCTCTCTCTTCCACTCTCTCTCATTCACTATCTTCTACCTTGTCCCACGTAGCGATTATAATTATTTAATGCGATTACGAAGCTTTCAAGCCTACGCCACAAGTCAGAGAAGCACTTGATGTGGCGCTTACTTGATGGAACGAGGAGGAAGCAGACGAATGAACTCAAAAGAGCGAACGAAGTCAAGAACGAGTCAGAAATAAAAAGAGAGAGAGAGAGAGAAAAATCACAAGAAACTATAGGAGACCGCATGGGTAGAAATTTCCACTCTCTTCACGATCACACGGAGATCGATCGTCGAAGGGCTCGAAAGAATGATGGAGAGTTGAAAATCGTGAGAAAATATAAAAATAAAGAGAAGGTTTCAAAGAAAGAACCCCAGAGAGGGCTCCACAGAGAGATCTAGAGAGGGATCCAAGGAGAGATCCAGAGAGGGCTCCAAAGAGAGCCCCAGAACTCCAAAGAGAAAACGGAACTACAACAAAGTGAGAACAGAGAAAATTCGAATTGATCGTAACGACTTTAAAGAACTCTACGTGATAATGTAACCGTGAGAAAACCAATTGATCGAACTTTATATTCTACAAGTCCAACAGAGAAAATTGGGAAAGGGAAGTGATTTAATTATCGTAGGTTTAGGGTTAATGGAGGGCAAAGGAGGAGAAAATGTCATCAATCGATAGGGAGAAAGTTCAATAATCCACAAAATTGGTTTGAACTTTGATAATAATGAATTAGAATAGAATGTTAAAAATAAAATAATTTGAATTTAAAAATTTTAATAAATGATAATTTTTTTTAAATTTTAAATTAAAAAAAAAATTCAAAACAATTAAAAAAAAAATAATTTCAAAACAATTAAAAAAAAAATAATTTCAAAACAATTCATAAAAAAATTCAGATTTTATAACATTTACCCCAATAATCATGAATTAATAATATAAAATTCCTATTCATAAATTTTTTTCAAATTCTTTCAATGAAATTCCTATTTGTAAATTTTTTTCCAAACACAATAAATTTCTATATGATTCCCATATTTCAGGGAATTAATTAACTGCCTTAAAAATACCATTCATGAAATCCATCCAACCATCTGGCAGCATCATAAACGAATAAAAGAGTAGCCTAAAAGTATGCACCGAAAAAAAAAAACATTCGACAATCGATGAAGCTTCTGTGAGTCATGTCCAAAGCTCTTTCAACCACGCACAACGATCGGATCCGATCCGATTTGATCACGACAACGACGACGAAAACGACGACGACGACTACGACGATGAAACTGATTACTTGGGTTATTTTTAACACGTTATTAAAATAGAAGAAATCGAAAAATAAGAGCAGCATCCCGTCTATTTTCGCACATTGTCCAAATTTATTTCCCCCCCCATTTTAAAGGAAAATAATAATTTCAATTATGATCGTGTGTAGTTGGGGATAATTTTGATCGTGTAATGGGATAATTTTAATTTTTTGTTTGTTTTCCCCCTTCTATATTCTATTTATATATTAATATGAGATTTTGGTGTTCAGTGATCTTCGCTTACCATACAGATATTATCATATTATTGCTATTAGTAGCGCGATTTTGGTGCTTGCGCGGAAATAATATGCACGGTTGACTTACCTGAAAAGAGAAAAGAGAAAGAAAGCAAAGAAATTGTTAGTAGACGATCATAAAAGAATATTACGGAAGTGACAGAGAGAGAGAGAATATTATAAGTGAAAGCATATGCGAAGCATGTGTTTTCTAATTTGTTACAGAAGTTATGGAAGGAAGAATCGGTCATGGTATGAGACGGAGGGGAGAGGATGAGGTTGAGGTTTTCGGGGAAGACTTTTCTATCCATACTTGGGATGCAAATATAATGAGTTAGAGAAAATTCCAGTCAACTTTTCATCATATGACCATGAACAAAAATCTCTTCTTTTTTATTAAATTGCAGAATAAACAATTTCGAATAATTGTTGAAATTCATTGGAAATGATATTGATCTTAATAGGGGAGAAAGCCATGAAAATTAACTGAATGAATGAATGACTGACTGCCATATCGACCACGCAACGCAAATATTGAATATCAAACACATATTCCACGTGATTTTCAGATTAAAATTTATGCCTCAGCAACAAAAACAACAAGAGAAATAGCAACAACACAGCAAACGAGACGCCAACTCGTGGAAAATCTGAATGTCAAAAGTGAAACACGACATTTTGTTTCGTGCTTCTGTGAAGTAGCACGAAAAAATATAAAAAAAAAAATAATAAAAATTAAAAAAATATCAAAAATAAAATAAAATATTAAAAGAAATATAAAAAATAAAAATAAAAAATATAAAAAATATATATCTATAAAATCAAAAAAGATATGTATAAAAAAAAATATAAAAAATATATATCTATAAAATAAAAAAAGATATGTATAAAAAATAAATAAAAAAAATATGTATAAAAAATAAATAAAAAAAATATGTATAAAAAATAAATAAAAGAAATATGTATAAAAAATAAATAAAAAAAAGTATAAAAAATACATAACAAAAGATAGGTATAAGAAAGAAATAAAAAAAAATAGGATAAAAAATAAATAAAAAAAAGTAATAAAACACAGGTATATCAAATAATAAAATATAAAAGTATAAACCAAAGAAATATGTAACCGAAAAATATATAACAAAAAAAATATTTATCAAAAAAATATATAAAAAAAAATATATAAAAAATATATATAAAAAAAATATATAGCAAACAAATATTTTGCAAAAAAAAAATATATAATACAAAAAAAATTTAAACAAAAAAGTTTAAAAAAAGTGAGAAAAATATATTGAAAAGTCAAAAATAAATCAAGAATTAAGTACAAATGACGCAAATGGAAATGGAGCAAGGAAAATTCTCACATTGACCGACGATCGTGCGGCGAGCTGAGATGACCTGACCAAGTTATTGACCCATATACCTGCCACACGTTCGTTACCCGGTGCTTCCTCCAAACTCATCATCCCGCCATCGCCACCACGACGACAACGACGACGACCACCGTCGCCTCATTCGCTCCACAACCAACGACCCGACGACAAGAGTCGCCAAACGGTCGCTTGACTGAATCAGGCGAGACGAAAAATAAAAAAAATGAGATGAAAAGAAATCCAGTGAGAGTGGGACGGAGGGAGGGAGAGAGAGAGTGAGAGAGAAGAAGAACGAACTTGAGTTTCCATTTCGTTTCGGATTTATGTGTTTTGTTTTTTTTTTTCTACAACATAAAAGCGAATGAATTGAAAAAAATTTGCAATATCACTTTCCCCTGAGAGCTTATATTTTTTTTCGAGTATCGAAAATAAAACAACATTGTTGCAAAAATCTATTGACACGAAGAGAATGTATAAAAATACTAAAGGAGAAGAAGAATCTATTTGCACGGTGATAGTGATAGATAGAGAGAAAAGATGTATGAATTTGAGCATCGTGATGCGATAATGCTTGTGCGAATAATAATAATGAAAAATATATATATTATTTTTGGCCATACGCCAGCCAAGAGGAGCAGCGACGAAATAATTAAGATGGTCACTGAAATCATCATCACCAACAAACAAACGTGTCGAATGAAAATAGTTTTGCGTGATTTGATTCATCAAATTAAAATTCTTCAAGAGATGATGGCAAGAGGCGAGGAGGGAGGGAGGGCGACGTCAGCAGATGATGAGGAGAAAAACAAACTAATTAAATATATCGAAGGAGGCAAAGGTAAAGTGTTTGCGGCTGATGAGCAACAGTTGGAACCAAAGAAAGATCTTGAAACATGACAACAAGTAGAAGGAATGGGAAATTCGATTTTATTTTCGAATAGATGATAAACTTGGAAAAACTTTCATCGGTGGGATTTGTTTCTATTGATTTAACTAGATGGCGACCTTTGATCGGGAGGGTAGAGAGCGAGAGAGATAAGAAAAATAGTTGTTTATTTGGCAAACTGCCTTACCGACACCAACAACAACAACAACATCGACATCGACACGAAGTAGATGAATTGCATTAACCGCTATACAACAATTTCAACACCTCATCGAGGTCCACGAGAAATGTGAGAACCAAGATCGAAGAGAAGCGAAAAAAACTTCGAAAACATTGACAAGAATTGCAAAAACAACAAGAATTGCAAAAACAACAAGAATTGCAAAAACAACAAGAATTGAAAAAAGAACAAGAATTGAAAAAAGAACAAGAATTGAAAAAGAACAAGAATTGAAAGAAACAAACGAGAATTGAAAGAAACAAACGAAACTAAATGGAAAATCCTTGGAATAAATTCTTCAAAAATTCAAAAAATCGACGAAAACCGAAATTTGAAAGTATTGAAAAATGAAGAACACAATGTGGAAAACAAATAGAAATTAGCACAAATTCTTTGAAATTCGCACAAATTCTTTGAAATTCGCATTTTTACAAAAATATTTATGTTCCGAAAACCGATCGACAATTGCAATTTGAAAATGATGAGAAGGAAATTATTGTATTATTGAAATTCTTGTTGTAGTAAATTTTTACAAGAGATTCTCGAAATTAGATGTTCCAAAAAGGAGAACGAGAACGATGAAATGCGGCAGAAAGGGAGGAGAAAGGAGAAAGTGAGCGTAAGTTAAAAAGGGAGTGAATGAGTTAAAGAGGGAGAGAAAGAATCGATGACGAGGTCTCGCGAGAAACCAAGCGGCATATGATCATGTGGAGAGAGAGAGAGAGAGAGAGAGAGAGGGAGAGGACGGCGAGAGAGAATTTCTTTACCTTCGACGAGTCTGCAGCGATTTATTAACATGCCAGCCAGATTTTTACGCGGATGATGATGATGATGATGATGCTGATGACGATGATGATTGTTTTCGTCTTCAGAAGATTCCGTCGTTTTTATTATTTTTTATTTTTTATCGTCGAGGGAATTTTAGATAATTTTATATAGTTGTTGTTGTTGTTGTTGTTTTGGCTAATATTTTGCCGGGAATTTTTTTGGAAAAATGCACGTGTTACGATCGTCAAGGATCGCGATACAACGACGACGACAACGACGACGACGACGACATGCGGTGAGGTGAACTGAACAATAGACGATGGTCGTGACGAAAGAAATCGAGCGATTGAATTCACCGCGACGACGAAAACAACAACAAGAACAGCATCGGGAACTAGTAGCAAGTACAACAACAACTGTAGTTAGTATAAACTAACAGCAACAACAACAACACTGGGAGAAACAAATTAAAACTAGAGCAAACACACACATACACACGAACACGCACACGCCGAAACAAAATAGTACCGAAACGGAAAGAAAAAAAAATAGAGTCACCAAAAAAAAAAAAAAAACACTCAACGATAGAATAATACTAAAGGGACTAAACCGCCGACGATATAGAAGAAGAACAAGAACGAGAGCCCCAACAAGAACGAGAGCTACAAGAAGAAGAAGAAGCAGAACAAGAGATGTTGCCACACGGAGCGAACAAGAGTTCGTTGTAAAGACGCGTTTTGTACTAAAATCTGAAATAAACTGAAAAATCAGAGCAGAGCAGAGCAAGCAGGCAGAAAGAACGTGGCGCATACACAAAAAATCAATGAATACAACAATATGTTAACAGCAACAGAAGCAATAGCAGCAGCAGCAGCAACTGCAACAATTACAAAAAGGCGCAACAACAACAAAAAGTTCACAACAACAATAAAAACCACAACAACAATAACAACATTGTACAAGTTGAACAACTCGAGATGAATACGAAAAGGAAAATTAAGAACAACAACAACAACAACAACGAAAAACCAACAGACAGAGAGACAGACAGATGGACAGACGAATCACACAGAAATAACACAACAACAACAATGTGAAAAACAAAAACCAAATAACATGAAAAATAAGCAAAGAAATTGTAAAAATAAAAAAAAATAAAATAAAAATAAAATAAAATAAAAAAAAAAATAAAAAAAATATAATAAAAATAAAATAAAAAAACAATATAATAAAAATAAAATAAAATAAAAAAAAAAAAATAAATAAAAAATAAAAATAAATAAAAGAAAATAAAAATAATAAAAGGTTATACAAAAAAAAAGCAACAACAAAAAAAAACACGAAAAATCAAGTAAAAATGAAAATGAATCGATTATTTGCAACTGAATGTTGACGACAAAGTCAGCTGCGACCGCGACTTCGGCGTCAACCAATTACAAAAACAAAAACAACAACGACGACAACAACAACAACAATTGCAACAACGATCGAACGACCGAAGCGAAGAGTTCATGAAAAATGGGGAAAACAAACGGTGGCAACGCTCGCTCGTTTATAGAACAGATGGAAATAGAATCCGCGACGACAACGACGACGACGACGACTGCATGATGATGATGATGATGAGGCAACGAAGAGAAAGAGATGGCGGTCAATTGTAAGGTTACAGAGTTGCCACAAGTTTCAGAAAATTATTCGATTGGAGGAAAAGTGATAAAAAAAAATATTAGATCTAAAGGCTGATAAATTTTCATTATTACAAAGAAGTTTCGATTCCAAAGAAAAAGAGATCAATTTAGATCTGGCAACCCACGGTCGGCAACACATGCTCATCGGACGCAAGCAGCGACCTCAGCAGAGGCAGCGGTAGCAACAACAACAATGTTAGCACCCCAGCCAAATAAGTCCTAAAATTAAAACAACGGATGACAAAAAAAAAAAAAAAAACAAGTGAGGTGACTGACTATCATTCAAGTGTCAAACAATCAGTCGATCAGTCATTCACTCACTCTGTCGATCAGTCATTCAGTCGTTCAGTTAGTGGATCAGTCATCTGATCAGTCAGTGGATCTCATTCAATCATGTGGTTTAATCATCCACCTCACGAGATAGAACAAGAGAGAAGTGAAGAAAGGACGAAGCAAAAGTTGCATTTGATGCCATCATCATCATCATTATCATCATCATCATCATGATCGACGAAATGATTTTGTGATTTCGACGATTACGACGACGATTGACGTGAAAAACAAAGTGAAAATTCAATTCGATTTTCAATGTTATATTCAATTATCAACTAAAACAATGACAAATGTGTGGTGCAACAGAAGGCCAGAAGGCCAAATTGCTACGATGCAATTGCGGCCAAGGCGACGAGAAGAAATTAACAAATTTCCGAGGAAGAGAAAACAACTTTCACTGAGAGGAAGCGCGAATCGACCAATTGAATAAATTAAAAATATTAAATGATTTCGAAATAATTAGGAGAGTAAATTACAAATTTAAATCTATCATTGGAAATCATTTTGCAATCACAGCAATTAATTAAATGGTGGTCTCCTCTTCAACATAAATCAATATCAAGTCTATACTCTGAATTGAATTGCTTCTGTTGAACGCATTAATTCACGAGAACATGATTTCTAAATTCCAATTACATGACCCGACATGACATCCACAATTATCGTGTCGACTGAGTGATTGCTAACAATTGATTGCACATCAACAAGCCGACAACAAAAAAAAAAACAACAATGAATAAAATCCTCCCACAATCCTGATGAGATGAGTCGTTTTATTGGATATTCATTGGAAACGAAGGATTGATTCCGAGAACTTGGGCTTGGCTGGGAATCACATGAGCACAAGTTTTCCATTCATTAAGCAGGGGTCAATTCAAGGATTAAAACAAAAAGAAAAAAAAAAACAAAAAAAAGAAACTTTTGCTTAGAGTTGGTTTTCAAACAAGACATTGTAAAGAAGACATGTAAAAGTCCTTGACACTGCATTCTAAAACAATAGATGGCTCGACAAGTTTGAGTTTGAGGACTGCGTCAAGTGTCGACCTTTCAGAGAGAACACAATAAAGAACAACCAAAAGAGCACTCAATCGATGGACACGTCCACACACGAACATTTGCAGACGATGAAATATTCATGGAAACATATTGTATTTGGTGCAACGCCAAAAAAAAGTCTAAACTTTATTTTATATGGATAGAAAAGAGAACGTAGGATCGGATGGGATGGGATGGGGGAAAAGGGAGTGACAGAAGGAACGAACTTACTGCTTGTTTTGACGCCTCCCAACACTAGGTTTGGCGGCTGCTTATTGCCCTCAGCGAATGAGGTTGTCCTTGGACGTCCGCTCATGTCGTCGTCGTCTTCTTCTCCTGCTGCTGCAGCTGCTGCGACTGATGTTGCTGCTGCAACGTTAGCGGCAACGTTATTAACTGGATGATTTAGGGTTTTGGCTAGGACGTCACCACTGATATCCTTTGTCGAAGCCGTTGCGAAGCAGATGCGTGCTAATTAGGTTTCCTTTGTGAAATTATTATATACAATATTTTCTATATAAAATATTGATTTGGTTTTTTTTTTGCTTCTTTAGCTAATCTTCTTCTTCTTTTGCTTCTGCTTCAGTTTATTGTTTGTTGTTGTTCTTGTGGTTGGCAATGTTTAGCGGAAATTACAAGCACACGGTTGTTGTTGTTGTTGTTATTATTGTGGTTGGAATAATAAAATGTTGTTGTTCCTTTTGGAATCTGAAAGATTGTAAAAAAAATAATCTTATCAATACCAAAATTTTCTCATATTGAAATTCATTTGAATGGAAAATACTTGTTGATTAATGAACACCTTCTAGTTGTTGTTATAGTGTAGTTGTTGTTGTTGTTGGTTATGCTTCCTCTTCTATTTCCTTATTCCACTCCACCAGCAGGTGTTTTTTCTTTGAATTGCACAATTGTAAATGTTCATCTAACTTGTTTTTTTTTTTTGTTTGTATTCTTTTTATTTCGGTTTTATTTTGTTTCGAAAAAACAAAAAAAAAAATGGTGAAAAATAGTTGATGCCAAAAATCTTCTCCTTTATTGTTGTTGTAGTTTATTTTATTTGATTGATTTACATTTCACTGATGTTGTTGTTCTGGTTCATGCAATTTGAAGATGCTGCAATGATAGAGAGAGAGAGAGAGAGAGAAAAAAATATTAATTTAAAGAACGCATTAAAATGAGAGAATACAATTTCCGATGAATTAATTTTGACGTTATTTTTATTATTTTTAATATTTTTTTTTTGTTTTTGTTTTCATTCATCCGATAGCTTCGTCATAATATTTTGTATTTAGATTTATAATTGATGTTGTTGCAGATTCTATATAATTGCTGTTGCCGTGATTTACGCTCATGACCAACCGAACTTTTGGCACTTGTTTCCCCACCACTAAGATAACAAGAGCGCGCGGGTGGCAACGTCAGAGCCGACAATTTCATCTCAAAACTCAGACATTCAGTCGCTGCTGCAAGATTTTTTCTTCTACATCATTTTATTTCAAATTTTTTCTTTTTATATTTTTCATTATATTTTTTTTTTTTCTTTATATGTTTTCTTTATATTTCAGATAATTATGTGCATCCGTCGATCTGTGTGTGTGTGAAGAATTTTTTGGCCACAATTTTGAGTGTAGATTTTTTATTTATTTTCTTACATTTTTCTATTTTAGTTTATTTTTCTATTTTAATTACATTGGTTGAGAATGAGAAATATAAAACTAAGTAGAGTGCATCATATACAAATGTATATAAGTGCATTATTGAGTTTTTTTGTCGATGCCTAAAAGTAGGCGATAAAAATGCAATTAGGAAACTGCGACAAAAAATGCAGGTGAAAAGGATTCTCTCTACGAGAAAAGGAGAGAATAAAAGAAAAGTGGAGAATAAGAGAAAAGTGGAGAATAAGAGAAAAGGAGAGAATAAACAAGAACCATGACCTTAGTTAGGGTTTGAAGTATTTTCATGAATAGATTACAAAGAAATGTTATTTTTAACTGAAAATTCTGAAATGAAAGTGAGAGAAATCATAGAAAATATTTCCAAAAATAACGTATGAATGAATTCTTTGACTGTTTTTCTGTGCTCACACTATCGCCCTTTAGAAAACTAGAACACAATGAACCTGGGAGCAATATATTTTCGAAGACAATAGATTTCTATGGTGCATAAAATAAATCACTGTTGAGAGGAGGAGGAGAAGGTGAAGGAGGAGGTAAAGGCGAAGGAGGGCTAATGAAAATGTTGGTCAATATTTATGGGATGGGTTGGAAAAGAAGAGTGGAAAAGGAGAGTGGAAAAGGAGAGTGGAAAGAGAAAGGTAATGGAACTGCTTTATCGACACATGTACCGACCTGGGTGGAGAAAGAAGTTTGGCGCCTACAAAACATGAAAGAGGCGGAAAAATTAGAAGAAAATATTACTAAAAATAATAAGAAAGTAGAAGGAAAGTATGTAAGAAGAAGGTATGAAAAAAGGAAAGAATGAATGAATGAAAGAGACAATGACAATGATAAAGACAGAGAGAGAGAGAGAGAGAGAGTGATTTTAAGGGAAATGAGAACTGAGAAAGAGTAGAAAGATGACCAAAGTTTATGGGAGAAAATAGAACAGAGAATAAGGAAGAAAATAGAACAGAATAAAAGAGAAAATATAAGAGAGTGAAAGGGTGAAAAAAGAACAGAATAAAAGAGAAAATATAAGAGAGTAAAAGGGAGAAAATATAAGAGAGTGAAAGGGAGAAAAAAGAACAGAATAAAAGAGAAAATATAAGAGAGTAAAAGGGAGAAAATATAACAGAGTGCAAGGGAGAAAATAGAACAGAGCATAAGGAAGAAAATAGAACAGAGTGCAAGGGAGAAAATAGAGCAAAGTATAAGGGGGAAAACATCATAGAACCGAGATAAATATGGAAGTAGAAGTGAGAAAGCCAATATTTGGAACGAGAAGGAGATGGCGAATATTGATCATCTACGAATAACATGGAGAAGACCGAGATCATCTATCCTAGTCACAGAGAGTCTTCTATCTACACGCACCAATAAACCAACACACACACACACACACACGCAAATATATATGCAAAAGCGTGCAGACACACACACACACACACACATAGCCACATGTATAGACCATGGCTTTATACAATTTTGCAACGAGCAAAACTTGACCCAATTATTCAGTCAACGTCAGCGTCAGCAGAGAAATGCGAACGATACAAAAACAACTCAACTCAAGCACCAATAACACCAAAAAAAAAAACAACTATAGCAACAATAATAACAACAACAACAACAACATCGAAAAGAGCCCCAACATAAATCTAAAAGAAACGTATATTTATTCACAAGAAAATAAATTCTACGCAATAGTCTAGTTTTCTTATTTCTCCTCCACCTCATTCTCTTTCTCTCTCTAACACTCAAACTTCTTTCTTTCTTTCTTTCCCACTCACCCTCTCCCTTATCTCACTCACTTTCTGTCTGGTATTTCGGAGCTTTCTATGTCGATGGGTTTGCATATTTGTGCAAAAGAAGAAATTTAATAGAAATAATAATAATAGAAAACGAAAAAAAAAAAAACAAAACCAAAAAAAAAATAAAAGTGTTGTGAAGAATGTGAAACAAAGTGAAGGGATCGTAATGATAGTGGGTAAGAGAAGAGAAGAGAAGAGAAGAGAAGGAAGAAAATGAGTAGAAGGTGGGGTTCAAACAAAATACAAAATTAATAAGGAAACAATCCAAATATTGACAAGACATATGAAGATTTTCAATTATTTTCAAAGTTCTTTTCAATGTGATTGTTGTTTTATTGTTTTTGTTATTCTTCTTCTGAATGCAAGCGACCAAACTACTTGAAAACAATGCACAAGAAGACAGATGAATTATATGGATCAATGGATTAAGTGTGGAGACAAATGAAAGACAGACGGTGAGATGGACAGACGAGAAAAGTGAATTGATAGCACTTGAAATTGACAAATATATTCACAAAAAGGAGAAATTGAAAAATATATTGACAAATAATAGAAAAATTCTTTGGTTTTATCCAAAAGGCCATCAAGAAATATGAAAACTTTTTACAATAAAATTTCTTTCTATAGACCAACAATATATAGAACATTTATAACTATCTAATATTGACTTTACTATTCCCAGAATAAAAAAGTCCACGATTATAGAAATATAACTGCATGATAATGATAACCTTATTTCTAGAAGAAGAAGAAGAAAAACAAATAATTGGAAGGAAGGAAACACGAGCGAGAGAAGAAAATACGAGAGAGAGAGAAGAAAATACAAATTACACTTGTCACAAAGAACAAAACCACAACAATCTGTCTGTCTTTCTGTCTATCCCTCATACATTTGTTGTTATTCCTAATTCTCATTCTGTCTCTGTCTCGTTTGAATAAAATGAGCAACAAAAAAAAAAAAATATATGAAATAAATATGATCTGATAACCCAGATTTAAAGTTGATTTTGCCAACAAAAACACTATGTTTTGTAATGAAAATCATGTAATTGTATTTGTAATGAGAGAATGACGATGGTTATGATGATGATGAGGATCACGACGACGATGATGATGAGGATGATGATGATGCGTCTCTAGGATTACGGAAATGGTGTCAAAAGTGACCAGGGGTTGAGACTGAGACAGAGAGACAGAGAGAGAGACAAAGAGAGAGAGAGAGAGAGAAAAATGAAAATGTGGGACATCAAAAGAGGAGGAAAAAGAGAAACAAGAGACAAGTGTAAAGGGTTCAAGAGAATCAACCAAGTGGACGAATGTGGGCCATCGATAAAAGGTTGAGCGAATTAAATGGGATATTTAAATAAATCATTGATATAACAATTGATGCAGCAATTGAGAACATTTATACAGAGAGAAAATTGATATGGAGAGAGATATGGGGAGCGAGAGAGAGAGAGAGCGATGGAGAAATGGAGAAAGAGATCGAGAATTGAGGAAGTAGTGAAAGAAACAAAACTCAAGAACGAGTTAATTACAAAGTAATTATTTAAATAAAAATATTAACAAAGAATAATTCTATGAAAACACGAATTTTGGTTGAATTTTTGGTCGAAGTATATAATATAATAAGATATATATAAGCCCTGGTAACAAGCGAAAATTCTCAAAAATATCGACAAAAAAATTATTATAAAAAATTATTATTATTTAAAATAAACAAATTAAAAATCAATAAAAATAAAAAAAAATAAAACAAAAAAAAAACATATGTGATAAAATAAAAAATAAAAACATAAATGAAAAAATAAAATGAATGAATTTCAAAAAACCAAAGGAAAAGGAAAGAAAAAAGTGCAAAATGTCACGAGTTGGTTACGAGGGGGAGAAAGAGAAAAGAAAAAAAAAAGAGACAACGAGTCAACGCACACTCAGTACAAAAGTGAGCGAGAGAGAGCGCATTGTTCTAGAAGAGAAAAGAGTGCCAAGGGAAGGGGAGAAAGAGAGCAAAGAATGCGCAAGAGCAGAAGAAAATTTCACACACACGACACTGGGAGAAGAAATGAAAATGCAAAAAAAACTTTCGATTTGGAAACCCTTGCAAAAATATGGAAAATTATTAAGAAAAATTAAAAATTTCAACAACGAAAATTTCGATTAAAATCCAATAGAATAAAAATCAAATTTATTCGAAAATATTTAGGCCGTCTTCGTTGGCCCAGTTTTTACTTGCACGAACTTAAGCCGATCCCCACCCAACACGAGTCCTCTCCACACACATTTTTGGTTGTACCTTTTTCCCAATTCGACCAGATTTTCATTAATTTAAATTCTTCTGAAATTTCACAAATTGAAAATTTTAGAATTTTTCATTTAATTTTCTTCGAGTTTTTCGTACAAAGACATTCACACGTAAGAGGAGCACACGATGATTTCTGCGACATTGAAAATTATGAAAAATTTACGAACGGAAACGACAACGAATTTCGAACGAAGAATTTACCGAAAATATTTCCAGCATTTTCTTTCACATCTTCTTCGCTTTTCTTTGCTTCTGAGTTCGAGTGAATTTTAAACATTTTTCTTATATATATTTTTTGTTTGTTTTTAGCTTAAAAGGAATTATAGTGAATAGAATTATTTGATTAAATTGAAAATTTCCGAATGAAGAAAATGAATTTTGAGTTTTTCATCGTCGTCTTCGTGGTCGTGGTCGTTGGTTGCAACGAGTTTTGTACACTAGGGAAAAGGAAGGAAAATCCAAGCGACCGACCGTCAGAAGAACGAACGAACGAACAAACGAACAAACGACGAGCGAGCGAGCGAACGAGCGAGAGAACAACGAACAAACGAACGAACAGCCGACCCATCGACCGTCGCAGGACCGACGACCAAAGAGAGACAGGGAGAGCAAAAAGAAAGAGAAATAAACGTGAGAGAGAGAGAGACAAAAAGAATGAGAAATAAACGTGAAAGAGAGAGAGAGAGAGAGAGAAAGAATAACCCGAAAATCACGGAATCTCGTGGAGATTCAAAAACAACAAATGGGAGCAACTAATTTGACTACTACTTTTTATTTTTGGGAGTGTTGGAATTAATTCCTACTGCGACCTACTATCGAGGTTTATTTTTTGTCCATTTCTCTGGAATTCCTCTCGTAAGCGAGTTTATATTTACTTTATTTTTTTTCCCCTGTTGATGACGACAACCAACCGATGGTCGATGGTTTACATCAAGGGAGATCAAACAGACGACGACGACGACTACGATGAAGAATCTCGGTAGCAACGATGATGATGACAACGACAGATAGGAAGGAGGCAACGATGAGATGGAGGAGACGACGACGTCATCATGGGGAAGCCCCCAACAACATCAGAAAGAGAAACAAACACACACACAATGAGACAGAGAACTGTTTCGTGCTGGGTGGCAACGCTTCGAAGAGAAATAATTGTAGAAGAAATATTTGTAGTTTTAAATGATGTGCGAACAACTTTAGTGATGGGATTTTTTTTGTTTTTTCTACTAAAATAACCTGTTATTGGTGGGAAGAATGATTGGTCAGGTTTTCAAATGACATGACAGAAATTTTGTATTCTTTTTTTTATCGAATTTTTAGAAATTGAGTTCGAATATTTTTTACACAAAAATCTTATTATTTTTTTTTTCAATTTAGTTTTAATTTATTTTTGGAAATTTTTGTTCAAATATATTTTTTTTTATTAACTTATTTTTCATTTTTGTAATTTTGTTTTTTTATTTTTTTTTTTATATTTTTTAACAACCAGAAAAATGTATATTTTTATAATTTATATTTTAATAATATATATTTTTTATAATTTATATTTTTTATAATTTATATTTTTTATAGGATAATGTTTTAAGTTTTATTTCATCACTTCTAATAAATTGGAAATGATTGTAAATGAATATCAAATACTTTGAAATAATTTCCGCTCTTTTACTACCATCTGGATATTTGATTGACACAGACGACAGAAGTTATCTTTACGACACTTGTCAAAGAAGTTTCATTTCTTGATAATTTTCCCCCCACATGAGGAAATTGTATCATTCACATTAATCGGAAAGTTTATTCAAGTTATTGGTGAGAAATAATAGTTGAAGAGAAATCAATCTTCGACGTTCTTGATCAGAGTTGATAAATTCCAGCTAAATTAAAACGTGCTGCAGTCAAGAACATCTTCGAAATAATCACTCAGTTGAGAGAGAGAGAGAGAGAGAGACATAGTTGAAGTGAACAAGAGAAAGAGAGAGAGACATAGTAGAAGTGAACAAGAGAAAGAGAGAGAGACATAGTTGAAGTGAGGAAGAGAAAGAGAGAGAGACATAGTTGAAGTGAGCAAGAAAAAGTAAGAGAATTAAGAAAATTTTCATCAGAACAATTTGACAAACAGAGATAGGAAACACGCGAGCCAAGCGAATGACAAGCGGAAACTCAGAGAGAGAGACATGTGAAAAAAAGGAAAGAGAAGGAGAAATTGGGCGAGAGTTTGCGCACATGCTAAACGAACGATTTGTATGATAGGTGAAGGTAGGAGGAAAGAAGGAAGGAAAGAAAGAAGGAGGAAGGGAAGGAAAGAAGAAGGAAGGGAAGGAAGGAAGGAGGAAGGGAAGGAAAGAAAGAAGAAGGAAGGGAAGGAAAGAAGGAGGAAGGGAAGGAAAGAAGAAGGAAGGGAAGGAAGAAGAAGGAAGGGAAGGAAAGAAGAAGGAAGGGAAGGAAAGAAGGAGGAAGGGAAGGGAAGGAAAGAACCACGAAGTCAAAGTGAGGAAAGTACGAAAAATTATCGCATACATTTAAGCGATAATAAATTTAAAGAGTTCTCACAACCGACCGAGCGACCGTCTTTCATGTGAAGGTAAAAGTTTTTCATCCAACGCTTTTCTTCGTGTTCGTGTTATAATTTTTCTCTTTTGCATTTTTTATCATTTTTTTTCTCTGTTATAGTTTCCAAGATTTTTTTTTCTGTTTCAGATTTTAATTTATTTTCTGTTGCAGATTCAATTTTTTTGTTGTTGCATTTATCTTTTGTTATTTTTTTTCTCTTACATTTTTTTTCTTTTGTTATTTTTTTTCTCTTACATTTTTTTTCTTTTGTTATTTTTTCCTGTTGCAATTTTTTTCCTTTTGTTAGTTTTTTCTATTGCAATTTTTTTTCCTTTTTTTTTGTTTGTTTTATTTTATTTTTTTTTGTTGCAATTTTAAATTTTTATTCTGTTTCAGTTTCCAACTTTTTTTTCTGTTTCAGTTTCCATCTTGTTGTTGGTTTTAATCGCACTTTTGTTTATTGAAATTAGTAATTGAACGTGAGCAGGCGAGGTGGAGAGACAGACAGATAGATGAACGCGGACAGACAGAGAGAAGGACGGATAGACAGATGAACGAAAGACAGACACGCAAACACCTTGAGGCGAATCGTCATCGTGGATGGTGACGACGACACGGCTCTGGAAAAGAATATTGGACTTGGACAAAAGTGCAAATAGTTCGATTGGTCGATTGGATAACTTTGAAGACAACAAAAATTAAAAAAAAAAAAAAAAGAGAGAGAAAACACTGTGAGAACAACAGTGAGAACAACAGTGGAAAGAAGAAAGAGCAACAATATTGGAAACAACAATGACAACAATAGTAGAAATAACAATAGCAACAAAAAACTAACATCATTGCAAACAACAATAGCAACAAAAAACTAACATCATTGCAAACAACAATAGCAAGAAAAACTAACAATAATACCAACAAAAAACTAACAACAATAAGAGCACCAATAATAACAATAAAAAAAAAACAAACAACAAAACTGAAAGCGTTGCCAACGAAAACCTCGGGGGCTGCGATCGAAGACAGGGGTCGACGCGTTGCCGCCGCCTCCACTGGGGAGGAAGTCGTCGTTGTCGTTGTCGTTGTCGCTGTCGTCGTTGTTGTCGCTGCTTCCACCGTTGAATCGGGCGCTGTTTCCATGCACTGCACTTGACGAAAGTGGTGGAAACGATGGGTGGGTGAAGGAAGGAAGGAAGGAAGGACGTGTGACAGAAAGGGAAAAGAAGAGCACGAAGCTCTGCTGCAGTGGGATTTTTTTTTCTCGCTCTCTTGCTAATTTTTTGTGATTTACTTCCGTCTCGCACAACAGCTGATGGATGGATGGATGGATGGGCGGATTGATTCTCGTGAAATCCGATGAAATATTCATGAGCTAAATCATTTTATTAAATAAGATAGAATTTCAATTGTTTTTGTATTAAAATTTTGATGTAGTGACATTATTTTGTATTGAATTGAATTTTTGTACTGAGATTTTTTTTGTTAATATATTTTTTGTATTTGTATTTTTTTTCGATTAATTTTGTTGATCAATTTTTTTTAATGCATTTTTTTATAATTTTTTTTTTTAATTTTTTATTGATTTTTTATAATTTTTTTTTTTTTGATTTTTTTATTGATTCTGTATTATTTTCAATTAATTCATTTGTTTATAAAATTTGAATTTTGATTGATTTTTTTTATGTAGTATTCATTTTTATCTATTTTCATTTATTTAATTATTTTTATTGACTTCCATTTATTGATTTTTCGTTTACCTTTTAAATTTCTTCATGGATTTATTTATTTAAGTGTTATTGATTTGTATGATGTGATAAAATATTTTGTGTAGACACTTTTTCAAGAGTAAATATTCGATAATTTACTCCAGTCAGAGAAAGAGAAAAAACATAGTAGATGTTGTCTTTGGCTTTGACTTCGCAGTCGTGAGCGTGTGATTGAATTATTTAATTAGGTTAGAAAGCTCTGGGATTCTGGTCATTGCAGTCTGACCTACGGTATACTTTGACGATGGATGGATTGATGGATGGATGGATGGATGAGTAAGCGCAGAGATGACGATCGTCGATTGTCGTTCGGTTGGGTCGTTGGCGATTGCGATGATGACGATGACGAGCAGCAACAGTTGCCAAACGAACTCTATTCAATTGCTGAACGTTGCAATTATTAATGACTTTGAACTAACTTTGATTCGAGTGTGGTGGGGGGATGAAGGAAGACGACAACAACAAGAGAAGGTGATTTTTAAAATAAAACAAAAGGAACAAAAGTGATTCATTATCACTCTCACTGTTCTCACTTGTTCTCTCTTGTTCTCATTTTTTCTCACATGCATCAAATATTTCTCAACTGGATCGAATATTTCACAATTGAATTGAATATTTCACAATTGAATTGAATATTTCACAATTGAATTGAATATTTCTCAACTGAATAAAATATTTCTCAACTGAATCAAATAATTCTCTACTGATATTCGAATATTCTCTACTGTTATTCGAATATTTCTCTACTGTTAATCGAATAATTCTCTACTGTTATTCGAATATTTCTCTCGAATATTTCTCTCCTATTATTCGAATATTCTCAATTATTTCTTGAAAGTTCAAATGTCTGCTTCGATTATTTCTTCCACCTGCTTGCAATTGAAATTCATATTTTTTTTGTCCCTTTCAATAAATCGACGATTGTTGCTTTACAATTTCTTCACCTCAAACTTAATCTAATCTCTCTCTCTCCTCCCTCGCTCCCTCCCTCTTCCACCAGCTGTTGTCAACTGCATGTGTTTTTCAATGGGTATTTTTTCCGCTTTTTTGCAATAATTTTATCATTTTGTTCTTCAACAAGGAGAGGGAGAGGGCGAGAAACATTCACTTTTTTTTTCTTCAATGAAATCGCATTAGGAACACGTAAAAATAACAAGAAAAATTGTCAACTACGCAATTGAACAAAGCGTTTTCTTTGTTTCTATTTTTGTGACTCCTTAATTTTGTTGGTCTCCAACAAGATTAGGATTTTGAAAGAATGGATTTCTGCACTTATTGTTGAGAGAATTTCGAGTTGAATTCTTTTGGGGACGTGGAGGGAATTTTCCCAAAAATATAGATAAATGAAATATGGCTCTGTCGTGTTGTAGAAAAAATTATACAAGGGACTACAGTGGGATGTGATGAATTAATATAAATCTTTCAACTGGCTTTAATTTGTAACACGAGAAAGGGCTATAAATAACTTTGGAGCAGTATCGTGCCTCGGTAATAAATCAATTTTTTTGTTTTCGGTTCCCAGAATCGAACGTTACATCAAACACAAGGTGGCACCTCTTTCCTGACCACCTCTTTCCACCGAATTTCATTTTCAAGTCAAAATTGACCAATTCAACTCGATTCGATTCCAAGTAGTTGGCAACTCGTGCCGCTTACATCCCTGAGCCCATTACATGAGAAAGTGTCAACGCAGTGAGAGGCAGAGCGAGCGAGAGAGCAAGGAGCAAACGAGTGTACGACAGAGAGAGAACAAAAAGGAGTCGGTCGCTGCCGCCGCGTATCGGAATTCACCTCCTCGACGTCGTCATCCTTCCGATGTTAGGTTCGTTCGTTCGTTCGTTCTTCCACCTCCACTGCTTTCAATTCAACTCCTCCATTCAACACATTCTACGACAAGCCAAATAGGACGACGAGCGAGAGCTAACGAACGAAGAACGAAAGAACGACAGCCGAGCGAACACAGAATGAACCAAGTAGAGTGAAAAATCAATTAAACTCACTATTGGCATCTCATTCGCACTCTCACATTTCCTACAAAATCGAACACGAACAAGAAAAAGATCAAGAAAGCAAACGAAAGGCGACAATGAAGCAAACTAAAAGAATTTTTGGGAAAAGAAAAAAATAGCCATTCAGTATATATGACATTTCATAATTTATTGAGCAAATTATAAATTTAAAGCGTTCACTAAAATGTCTTTTTTTCCATCAACACGCAAGCAAACCAACTAGTAATAGTAGGAGGAGGTAGGAGGTAAGAGCAAGAACCGAAAAAACGACGACGCAATAATGAAAAAAAGCGAATGTCAGAGAAAATTGAAGACAAAGCGAAGCAAGACGAACGAAAATTGAAAGCGACAAGAAATTTTGTGTACCTGGCGCAGATGTTAAAAATGCAGCAAAAGCAATTTAAAACGCACACGATTTAAAGTGAATTTCACAAATGATTAATATTTAAATGAGAATCATACGACGACGAATGACCTTTCGAAATTATGTACAATGAAAATGGGAAAATTTTTAAATGCAAACGAAATGAAAAATTTCTCATTTTCAATCGGTTCGATTTTTTTTTACACTTGCTTCAATTTCTGAGACTTTCAACTGCCGCATATGAGATTTTCATCGCTCTCTCTCGCTCACTCGCTCACACATTTACTGATGACTCTCAGCGTTCAATCGAAATCTCACCACACACGAAAAATTGAAACTCAGCACGCATGAATGGTGACATCTCTTTCTAGCACACGCGTTCAAAAGGCAATCGCCCGCACTAGTCGTACCCTACGATTTTATGACAAATTCTATTTTTTTTCCCTGGTTGCTCTTTCTTTTCAAGGATAGCATTTGGCAATAAATTTTTCTATTTAAATGAGAGATAGATTTAGCAAAAGCAATTTCCCTCGTTTCTACGACTCTGCGGGAGGGCTGAGGGGAAGGGACGGACGGACACTTGACAAATGGCAGTTCATTTGGTCGGTTTTTATGGATCTATTCATTCGACTCGATTCGACAGCTTTTGCTCACCCGCCTGCAAAGAGTTTCGATTTGCAGTTGGTGAGACCTTTTTGGGGCTTCGAGAAAGAATTCCAATTTAACAAATACTTCTTCGGCTATGCAGCAGCAGCAGAACTTTTATTAATTAAATTCCGGCCTTTACGAAACATTTTAACTCTTTGACTAGACGACACACACACACACATCGACGCACGAGCACACAATTTTCAACGAATACCGTGCGCTTGCACTTTGATTTCTTTCGTTGGCTTCAATTTTGTTTCAATTTCAATAAAACGTCGTCGGATGATTTTGACAATTTTAACATTTCACACAATTTCTTTTACAAGCTTTTTATTTTTTCCTTCTACTCTTTATTCCTTCTTATACACTACGCGAAAGCAGAAATTACGAGGAAAAATTGAATTGAATAAAAAATCGCGCAGCAGCACCTTCCGCACTTTCAATTGAATTCAATTTTTGCCTTCGCTTCGATTATTCTTCTTCTTCTTCTTTATCCTTTCATCCTTTTATTATATGACTTTTTCTTTTAACAATGTGAAAACTTTTTTCTATCTTCACCGACGTCGTCCGTCTTCGACTCTTTTTAATGATTTTCTTTTACAAAATTACCGTTTTGAATTTCTTTTCTTGATCCACAGAATTTTGTCTTTTTTCTCACTTGATTTTTTTTCTCCTTTTTTCGTTCGCTTCGTGAAATTTTGTCACCACTTATCGAACGCAAGAACGCGTTTTTAAAAAAATTGTTTGATTAGATTTTTGTCTGAAAATTCACGCTATTGGTTTTTGTATTATTTTATTATTATATTTATTAGTAATTATATATATTTTCACAGAGAAACCGCCAGCGCAGACGACCCACAGAGAGCGAAAAAATCAACCTTTCTTCTTTTGTAATATGGCTGCCACCAGGGCAGGGTTGCCGGAATCACTTCAATCGAAGTGTTTCACTCAGTGTTGCCAGGTAGGTTTTTCACCTAGATCTATCGGTTTTTTTTACTTCTGAATGTAGAATTTTAATTGCTCAAATTCCAACAAAAAAGTGATTTTATCAATGAAAAAATAGAATAAACAAATATTTTAGATTAAAAATAATTCAGCAAACATAATTAAAAAACATTATTTTTAGTGTTGTCAAATATTATAATCTTATTTTGCCATCACCCCTAAATTTTGAATGAAACAACTTGAATTTTCGTGGTTTTATCTCAATAACTTCTGGTTTTTTTTCTCAAAGTATACTGTGGGTATTTGATAATTTTTTGGGAGTACAATTTCTTGTAATCTGGCAACCCTGGTTTCATTACACTTTATATTGAAACACTCCGTCACTTCATTTTATTGAAAAACAATTCATTTTCCGTTTCACACCACATACAATTCACACAAATTTAATACAAATTTTTATATAACATTTTTTTAAATAATTTCTAATAATAATAATTTCGGCGCGGCATCCCTGCACCAGGGTTCGGACGATCGTAGTAGATCTGCTTGCTTCACTTTCGAAAGAATTCGAACTCGAACTAATAATCTATTACTAATATTCAAGAAACTTTGACAGTTCGCGAGCAATTGACGCGACTAAGAAATATAATTTTTCTCACCTTCCCTGTTTCACTATTTTTCTTCCGGAAAGTGAGTGAATTAAATTAATTGAAATCACACTAACTAATAGTCCCATTTTCGGTTTCTTAAGATATTTTTCTCAAAAATTCCAATTTATTTAAAAAATTAATTTAAAAAAATTAAAAAACAAAAACGAAATCGAAACAAAAAAAAAAATGAAGAAATATGTTATTAACAGCGCTGTTGCTAACATAAATGTTATATTATCGAAACCAGGGCTGCATAAGCTAACTTCAGTTATCTTGAAGATAAAAAATAAAATATTAAATTTTAATAACTAAAAAAAATATTAAATTTTAATTATTTAAATAAAAACTCTTTTTATTATTTTAATAATATTATCATTTATTGAAGTCAATAATTTTAAAAACGTCATCTGGTCAGTAATATATAATATATTTGAGGTAAATAACAATGATGATATTTTCTATATGCTTCAACTTTTAACACCTACATCTAATATACATATATATTATATTTAAGCACAGAAATAATTAAATAATAAACCTGTAAAGAAAGCTATAAATTCCATATAATTACATCAATAGTTAGTCGATAGAAAAAAACAACAATCGAAGCACATTAAATACAAAAAGAAATTGAATTAAAACCAAAAGAAGGAGGACCAGGAAACATCAATGATAGAAAAGGATAAAGAAGGACCAGGAAACATCAAAGATAGAGAAGGGAAGATACACATATAAATACATTTGCCCCACTGTACACCACTGTGTGTTTGATGGTGGAGAGGAGAAACCTAATATGGAATCTGATTTTGATAATACTGGATCATGTCGTAGGTGCGAGTCCGGAAGTTCTGGTATGAGTTTCGAATAACAGCGAGCATATGGGCCGCCGCCTCCTTGTTATTCTTGGTGGCGACAAATCGTTGCTTCAACAGATTGATCGTCTGGCCACGGAAACACGGCAGCCCAGTGTCGAGCATCAACGAGACCAACGAAACGATGGCATCCTGATAGGGACGCACAGCCAGGAAGGCTTGAACGCACAGTTCGCAGAACCATTTGAACGGTGGCGCTTCCATCTTCCCACCCATGATCATGACCATCTCGTCGGTGAGCTTCATATCGGGCTCAAAGCCAATATTCCCACCCGGCGATGACTCGAACATGAAACCGAAATCTATGAGAATAAATATCAATGATCACTCCACAATCGAGGAGATAAAATCATCTCTTACCAATATGTATGATATGTCCATCCTTGTCGATCATGATGTTGCCATTGTGACGATCCTTGATCTGCAACAAGTATCCAATTAGCGAATAGGCAGCCATCGATTTGACGAAATTGGCCCGAGCCGCTTGGAATTCCTTCGAACTCTCATCGCCATACTGATGCAGGAAATACTCGTAGAGCCCAGAGTCCGTTTGACGACCCAATTGATCGCGGGACTTTGCATTCGGAACGCATTCGATTACACCACACTGAGAACAGAAGGTATATTAATTGAAAATTTGTATCAGAAATTATGATGATCAAGTTTTTTACACCAGGTGCTGTTGCGACCACACGATAGGGAAAGAGAAACAGATCGAGTCCCACTTGTTGGAAGATATTCTTGAAGATGGTGATCACTTGGAGGGCCAACATGTCTTGGCGCACATCGTCGCCCACCTTGAAGATGGCCGCCTGCCACGATTCGACGCCCATCGAGACCTTCGTGTCGTCCTGGGAGTTCTGGGGAGAGAAAGCGAAGAATTACATTCGATTAAAAACATTCGATTAAAAACATTCGATTAAAAACATTCCATTTAAAAACATTCAATTAAAAACATTCGCTTAAAAATGTTTGATTAAAAACATTCACTTAAAAACATTCGCTTTGAAAACATTCCCTTGAAAACATTCATTTAAATAAATTCAAATGCTTAAACTCACCGGATTATTGGACACCTCCATGGCGCGCGTCTCCAGCTCGGTGATGCCGCATCGATACACCCGGAATCTGGCCAAATACGGAGCCTTCGCCGCACTCTGCATCGGCGTTCCACTATTGTAATCGATATCGACGACCATGGCTTCTGGGTTCGAGGGTAAATAACAACCCGATTGAACTTTGATGCGACTCAAAGCGGCCAAGCAGGCATTTTTCCTCTCTACACCCTTGGGAAATGAGCGAATCTCACCCGAGACCGCAGTGATTTTACCAAAGAAATCAAATTCACGTTCATAGAATCGCTTCGCGGCACCCGAAAATGATGAGATGATATTTTGTGAGAGTAACTCGAGACTTTCGTATAAATTCGGATCACGATGCTGTTGATCCTCATCCATGTACATATTCGTTTGCATGTTCCAGATCAATTGATGGGCGACGATTTGTGAACGTTTCGAGATGTTCTTAATGAATTCGGTGACATAGCCCATGGTATCGTGGCGCAGAGCTTGCACCAATTGTGGAATGTACGGCAGCACCGATTCGGCCGGATATGAGGAGAGCGTCTTGACGGCATATTGTGCGGTCAGAGGATGCGACGGGTATTGGCGTGAGAAGTAGGAGAGCGCTTGTATGGGATTCACATGGGACCAGGAGAGAATGTACATAAGGTCAGCGGACTCTTGGAGTAAATTCTTCGTATTGCAGAGATATTTCAAAGCCTCCGGGATGTCACAGACAGCAATCGGATCGGAGCAAACGAGTCGTGTGACTTCTTCATCGATCGATTCGGCGTTCTTGATCCGCTGCGGCAGGAAGACTGCGAGTATTGGGCTGTAGGCCCAAGCGAGCCGAGTGTAATCACGCCAAACGTTCACCTTGTACGGACGATTGCGCCATTCTGTGATCTGTTCCTCGCCTGTGAATGCGTGAATGCGATAAAATGAGAAATTCTAAAGAAGAAACTCCATCGATGAACTCACCTGGAATGGCCAAATCGGGGAGACTATTCGGATTGTACCAAGTGATCAGGAATTCAATTTCAACAGCCAATAGTTCGAGTATCAGGTTTCGTTTCTTCATGTAGTCCTTGTCGTAGGCATCCTTCTGATAGGGCAGACGTTTCGAGCGATTCGATCGTTTCGACAGTGTCGATGTGGAATGTGGTATCGTGTTGTACCAGCCGCCGGTGCCGCCAGCCGACATCGAGCGGCCGACTTCACCGCCGGCACTGATCAACGACGCCGTCTCGGGGTTCTGACGAACCGAGAGCATTTGTGTCGATTGCGCTGTGGCAATATCGTAATCGCCCACCTCAGAGGTGACCAAATGTTTCTTCTCGCTGCGCATCGTTTGCCAGAATTTCAACAGTATCAAAATATCATTGAGTAATTGTTCCTTGCCTTGACTGGGACACGTTGGCGGGCCACAAAAGTAATCCAAGGCATTGCTATAGATGCGTTCACGCAGGATATTGCGAGCCAACGATTTGGGGATCGTGTTGCCCTGCAGCAATGAGAGACCACATTGCAGGAGTTTGAAGCGACAGCCCACCGTCGAGACCTGACGATTTTGTTTGCAATTCTTGGTGATCGGCAGACAACGATGCAATAGCAGACAAAACATTTCCACCTTATCGCGATTGCAATATTTCGCCGTGTCGACCATCTCCGATAGCAATTGGAGCCAAATCAAATGCGGTGAGATGAGAATGGGTTTCGAGACCAGCTTGCAGCCTTCGTAGGCGGCCAGTGGATTCGTGGTCTCCACTTCATCGGAGAAGAGACCCATCTTCTTTTCGAATGTCGTTTGCCATGCGGTGACCATTTCCTGTATGAAACACAATTCAAGATCTTGTCGTGCGGTCAAAACCCATTGCCAGCACTCGACAGCCGTCTCCATCGCGGACTCGGTGAAGAGTTCTACTTGCGAGGTGGCTACAAAATAGATTTTATTAGTTGAGAAATTTGATTTAAATGATTATAATTTAATTGATGGAAAATTAACTCACAGACAGCATGGAGTAGCTTGCGATTGATGCCAGAGCAGAGGATCAAGTAGGCTGTGGCACGCCACAGAGCTCCACGATGTTTGCTATCGCTCTTCTCGGCGCACGCATCCCAAACCTCTTTGACAAGGCGATCGGCCAAACCTTCTTTGTCGGCATCAGTGAGTACCGAGAGTAGGCCGGAGATTTCTCCAGCGTATTTGCTACGCAAACAGAGCACGGAGACGAAACGTGGCGTATCACTGTTCACACAATTCGGACGTTTGCTGATCGATGGCAGAGCATTCGGATACAGGGTGCTCCCACTGATGACCGAATCGAAAGCGAGCGCGAGGCCGCTGTGATGAGCGAGAAACGGTGTCGGAATCTGATTCGGATACTCCTGGAGGTGGGAGCGTGTCGAGCGTGGTGCCCACTTCATGGCCTCGTTCACGATGCCCTGACAACGATCGGCGAAATCCTTGAGGCGACCCTCACGAGCTGGCAACGAATCCATCAATTGCAACGTGTACGGTGTGGAGGAAACGCGCAACGTTGGCGTCTCCTCGTTCGGATCGAGAGTGAGCGAGAAGGCCAACAGTTGGAGTATGTCGAGCATGCACCAGAGAACACGACGATTCCACAGCAGATGGGGGAATTTATCAACCAACTGCGATAAATATTGATCGGCAACCAATTGGATTTGTTTGTGAATGTGATTGAAGAAGACAAGGAGGAGGGTGGCCTGCGACTCGAGAACCTTCTCGCGCACATCGTCGTGAGCGAAGAGAACACTGCGGAACTTCTCGAACACCTGATCAGCGATGCTGTAAGATAACATAATTGTATTATTTCATAAAGAGTTTGATAAAAATCGATGAAAACTAACCATTTGACACACTGCCAGATGCCGGATTTGTCCTTCTGCAGCGCCGTGTCGCACAAATAGCTGAGAATCGGCTCGAGACTCGGTTCCTCCGAGTTCTCCACACGCAACGTCTCCAACCAATAGACCGAGAGAAGATATGTGCATTGAGCAAAGGTCAATTTGTTGATCGATGCCGTGACCTCGGCCGGTGGATGATCCAAAAGCAAAAGGATTTGACTGCGCAATTCATTGAGACTCACGGAGTCACTCTTGATCGCCGACGTATAGTTGAGTTCACGCATATCCGATTTGTGTGTAGTTTGCGAGATGAGCAGTGGGGATTTGGCGGCAATTTGCTGAACTCCCTGATACCAATCAGCCGGCCAGAGTCGGGAATTCGTAAAGCCCATGACCACACAATAAACCCAGAAATCTTTAAATAGCTTATGCAAGCGCATCTTTGGGTTCTTGATCGGCGGCAGACGGCGAACGAGGACAGCAATCACTGGTATTAGCATACCAAGATTGCCGGCACTCGAGCTGGCCTTCTGGGCGCCGGGTGTGTTGTCATAGGATCTCTCGCCCTCTAGACCGATCTGTACAAAGAGTTCCAACAACTTGCCCAATAGCTCGAGCATTCCCGTATCGCCGGGGATATTTGCGGCGATGTTTCCGAGTGCATTCACCACAGCATCGGAGACATGATGGTATTTCTTGCGATGATCCGGATCCGATGTGTAGGCCAACGATGCCGATTGCACCGTGACGCGTGAGAAGATCTTCATGATCTCGTCGAAAACGTGCGGTTCACACTGTGAGATGATCATGCAGCCGAGTTGGTCGACGATGAGAGCGTTTTGTTCCGACGGCTCCTTGCAGAAGCGTTGGATGAAGAAGGGCAAAATGTTCTGCGTGGTCTTCGAGGTGTCCTTCAGGGCGACGGCCACATGGCCCAGCATCACGATGATGTTCAGACTGACCAGAGTGGATTCCCTGAAAGAGAGAGAGAGAGGTATTTCAATCGAGTATGAAAATTTTATTTTTTAAATCCGTGTTTGAAATTATTTTTTTAAAAGTATTTATTGGAATTTAATTTTTAAATTTCATTTTTTCAATTGAATTTTTTTGAATTTAAATTTTGGAATTTGAACTAAATGTTTTTAATTGAAATTTAATTTTTATTTTTAAATTATAATATTATTTTGTAAATTATTTTGTTTTTTGGGAATTTAAAAATTTTTTAGAATTTTAATTTTAAATTTATTGTTCAAATTGCATTTTTGAAAAACATTTCATTGAATTGATTTTTTAGATTGAATTTTTGTATTTAATTTTTTAAATTTTTAGATCGAAATAAAATTTTAAATTAAGGAATTGAATTTTTGGAAAAGTTTTTTTTTGGAATTGTTGAAAATTTTGTTTTTTAATTTAAGTTTTGAAATTTAAATGATTTTTAATAATTATCATTATTTTTTTTTGCTGTACATTTATTTTTTTTTTTACATTGATAAAAGATTTTATTTTGATTAATTTTTGAAATTGATTTTCATACTCTAATTTTTTAATTTAATTTTTCAATTTATTAAATATATTTTTTTGAATTGAATTGCTTAAATCTATGTTTTCTTAAAATACTTTCATCACTTACGATTCATGTTTCTCGGCTGTGAAGAGACGATTGGAGACGTTGGCCACCAGGGCGGGGACACAGAACTGATCCAGCGTGTGGGCCGAACGCAAAGCGATGCTCAAATTCTCGATGGCGGCATCGCGCAGAGCCTCGAACGCCGCCTGCCCCGAACGGGTCACAGCGCCCTTGTTGCTATCGCCGAAGATGTCGACAGTGGATCGGGATTCGCTATTCTGGACGACGATCTTGAAAGGTGTGATGTCCTTTTCCTTCTTCTGCAGCGCCACCGCTTGCAGGGAGTGAGCATGTAGCTTGGCCAAGATCGGACTCGGGTCGACGAGGAAGTCGCGAAGATAGGAAATTGAGGTGCCGGCGATGTTGGGAAACTTTTGCGCTAACTTTCCAAGTCCTTCCAGGCAGACCATCAACAATGGCATGTGATCCATGACGATCTTGTGACTCAGCACCGAGTTGAGTTTCTGCGAGAGGCGTCCGCACAATTTGTCAGCCTCTGAAATGGATCGAAGTGGTTGTGAATCATCGATATTGCATAGAAATAAAAAGGGAGGATGTTGGAACAAGAAACAAAAGGAAAGGGAAACTAAAGATGGGAGGGAGCAACAACAGAAGAAGGTGGAGAAACGATTGAATAAGGTGGAGAAACAATTGAATAAGGTGGAGAAACAATTGAATAAGGTGGAGAAACAATTGAATAATGAGGTAGATCTAAGAAAGGGCTAAAAGATAGAATATGTTAAACTAAGGGTTCAAACTAGGTTGGGGGCTCCAGGGTTCAAACTATGGGGAGCTCAGAAGACTAGGGGCTGGGGGCTGGGAAGGTGGTGGCATCATCATCATCATCAATAACAATAACAACAACATAATAATAAATAACCTTTAATCAATAAATAATGTAAACCATTCTGCAAAGAAGGGACATTGAATTCATCATCAACTGAAAAAATTTACAAATCAAAACGAAGAGAAATATATAAAAACGAAGAAAAAATATATAAAAACGAAGAGAAATATATAAAAACAAAGAGAAATATATAAAAACAAAGAGAAATATATAAAAGAGAGATCGAAAAGTACTACAACAAGAGAATGTTTACAAAAATCAATGACTAAAATCTAAATTGAATTATTTACTTTGTAAATTCCTAAACATATAAAAGAAAGAATGAATTCTAAATCGATCCACAGCTCACCTGTCTCATCGCGTATGGCCCAAACGAGCAAATCCACACAAGCGGCATTTGCCATCACGTTGACCTTGTATTTGTTCACCACCGGAATCCCATTCTCCTCCTTCTTCTCCTTCTCCTGATCCTGCTGCTTGTTCTGCAACTCCGTCTGCCCGTTGAGGAAGAGACGCTTCACGAACTCCTGCACGTCTTTGGTGAACGGTGTCGGCAGATCGATTTGATTCTGCAACAATTCACGCAACAACGTGACCAAAACCAAATTCAACGTCTCCGAGAAGCTCTTGTAGCAATAGCCTTTGATTTGATGCAAAGCGAAGATGTCGCTGGCCTGTTCATCCAAATGTTCGAGAGTCTCTTTGGTGAGGAGTTTCTTGGCCACGGCGAAAATGGTTTGCAAGTGTTGGATCGGGAAGGAGGCGGTGGTCGTCTTCACCGGCGACTCACAGACTCGCATATTGGGGAACTGATTGAAACTGGAGCCGTATTTGGTGAAGAAATGCGTTCGTGGATCGTATGGCACCGAGAAGTAGGTGTGCAATTGTGGCCGCTGCTTGCCGTTCATCTGATTGATCATCGTCAGCTGTCGCTGGAGGCGAACCTCATTCGAATCCTGACTCATGCTGCCCGACATCGAGCGCGGAATGATGGGGCGAAATTGACTGAAGCACGAGATGCGTTCACTCGAGCTAAAGCTGCCGTTATCGCGGAGGTTCTTCTTCACCACTGGCATCTCTTCGCGTGGAAAAATCCGACATAGCAACGGTGGATCGGAGCCTGTGTAACGACCCATGGAGCGAGCCAAGCCGAAGAGCAAAGGAACGGTGGCCTTGCAGAGGATGATCGGCGGCGGGGCGTTGCTGCTGTCCTTGCTCGACTTGATGATATTCGCCAGAGCGCTGAGCGTCTCGACTTGATTGACGATGATCTCATCGCGAAGTTCCGGACACTTGGTCGCGATGTCCGAGAGCAAAGTATTCAGACAGAAACTGAATTTCTCAGCCGAGGGAATTCCTAGAGAGACAAAAAATTAATACAAAAATAATTATATGACAAGAAGACACGGTCGCGCGGCCTTGAACTCACGATCGATTTTGCTCCACTTTGAGTCATCAACCCACACGGCCTTGGGCAGGCACTTGGCCAGCCGCAGCAGATACGGCACAATGCGCTCCTCATGTTGACATTCGCTCTCCAGGAAGTACAGACCCAAAGCGATGACCGCCTCCTGGGCGCGTGAGTCCAAACAAAAGACGCCGGCGGCATTTTCTTGTGGACAATAGCGGAAGAGCGCCTGGACCTAAGGTCGCGAAATCAACAAACACACATAAACACAAGTGCGTAGATGAGTGTGTGATTGGGGGGGGGAGGGGGGTGATGTTGAAAAGTCGATTTCTTCATGTGTCGGAATTTTCGACGATTTTTTTTTTTTACCTTCTCCCAGGGCGTTGGATCGATTCGGGCCAAAACTCTGGCCAAGCTCTGCACGGTGCGCTGATAGGAAAACGCATCCGCCATCGCAGAGCAATTGAAATTTTCCGAAATTCTTCACAATTCACTTTTTCGTCGATTATTATTTGTTTTCACACCGACCGACTGAACTCGCGTAATTTCTATTGGAAATTTTCTCGCTCCCGCTCTGACGGCTGTTCATTTACAACTGTGTTGTTGTTTTGTACGAGAGCCAACAACAACAACAACAAAAAAATGACGTCTGCCGTGTGAAAATGTCAAAATAATGTGTTGTCAAAATAAACAGCTGATCACGTTGTTGATTCATTGCAAATTCAGGGTTGTCGAAGTCACTTCAATCGGAAGTGTCACTACAATTTTTTTTTTTTAATTGGAAATTTGTTCTTTTTTATACAATTAGACTGTAAATATTTTTATCTTATATTTTATTTTACACTTCACTTTTTTCACTTTTACAATTCGCGCAAAAATTTCGAAGCGACATCCCTGATTGAAATGTTTCTCTTGTTTTTGTTGTTGGTGGTGGAAGGAGTTCCAACGCATTCCAGTTGAAGATTCCATAGTTGAAAAAGCACTGTAATTGCTTGTGTCAGAGCAGTGGCTTTCAAATAGTTATTTCTGAACAGGGTGAACCAGGGTTTCTAAATGCAATTATTTTAAATTTCCCATCCATTTTGAAGAAAGAAAAAAAAATACATGTTTTATCCTTTTCACTAATAAATAATATATATTTTTTATTTCCTTGTTTTCTCATTCATCAATTTATTTAATAACATAAGTGTTTTTTTTGCTGATGTCCTTTCACGGTATGCAATGTCTAAATAATTGTTTTTATTTTTCGCCTGGAAATGTACACAAATTTGATTATGGAAAGCAACATCCTTGCATCCTTATTTCTGTTTGTCCTTGAGGACAGACATTTCTCTATCCCATGCATAACTTAACTTGTAATTATGTATAACTTGTTTATTATTTCTTTCCATTCAAAGAGAATTGGATTTTTTTTTAATCAACTGTTTCTTAGAATTTCAAATAAACAATAATTTTTTGTTTCTTTTTTTTATAATAATTTAACTTGAGGCCTTTCTATAAATGTTTTTTTGTTTTGCATGTTGTTGCTTCTATGACACATTTAATGTATACATATATATATATATATAATTTTTTATTTTATTTGTTTCATAATAAACTAACGGTTTCCCCCTTAATTTCATTATAGAAATATATGTGCTTTTATTTGTTTACTATTACGTTTGTTTGTTTTTTTAGTTGAATCTTTCGATATTATTCCCTTATATGAATAGAATTTTAGTTCTTTAATTGAATTGATAGATATTCCTGTCTGCAGTTTACGCTTTGGGTTTAATTCTCGTCGTGAAATGTCTTTCAACACTTTGAGTTCGAATTTTGTGTTCCATTTCCATTCGACCGGAAGTGTTCCATTTCCATTCTACCGGAAGTGTTCAATTTCCATTTCTTGGTATACGTCGCAGTTTCCTTTGATATTTTTTCATTTCATTTTTGTTTTTTATATTGATTTTATTATTTAAATTTCCTATAACATTTTATTATTATTTATAGTTTTTGTTTTACTTCGGTTTTTGTACCGTTATGCAAATTATTTTTAAATTTCAAGGTTTTTTTTAATTTTACGTTTAGTTGTAGTTGGGTTTTAAAGACAAAAGTCTCGCATTTTGTTGTAATTTCGTATATTGAGTAGATATTTTGGTAGTTTTTTGTATATGTTTTGATATATTTTGCGTTTTTATATCGGTCTTTTATAGTTAGTACAGTAGTAAGTCCCATGTTTAATTTTCCAAAATGGATCCAAATAAATAATTTGAAAACAACATATAAAACTTATTTTTTATTCTCCGAAGCAACCTGTACTCAATTATAACGGTAAGTTTCGATTTCAGTGAATTTTAAGAGAAAACATTTAAAAAAAATAAAACAATTTGGAATGTTTTTAAATAAATTTGTGTGTATTTGGTTTAATGTGAAGTTTTCGAAAGGAAAAAAATATAATAAAATTATTTACAAAAATTTATATGAAAACCTATATATAAAATATATTTAAATATTTATGTATATTAGAAATTTTATTTCCAAAACAATAAATGTTTTCAATAAATTAAAAATAGAAGAAAATATAATAAACAATCCAGTAACAAGGAATTATTTTCAAGAAATAGTAAAATGTATAAAACTAATATAAGAAACTTAATTTTATGAAATTTACATAATTTTCATTAATATATGTTCAAAATAGTATTAATAGTAGTAATAATAATAAAAATAGAACAACAAAACTTATACTTTCTCAAGCGAACAATAAATTACAAGTTTTTTTTTTTCGTTTTTCATCTGCTTCTACCGTAAACGAATATAATAAAGAATATTAAAATATAATATTTAACAAAAATATTTTTTTTCCTTTTCATTTTCATTCGAAATAAATAATTTATGTGATATAATTTCATAAAAATATAAAAAAAAACAAATTTTGGTACTCCAGCAAAATTCAAAATAAATAAAATAATTCAATTTCCAAATTTATAAAAACTTTATAAAATTTTTGTCAGTTTTTTTCAAAAATGCATTTTTTGTTGTTTGTTATTGTTTCAAATGTTGTATAGTTTGTAGTTGTTTTGTATATATAATAATCATAATAATTACGTAAGTTAAATTTTGATTTTCATTTTGAGAAAAAATTTGGTCTTCCTTTTTCTGGTATTCATTTAAAAATTATAAATTATACTTATGTTTAAACTAGCATTTGTTATACTTTTTAATATTTCATATTAAATTCTTTAATTGTGTTTTCCTTTGCGTATCTAAAAATGTGAGTGTGTGTTTGTTGGTTTGTTTGTTTGTTTTGCTTATTTTTAAACTTAAATGATAATGTTTTATTTTACGTTTTGTCATTTCACTAGTTTCTGCGCCTTAAAATATGCCTAAAAATGGTTTTTATTTCTTCTTATTTTGTTTTCTGTTCTGGTTTTTTGGTTAATTTCCAGTTGTTTTCCTCTAATACTACAGTTTTAGTCCATTAGTCTAAATAGTTACTTTTCTCTTGTTTGTTTCTTTCTTTCCTTGTTGGGAACAGAAAAATATATATTGGAAAATTATTCAAAAGCACACTTAATAAAATACTTATTTTTTGAAGATTATAATATTTCGAAATCAATCGAAACTAAAACTTAATAAAATGACTCCACAATACTTATTGGATTTTTTCACTTAATTAAACGAAAGACTAATTTCAACTTTATTTTGTTTTGTTTGGTTTTTTTCGAAATAAAGGCCCTAACTTCATGTTTTTAAACGCTAACTTTCAATACTTTATATTTGTTGTTGTTTTACTATTTCACTTCACTGTTTTACATACGTTTTAGAGCTACACTCCTGTAATTTTAGCATATGTTTAGTTTATTATTAATTTCCCTACACTTTTTCTTCATCTAAATACGTGTGTGACACGTGACAGAGAAAACTCTCTGCCTTCTACTCTTGGGTCATCCATTGTTTATCTTTCTTTTCGATATTTTTGATATCGATATATTTTGATATCGATATATTTTGATATCGATATATTTTGATATCGATTTATTTTGATATCGATATATTTTGATATCGATTTATTTTGATATCAATATATTTTTATATCGATTTATTTTGATATCGATCTTTTGATATCGGTATATTCTGATATCGATATATTTTGATGTCCGTATATTTCGATATCTATCTTTTGAAATCGATATATTTTGATATCGATATACTTTGATATCGATATACTTTGATATCGATAGATTTTGATATCGATAGATTTTGATATCGATCATTTCGATAACCGGATATTTCGATATCGATCTTTTGATATCGATTTCTCAACCTCGATTTCTTCTTAATCTCGATCCCATCTTAACCTCGGTCTCTCCAAAATCTCCCTCTCCTTATCGAATTTTCTTCCTTTTCATTCAGATCTCTTTCCTCCATCTCGAGTCCTTCTCCCTGTCTAGGAAGTGACCACATAATAGTCCTGTTTGTTTGGCATCTTCAGCAGACGTTTGGTCCGGAACTCGTACGCCCGCCGACAGAACATCACCAGCTCGGGATTCGTGTTCTCAGGCACTGTGCGCAGGCTGTAGCAGTTCGGTCGTAGCGGCACCATCGAGACGTCCTCGACATCCTCCTCGGCGGCGCGTAATCGTCGACGATATCTGAAGATGGGAAGAGACATCGATTAATAAGAATACAATTAATTAAAGGCCGATGAAAAGATCTCTGAAGAATCGAATTCTTTGGACCCGACCACTCACCTGCAATACTCGCTGAAGGTCAGGACGTAGCACTTGTCCTCGATGCAGGCCACCGAGTTGTGATCTCGATGCCGCGAGGCGTAAACTTCGTCGGGGCTGTCGTTACTCTGGCGACCCTGCTCGGTGTGCTCGGGTCGGTAGTACCACAGGAGAGACATCATCATTTCACCTATGGAGAAATAATTAAACAATTGTATTTTAAGACGAACATTTTTGAATTTTATCTGTTTTTTTTTAATTTCTATATATTTTTTAAATTTTGTTATTTGGACATGTTTACTTTTGTTCATAAATTTATTTTATTTCCATATATATATTTATTTTTTATGAATTTCTTTGATTTTTATGAATTTTTTTAGTTTTTATGAATTTATTATATTTTCATCAATTTATTTTATTTTTAATTTCGAAAACATTTTTATGAATTTATATAACTTTCATATATTTAAGTTTTATGAATTTATTTGACTGTTATAAAATTATTTAATTTTTATGAATTTATTGAATTTTAATAAATTTATTTAATTTCCTCGAATATTTTTTTTATTATTTTCTTGTATTTTAACAAAATTATTTGCATTAATATTTTTTTAAATTAACTTATTTTAATAAATTTATCTAAACGAAATAAAAAAATTGCATTTAATTTTTTTCTGCATTTAAATTGCATTAAAATTTTTTCTATTATTATTAATTTTATTTTTAAATTTTAATTTTAATTATTCTTTTTTTAATGAATCATATTTTAGTGATTTTTTCAAAATTTGTTGTTTAAATTAAATTTTTTTATGTTTCTACATTCAATTCAATAATTTAACTGAATTTTTTGTATTTTAATGAAATTTTTCTGAATTTGTTTTTGAAAAATCGGTCACGTTTTTGATAGAGGTATAGGAAAAAAATATAAAACCACTCACCGTCCTCGGGGTTCTCCCAGAGATGGGCGACCTTGGCCACATAGGGCAGCTCGTTGTCCTCGTTGGCCTTGAGGAGGACGCAATCGCGGGTGCGGATGATGTCGCCCTCGGAGTGACGCATGGCGGGGTAACAGGTGCGGATGACCAGAGGATCATCGCTCTAGAAAACCGAGGTGGAAAAGACAACGATAAGGAAACGAACAAACTATAGTATGGAAAAGATAGAGATAAAAAGGGATAAAGACAAGACTCACGTTCAAGAAGACGGCTCCCTGGAACGGTTCGCCCTCCCAGGTCCAGCCGTTGTTCCACTTGGGCACAACGTCGCTGGGTCGCGTCAACGGTGGCAGGGTTTCGTCCACCTCATAGGAGACGGAATGCTTCAGCTTTTGGCGCTTGCGACAGCCGAACTTCGAACGACTGCGAGTGCGTTTCGTCGTGTGATGATGATGGTGGGGGTGGCAGACGACACGAGGCACGGGAGGCGCTGGCGGCAGGAACGTGTAGTCGGAATGTTGTTGTTGTTGTTGCGGTTGCTGTTGTTGTTGTGATGGTTGCTGTGATATTTGATCATGTTGTGGTTGTTGTCCATGATGTGGTTGTTGTCCATGATTTGGATGTTGTCCATGATGTGGTTGTTGTTCATGCTGTGGTTGTTGTTCATGATTTGGATGTTGTCCATGATTTGGATGTTGTCCATGCTGTGGTTGTTGTCCACGCTGTGATTGTTGACCATTATTTTGTTTCTGCGATTCCAACTCCTCCTGTTCGATTTCTCCACATGCCACAGGTGTTGTTGTTCGACTTGTTGTTGCTGTTGTTGTTCTTAATGATGTTGTCATTAATGATGATGTTCCTATTTCTGTTGTTGCCTTCTCATAGTCATTATTGTTGGTCTCATTCATCGCCAGCTCCTCGCACGACAACGACAATGAAAACGATGACGACGACATTTGATCGCTGCCTCCCCGACTGTCGCCAGCCTTCGCGATGATGCTCTGCAGCGACACCTCGTCCTCCTCCTCCTCATCATCATTGTCTCCATCATCATCGTGTTCCTGATTAACGACGTGTTCATTCGCTTCGCTCACCTCGATCAGTCGGGTTTCAATCATCGGGACTTCAACCATCAACGACGACGACAACGATGACGATGACTCCATCGTCTCCACGATCATCGCTCCTCGTTCATTCGCCGAAGTGTCATCGTTTCCTTCGCCGCCATCGTCATTTGTCACGACAGCGATGATGACGTCATCGTCTTCGGATTCTCTCGCGAGCAGCGCCGACGACGCCCCCGATTTCGGTTTTGATTTACCGCTTATCGACGTCGACGATGATGATGATGACGTCGCCGTCGCCTTCTTCTTCTTCGATTTTGACGCCGCCGCCTTCGCTTTTCCCTTCTTCATTGATGACGTTGACTTTGATGATAACGTTGACTTTGATGATGACGTCGTAGATGAAGCGGTAGATTTTGTTGTCGATTTTCCTGTTGATTTCACTGTTGTTGTTTTTGTTGTTGATTTTCCTGCTCCAACCTCGTCGTCCACGTGCTCCGCCTGCTTCTCTGACGTTTCCGTCTCGCTTGTCATCGCTCTCTGTTGCTCCTCGTGCATCGCTCTTGCTGTCTCATTCTCGCTCTCATTCGCACTTGCATCTAACTGTACTGAGGTAGTTGTTGTTGTTGTTGCTGTTTTCGTCCCTTGTGTCATCATCGCCATCATCGACACCATCGCTATTGCCATCTCATTCTCTCGCGTCTTCTTCTCCTGCTCCACCTCCACCTCGTCGTCGTCGTTGGCTCTTCGCTGCAGCGTTGCCAGATTGAGTGGTTTCTTCGTCTCCGACTTGGAGCGTGCTTCGCTCGCTTTCGTCTTCTTGTATTTCCGCCCAACCTGAGTGGGTGTGGCACATGCAGCGCTTCCGCTGCTGCTGCCGACGTTGCTGCCACTGCTCATCGTGCTGTAGGATGTGGTTCGCGCCTCTGGCTCCGAGTAGTAGCCGCGTGCCATGGCGTCAACGCCAGCGTCTGCCAGCAGATGCGTCGGCAGCGCTGACTTTTTCGCCTTCGTCAAATGTCGCGGCGACGCTGTCGACTGTGGCGTCAACGCCGCCGTCGTCGTCGTCAGTGGCGACTGCAGCCGGTGACGCGTCGTCTCCGAGACCAGGTCGATCACTTCATTGGATGCTGCTGTCACTGTCATTGCTTTCGCTGTTACTTCTTTTGCTGTCGCTGTTTTCTCTGTCGCTGCTTTCGCTGTCGCTGCTTTCTCTGTCGCTACTTTCGCTGTCACTGCTTTCGCTGTCACTGCTTTCGCTGTCGCTGTTTTCTCTGTCACTGCTTTCACTGTCACTGCTTTCGCTGTCGCTGTTTTCTCTGTCGCTGCTTTCGCTGTCGCTGCTTTCGCTGTCACTGCTTTCGCTGTCACTGTCGGCGTCACCTCGACCACGTCCGCATCGACGTCGACCGTCGTCACTTCGTCCACCTCCTGCTTCTGCTCGCCGGCCAACAATTGTTGCTGCTGCTGTTGCTGACGTCGCTCGAGACGCTGCTGCCGGGCGGCGGCCCGACGCTTGTCGCGCGCCTCCTGCCGACGACGCTCGAGTGCGACGAGTTTCTTCTTGCGCTGTCGCAGGCGTTTCTTCTGCAGATCGGTGAGGATCAGTTGGCGACGACGGAAGGTGCCGACACCGTGACCGAAGGCGTATTTGAGCGACGATGACGACGCGCCCGCCGACGCCTTGATGCAGCTGGCCGAGAGCGAAAGTTTGCCGTAGCGACTGCAGCGCTTGCTGAACTTGCGACTGAGGCAGAGGTAGGATTTCGGCTCTGTTTGCTTGATCAGGCTTTTGTAGCTGTTGGGCGGTGACTTTTTGCATTGGTTCTTGTTGAACTCGAGGATTTTGATGCGTTTCTGAGCGCCGGCCGCTTCGGCAGACGACGTCAGCGAGACGGGGCTGTGGCAAAGATCGAGGATGTCGTCGTCAGCGTCGCCGAGATTGACGACGTCGCAGTTGAGCGGCTGGTGGGCCGGCGTTAGGGTGGACAGCAGAGTGGGGCGTGGCAGCAGAGTGGGGCGTGGCAGCAGGCGAAGGCGAGCTGGAAAAGAGACAGAGAGAGAGAGAGATGAGAAAAAGTTAGAAAATATTACTAAGAAAAGATTGTTAGCAAAACCATACTAGCAAAAGAGTTTTACAAAAAGATTTCTATTGAAATAAAAAATAATTATATGAAAAGAGTTCAAACAAAAAAGTGGCAGTAAAATATGGCAACTAAAAAGATTTTAGCCAAAGAGTATTTAACGAATTTTATTTAAAAAAAATGTCAGCGAAAGACTTCTAGAACAAGATTTCTATCAAAATATAGAAGAGTTCAAGCAAAAGAGTTGTAGCAAAAGAGTAAAATATTGCTACTAAAAGAGTTCTGGTAAAAGCATTCTAGAAAGAGAGTTCTAGTGGAAGAATTTTAGCAAAAGAGTTTAAGTAAAAGAATTCTTGCAAAAAACTTCTGCAAACCCTTTTTAGTAAAAGAATTTAAACAAAAGAGTTCTAGTGAACAAATTCCAGCAAAATAGTCCTATTAAAAGATTTCCATTCTTGCAAACAAATTTTTATAAAAGACATCTAGAAAACTACTAAAAGATAGATAGCAAAATAGTCTTAGGAAAAGATAGCAAATGATGTCTTTCCAAAAATTGTTAACCAAAAAATTGTATTAAAAGGGTTCTAGGAAAAGATTTTGTATATCAAAAGAAAAGAATGAATAAGAGAGATAGTGAAAGAAACTCACTTGGTGGATTGCAGTTGTTGTTGTTGTTCTGGCATCTCGTGGGCGTGGCCATATCCTCCACCTCTCTCACCATGCTGCCGCCCATCGCAACCTCCGGCGATGACACCGGCTCCGATTTGATTGTCGTCTTCAGCTCCAGACCCTCGGCCAACAGCGACGACTGTTGCTGTTGTTGTTGCTGCAGCTCGAACTGAAAGAGATGCTCATCCTCGATTTTGATCTTTTCCGTCTTGATCTCGGCCTTTAACACGAATGGTGTCTGGGTGGTTGGCAACGCATTGTTGCCACTGATGCTGCGATCGGCAACATTCCCTAGTTGACTAGTTGTGTTCGGTGGAAACGTGGTCGTTGTGCCAACAACGTGTTGTTGTTGAAGTTGTAGCTGTTGTTGTTGTTGTTGCAGTTGCAGCTGTTGTTGTTGGTGTAGTTGTGCATTTTGTTGTAGCTGCTGCTGCTGCTGCAATTGTTGTTGGAGTTGATGTTGTTGCTGCTGCTGCTGTTGCTGCGCTGCTGCTCCTGCATAAACCATTTCTCTCGCCATCGTCTTCCCAATGCGAGCCTTGCGTCCAACCAAGGACATATTGTTGTTGTTGTTGTTGTTGCTGTTGAGGTGATGGCTGGTGTTGTTGTTGTTGTTGCTGCTACTTCCCAGCGGCGACGTTGCTGTCAAATCAAAGGCTTCTATCGTCGGCGAGATCAGGTGATGATGATGGTTGTTGCTGTTCGCATTCAGCGTATTCGCTGAGGTTGCAAGAGAGTTGATGTGGTTGTTGTGATTATTGTTGTTGTTATTGTTGTTGTTATTGTTGTTGTGGTTATTGTTCAGGTTGTTGTTATTACAGCTATTGTTGCTGATCGCCAACGTCTTCTGATGGCTCATTTTCACCACCAGCGTTTCCTCCAGCTCTTCATCAAGCGGTATCGTCATCGGTGTCGTCGTTGGCGTCAACGTTGTCGGCGTTAACGCCAGCGTCAACGGCGTCGCCTCATCGCGATCGAGCAACAGTTGCTTCTCGTCGCCGGCATCACAGCTTTCGGGCGGCGTCGGCGGCTGGACGACGTTCTCTTCGTATTGACTCTTGTTGTCCGAATCCTCTGACTTCAGTTCGGCTTTCACCGTCGTCTGCAGCAAATCGATGCCGAGCGATGGATGTAGTTGTTGGTGTTGATGATGCAGGTGTTGTTGTTGTTGCAGTAGCAGTTGTTGTTGTTGCTGCTGCTGATCGATACTGCTGTTGCTGAGGGCATCTTGTGTTGCTGTTGCTCCTGTTGTGGTTGTCGTTGTCGTCGTCATTTGTGTGTTGGGATTTTTACCTGGGCCTCTACTGGTGAGCAACGTTCCATTGTTGTTGTTGTTGCTATTCACATTGTTGCTTACTCAAAATATTGCTGACATTCATTGCTAACGAACTGTTCTTGTTGTTGCTATTGTTGACTTGTTGATGATTGCTAAACGTAATCGTGCTCTTGTTGTTGCTGTTGCTCAGCAGATTGTTGCCATTCATAAGCATACTGCTGCTGCTGTTGTTGCTCTGATTCATCGTCAAACTGCTGCTGTTGCTGTTGTTGTTGTTGTTGCTGCTGCTCGTCATACTGCTGTTCGTAGAGATGTTGCTGCTGCTGCTGCTGCTGTTGTTCGTCTGCAATGTTGTTGTCAGCGTATTGTTGTTCTTGTTGCTCTGATTGTTGATGCTCATAATGTTGCTGTTGCTGCTGCTCATATTGCTGCTGCAGCTGCTGCTGTTGGTGTTGTTGTTGTTGTTGCTGCTGCTGTTGCTGCCGCTGTTGCTACCAATATGAGGCCCAGTATGGACGTTTTTTGGACACGACTGTTGCATTGGACATGGACACTGTGGTGGATAATCTAAAAACAATGAAAATTCCAAAAACGATTAGAAATGTGAAAAAGAACAAAAAGTGTGATTGAATGAAAAAAACATTATCAATTTATTAGAGAGGAACGACGCTAATATAATGAAGGGTAGGGAAATAAAGGGAAAGAGTTGTGGAAATAGTGATGATAGGAAGAAAGCTGAAGGAAAAGAGAGTGTTCAGAATTTTGTAAGAGGTGGTTTGAGATAATATTCAATGGAGGAGAAGGCTAACTAGGGAGTTGACGAGTAGGAAAATGCGTATTAGGAGCCTTGGTAGGAGCAATTTTTGGTAAGAATAAACTATTAGAAAGGATAGAAATAGACGTTGTGATGGTAGGAAGAGAGAAGAGTATTTGGTAGGTAGGATATGCTTTGGTTAGGATATGCATTAGCAAGCATAGAAGTAAAAATAGTAAAGGAAATGTAAGAAGACATGGACTTAGTGATGGTAGGAAGGGTGAAGAATGTTTTGATGATTGGTATGGAAAAGATGTATGCATATCCTACCATTGGGAAGGAGAATTAGGAAAGAAAGATAGCAAATACCGGTAGCAAATGGGGAAGAAGACAGTTAAGGATGAGAGGTTATGGGGTGATGGTGATTAAAAAGCGCTTGGACTATTGGTAGTAGATAGGATAGGATATGGAATAGGATAGGATAGGATAGGATAGGATAGGATAGGATAGGATAGGATAGGATAGGATAGGATAGGATATGATAGGATAGGATATGGAATAGGATAGGATATGATAGGATAGTATATGGAATATATATTGGTAGGACATGTTTTGGGAAGAAGAATTAGGAAAGAAAGATAGCAAATACCGGTAGCAAATGGGGAAGAAGACGGTTAAGGATGAGAGGTTATGGGGTGATGGTGATTAAAAAGCGCTTGGACTATTGGTAGTAGATAGGATAGGATAGGATAGGATAGGATAGGATAGGATAGGATAGGATAGGATATGATAGGATATGATAGGATAGGATATGGAATATATATTGGTAGGACATGTTTTGGGAAGAAGAATTAGGAAAGAGCTGGAAAGGTAGTAGAAGACGACTTAGGATGGAAGTTTAATGGGCTGAAGAGATTTGGTTGGATATGTTAGGATAACGATAACTTAGGATGGAAGATGAATGGCATTTTCGTTGTGTGGCCTGAGCGAGAACCATACTTTTCCTTACCCATATATGGCGCCTGCAGGGTGCGCGTGTAGCACTGACTGCCGCCCGGGCTGTAGCCGGCGTAGTAGCCCGGCGGACCCGGATAATGCTCCAGATGCTGCGCCGCTCCGGCCGGTACCAGTTGCGTCCCGCCACCTGGCGGTGGTGCCGACGATGGTCCACCCGGCTGCGGCTGTTGTTGCTGCTGCTGCTGTTGTTGTTGCTGTGGTCCGCCTGTCGTCTCGTAGATCTCCGAAGGTGGTGGCGGCGGATGCGGACCCGGCGGCGGTGGTGGTCCCGCCTGGTAGTACGGGTAGCGACGATAGGCGGCGGGTGGTGGAGCGCCCGGATGATGCGTCGGCGGCGGACCGCTCTGGTAGACCTTGGCGGGGAAGTACGATTGGTAGGGCGGTGAGTAGCACATCGCCTCGCCCGGATAGGGCGTGTAGTAGTTGGGCGGGGGAGCGTAGGCGGCGGCCGAGTAGTGGTGCATTTGGGCGGCGTGCATCGAGCGCGGATACGGGCTGCCCTGATGGGCGGCAGCGGCCGCTGCTGCCGCAGCTGCTGCGGCGGCGGCTGCAGCTTGCTGATGCAATTGATGCTGCTGCTGCTGCTGTTGTTGCTGATGATGATGATGCTGCGCCTGCGCTGCCTGTTGCTGCTGCAGATGCGCCTGTTGGTGGGCGCTGATGCTGCCGGGCGATGGGGCGCTGCCTGTGCTGGCGGGATAGCGGAAGGGCGCAAGATCGCCGCCTGTTATGAGGACATCGCTGTCTGTGCTGTCGGCTGTCGATGCGGCGGCCGATTGTTGCAGCTGCTCTGGATCGGAGCCAAGGGGCGGGGGTATTTGTTGTTGTTGTTGTTTCTTACTGTTGTTGTTGTTGCCACTATTGTTGCTGTTGTTGTTGTTGTTGCCGAGAACAACACTACCGGGTAGCAGAGGAACATTGGGCGGCGGCGCATGGGGTGCGGCGGTGGCGACGGGCGGCAGAACGTGCGGCGAGATCAGAGGTCCAGCGGGTTGATAGTAGCCTAAAAGAAGAGAAGAGCAAAAGATTTGGTTAATATATTTTTGGTAGGAAAGAAAGAAATTCATTAAAAAAGAAGGAGAGCAAAAGATTTGATTAATATATTTGGTAGAAAAGAATGAAATTCATTTCAAATAAATGAAATTGAAATATATTAAATTAGATTTCTTTTTAATTAAACACTCCCCAGGCTTCCATAAAATAAAGTCTACAGGAAGTTCACTCTCTCTCTCTCTCTCTCTCTCTTTTCCCTAGAGAGTCAAATCGGCTTTTGTTGGTAAGAAGAGTGCGGAATGAGAGAGAGAGAGGTTTGAGGGGTCTCCAGGGTTGTTTCGTTCAACACTTTGAGGAAGTTTTTCTGAGCAGTTGGCAGTAACAGTGACTACAACAACAACAACTATTACAATAAAAACAACTCATAGTAGACGACGTAACTGCTTTACGTAAGACACAACAACAACGATGACGACGACGACGATGACGATGACAACAAAAACTATGACGACGATGATGACAACAACAACAATTACGACGACGACGACGACAGTAAAAAGTGGCAACGCCACAGCGGGTAGAGCTCGTAATTGCTGGAAAAAGCGATGCAAGGAGTCAAATGAAACAGCAAACAACAACAAATGAAACAGCAAACAACAACAAATGAAACAGTAACAACAACAAATGAAACAGCAAACAACAACAAATGAAACAGCAAACAACAACAAATGAAACAGCAAACAACAACAAATGAAATAGCAAAAACAACAACAACAAGAGGGAGCCGATAACATTAATAACAAAAACAAAGTAATAACAACAATAACAAAAACAATCCAATAACAACAAGATGGAAAAATCCTGCCTCTGGCTACAATAAAAACGAGCAATAAATATAAAAACGATCCATAACGATCGTTAAACACTGATTAAGCAGTAGCTGCCAACGTCGTTGGACCCTCCAAACCGAGGAACCACCGAACGAATCAACGGACGACACAACGATCGCCCCATCGATCGATCGATTCAACGACCGATCGATTCACCGATTGCCGGCTGCAACCGCAGACGATCGATTATCGGATCGAGCAGCGACAACGAAAACGACGATTTCATCGAAAACGACGATTGCAACAACAACAACAACAACGATTGTAACCAAAACGATCATTGTAACGACAACAACGATTGCAGCCAAAACGACGATTATTACAATGAAGGCGACAACGAAAACGACACCGACTATGATGACGTCAACGTTGACGTCGACAGTGGCTGCGTTTTGTCGTCGAGCCGGCGGCTGATTTGTGACTTGTTGTTGTTTTGGTTGTTATTGTTGTTAGTGTTATTGTTGTTATTGTTGTTATTGTTATTGTTGTTATTGTTATTGTTGTCATTGTTAGTGTTACTTTTGTGGTTGCTGTTATTGCTATATGTTGCTGTTGTTGTTGAAACAGTCGATGTGTTGTTTTTCTTTTTTTATTGTCAACTACTTTAAGCGCAAATTAAGTTGGCAACAATCGGTTGAAGTGGACAATTTTGTTGTTGTGGTTGTAATTTTGGTGTTGTTTTAATTTGTTGTTGTTGTAATTTTGTTGTTGTTGTTGTATTTTTATCGCTTTAAATTTTGTTGTTGGTTTATTTTTGTATTTTTTGTTGGTTTTTATTTTTATTGTTTTTGTTTAGTAATTTTTATTGTTTATTTTCTTGTAATTTTCTAGTTGACTGTTTTTGTTGTTGTCATTTTTCTAGTTGTCGTTTTTTGTTGTTGTCGTTTTTTTTTCACTTTTCTTGGAAGTCTTATTTATTGATATTGTATTTTTGTTGTTGTATTTTTTGTTGTTGTATTTTTGTTGTTGTTGTTGTATTTTTGTTGTTGTTGTATTTTGTTATTGTTGTTATTTATATTTTTTGTTGTATTTTTTCCCGATTTTTCTTCGAAGAAATGCATTTTAAAACACACGCCGACATTTCTTCGCCAAACGAACGAACGAACTTTCACTTTGAGTGCGAGTTTTTTTTGCCCCCATCAAAAGGAATTCATTCAGTTGGCAACACCGATCAATGGTTTTGCGTTCGATGTTGCCAACCGAATGAGATGGATTTATTTTTTCTATTCCATGAATGAGTCTCCTGATCTTTCTCATGAACTTTGGCTCATCTTCTGTGAATTCTGTGAATCTTCTTTTTCATCTGCTTTTCTTTATCCCGTGAACGCTTTAAACAATATTTCTATCTTTCATCAGAAAAATCCTTTTTCTTCTTAATTTTTATTGTTTTTTAATTTTCCAGCACTTCATCTTCTTCAGACTTCCTCTTCTTCTTCATCCTCTTCTTCAGACTTCCTCTGTACATTCTCTTCTTCCTTCTCTCTATTTCTCTCTCCTAATAATTAATCAATTTCAACCATATTGATTTCTCGCTCTCTCTCCCACTTCCCATCCCTTGATAGATCCATCCTTCTTCCCACTTCAATAAATTTTTTTGTTTTTTTCTCATTTTCTCTTTTCTTCTCATTTGAAAGTCTCATCACATCTTGTCGCATCTATCAAAGAGCAAACACTTCGTCGACTGCATGTCAATGAGTGCAATGAAAACAAAAACGAAAAAAAAAAAAAAATGAAATAGAAAAAAGTATAAACCATCATCTAGGGAAAGCTGTCGTACCATCTCCTTGCCTTCTCTTTCTTCTTTTCCTCCCTCTTTTCCTTCTCTTTCTTCTTTTCCTTCCCTCCTCTTTGCACATTTATGAATATGACCGCGTTGCAAAATGCTCGCATAATTAGGGCTCACATGTCTGTCAGACATGTCTTGTCTGGCGGCTCTTTGCAGATTCCTTCGTGGTTCTATCCCAAGGTACCTCTGACCGTATCTTTGGCTTTTCTTGGTCTTCTATTTTTCTCGGTCTTCTCTCTATCTTGGTTTTCTTTCACTCTCTTTTAGTCTAGGACTATTTCCTAGATCTATTCACAGATCTTCTACCATAAATAATTTTCATTCATGTACATTTCCTTGACTTCATGCAATTCTTTTCATCATTCTTCGTTTTTAGTACCACGATCTTTATTTTTACCAAGGAGATGGTATGATATTTATCTCTCCATCTAAATTATCCTTAGTTTTCCTAACTTCCATCATTCAGTATTTTAGTCTTTATATCTCACTTTATTTTCTCAGCGCTACCTCGACTTTAATATATCTCTTGCCTTCCTACCATATCCTTTCTTATCAATCTTTTAATATCCAAACTCTTTCTAGTATTCATTTCAATGTTTGACTATTTTGAGCAGCTTCGGCCTCGATATGTCATGGAGTCGTTGAGGCAGGAGAAGAGATGATGATGGGCCATGACAGAAGAAGGAGCAAGGTGGGAAGAACGAGGGACAAAGAACGAAGGAGGAGGGACAAGAACGAAGGAGGAGAGACAAAGAACGAAGGAGAAGGGACAAAGAACGAAGAAGGAGGACGGAGACGAGCTTCTGCAAGGGAACGCGTCACTTGTCGTCATTTAATCGTCGGTTGACAGCGCGATGAGGATTACACACTCAATAATTATGCAGACGTTGACGAGTGAGACGACGACGACGATGAGGACGACGATGACGGCCGGCCACCGATGTGTCTACGTTGTGAGCGATGGCGATGATGGGCATGGGAATCGAGGCGTTGTTGCCATTGGAGCAGAGAGAAGGAGTGAAGGGAGAGAAGGAGTGAAGGGAGAGAAGGAGTGAAGGGAGAGAAGGAGTGAAGGGGGTGAAAGGAGAAGGGTGCAAGAGGGAGTGAAAGGAGGTGAACGGAAGAGGAGTGAGAGAGGGAGTGAAAAGAGAAGAAGTGAAGGAGTGAAGAGAAGACCTAAGAGAGAGAGAGAGAACGACGAGTAGAAGGCTTGATAGATAGAAGGAAGATGGACGAGGAGGACGCGCAGTTAACTCTGGAGGAGGTGGCGGAGGTTGGAAGGAGGTGGCGAAGGGTTGTGAAATAGACGTCTGATGAGGAGGCAATGGGGGATTTCCTAGTAGGAGAACGACGAAAGGCTTCTTTGGAGGAGAGGGCGAAGGGCTTCTGGGGAGAAGAGGACGAAGATTTTCTAGGAAGCATATGATGGGAGGGAAGAAGACGACGACGACGACGAAGAGCTTCTGTGAAGCAGACGATGGATGCCGTCAAAGGCAAGGCAGGAACAACTCGAGTAGAGACATCGAAGGCAGGATGTTCGTCGAGAGTCGATGGAAGTATGAGGAAGGAAGGATGAGAAGAGAGTCGATGGAAGTGTGAGGAAGGTAGAAAGGATGAGAAGAGAGCGGATGGAAGTATGAGAAGAAGGTGTTGAGAGGAGCCCCAAAGAGGCGGCATGATGTGAAAGAGACACCACGTTGGAGGTTGGTGCAACGCAAAGAGAGAGAGAGAGAGGAGTCTGGTGACTGCATACTATGATGACAACGAGCGACCGACCAACCGACCGACTGCATCAACCACGACCGAGACGTCAACGATGAGGTTGACGTTGACGATGGAGATGCATGTGGCATGTGGTGAGGTGTGGAATGAGGTGATGCCGCCTGGCGTGTGGCGTGTGATCTGGGCTGGTCTGGTCTGGTCTGATCAGATCAGATGAAGGCTGTCCTGGTCTCGGGCCCACCGTAGCGTGGCGTGTGGCGTCGCATGACGTGGTCTGGCCCTGGTGTGTTGAAGTGTTAACATGCATAATTAACTGCATTCATTACACGATGTCTTCCCGCCACATTTTTCAATTTACTCCAACTAATACATACAAACAAACATATGTACATATATCTGCATATGCATATGTATGTTGGTTGGGTGTTTTGGCGTGATTTTAATTGGTGGGGAAGAACGTGTGTTGGTGTGTTGAGGTTGTGTTTGGGAGCACGACGAAATCATGCCTTAGAAGGATGATGATGATGATGATGATGTGTGTTGTACTTGTATGTATGTATATCAAGTCATTAGCAATGATTGCTAGGTTCGCGACATGCATGCGTGAGGAGAGCAGCAATTAGTCTCGGTGTGCATGTGTGTGTTTGTATGTGCATGTATGCAATTGCATGTGTGTTTGGTAATAGAGTAAGTTATCGTCGTTTAGACAGCTCATCGATGTGGGCCAACCTATTATTTATGATACAAAACTGTGAATTACTTATGGTAAATCAAATTTATAATTTCCATATAATTTTTAAATATGTTTTTCTCCCGGTGTATTAAAGTGTCAACACTTAAAAAAATAAAGAAAAATAGCCAAAATCCCATTTGTTGGACCCCATAGAGAAAACAGAAAAGAAAAAAAAGAGAAACCAGTTTAGAAAATTTTTAAATTCAAGAAGAAGAAACGAACATAAATTCGCACTTAAAATTCCTTCTCATACACATGGATGGTGTTAGCAACAACGATTGACAACAACAATAACAATAACAACAAATACATTAGTCGAAAGAACAATAAAATATACAACAACAATAATAATAATAATATATGTGGTAGCAACAACAATACTAAAAGTCGATAGTAGCCAAAGTCACAACAACAAGAATGTTAAGCTGAAAAATTGTCAATCGGTTTGTCATGATGACAAAATGATGAATTGATCGGAACGATTCCACATCGAGTGTGTGTGTGTGTGTGTGTGTCATGCATGCGAACGAAAGATATCTCCATGAAATCTGTCTGTCCCACTGTCTGTCCGTCCATCTGTTGTCGGTCTCCTCTGTCTGTCCGTCCATTCGTATGTCCGTCTGTTGTCGGCCTCCTCTGTTAGTCGTCGGTCTTCTCTATTAGCCGTCGGTCTCCTCTTTTGGTCGCCGCCATCCTCTGTCCGTCTATCGGGGTCTCGTCTGTCTGTCCGTCTGTCTGTCCCGTCTCCTCTGTCTGTTGTTTGTGATATCTGTGTCAGTGGTGCAACTACAACAAACCACGTTGACAGCCACAACGACGACGCACGATGCCAACCATTGGACAGACGAATGGATGGTTAGACCAATGGTCAGACGGACGAATCGATGGTTAGACCAATGGTCAGACGGACATCTATTCCACTAACAAATTCACCAATCATCCATGCATAAATGCCGTACATAACATTGACCGTTTGAATGAATTTTGTGGTCCTCCTGAAGCGGTGGCGACATCGCACCCAGGCTTCATCATGTTGTACCGACCTTCTGTCCCCCCATCTACCTTGACCACACACCTTCGATAGAGCTGACGACATGAGTGAATAAGAGAGACGACATGATGATGTTGGTGGTGGTGACGTATGAAGTTGAAGTTGAGGGTGGATCAGGTGGATCATGGAGAGGTGGGATGATGATGATGGTTTGGCACGAGGGTGTTCTAAGAAGATGATGAGTGGTATGATGGTGTTTGTTCTACAAAGATGTCGATTGGGATGATGGTGTTCTAAGAAGATGATTATGTTCTAGGAAGATGATGGCTTGGATGAATGAATATGTGGTATACTGAGAAAGGTGATGTGGGCGAACAGTGATGTGGTTGTATCATGATAATGATGATGAGATGGCTTCATGATAATATTGACAAAGCTTCCTGGTGATGATGATTCGTCTACATACGTGACTTCATGATTATGATGTTGAGGTGGCCTCATGATAATGATGATGAGGAAGCTTCATGATAATCATGATGAGGTGGGATGTGTGTGGATGCCATGGCAAACACGTCAATCAATGCAAACATGTCTGCTCTTGCCATGGCGAGGATTTGAATATTAAAGAGTCATTCAATAGGTCGTCAGAGGCGATGGATGAAGTCAGATAAGAGAAGAATAAAAGTGATGAAGGGAGATAGAAAGTGGTTGAAGGCTAGGAGACAGATAAAAGGAGGATAGAAGGAAGAAGTCAAATAGGAGAAGGATGGAAGGAAGAATTCAGACAGGAGGAGAATGAATGGAAGAAGTCATATAGGAAGTGGATGAATGACAGAAGGCAGATGAAAGGATGAGGAAGGGAAGAATTTAGACAAAGGGAAGAAGTCAGAGAAAAGGATGAGGAAGGGAAGAAGCCAGATAGGCAAAGAATAAAAGAAAGAGTGGTGTTAGGAAGAAGAACAAGTGTTGGCCGAGGCAGTAAATGAAATGTTAATGGAAGCTGACAAAAAGAGGAAGAACTGAAAAAGTAAAACGATTAGAAATGCGGTATCAAAAGAGAATAAAAGGGGGAGAACGAAAGAGGGAGAACGAAAGAGAAAGAAAGAAAGAGGTAGAAAGAACGAAGAAGAACAAACGAGAAGGAGAAACCGAGCGAGAAGAAGGGTCCAACTGAGCAGGAAGATAATGATGGAAGAGTTCGAGTTCGGCTCAGGTCAGATGGCAGGCATGTGTCGAGTGATAGAGCAGAATAAATAGAAAGCGATGAGGATGGTATATGGAAAGAGAGAGTAGAGGAGGTTCATTGAGTTCATTGAGAGTGTGTGGCGTAGGCGTGGACAAGGGTTGTGTAACGAGTGCATGAAGGGTGTAGAAAGGGGGAATGAAGGGTGAATGAAGGGTATATAAAAGGAGCTTGAATGGTGTATAAAAGGAGCATGAAGGACATATAAGAGGTGGGTGTGAGAGGTGACAATAGGAGGTGGTTATACTGTGATTCGCAGTTGGTCGAAGGGGGGGAGGATCTGAAACAATTGACCGGTAAACGCCCCATAGAAGAGATTCAATGGGTCGTCAGGTGAGTGTCTGAGAGAGGTTGAATGGAAAGGAAATGGAATGGAAGAGAACGAGGTGAATGGTACTCGAGCAGAGAGAGAGATAGTGATACTGTTGAGAGGATGATGTTGAGAGAGTTGAAGGTTGAGAGGATGAAGTTTGAGGTTTGAGAGGATGATGTTGATGATTTAATGAAGAAATTGTGTCCAATGGAGCGTTCATGAATACCAAATTCCAATCTAATTGAAAAGAGATGGAGAACACTTGAAAATGCAATTAAGAAAGAGAGAGGGAAAGTGAAAAAATACTAATTAAATCCAATGAATTATTTCAAGGACTTTCAAGGAATTTAAAGAAATTATTTCAAGGAATTTAAAGAAATTCCTTTAGTGATAAAAAAAAGAAAAAAATAGAATGAGAGAAATTAGCAACCTGATCTCGGCAATGAGTTGAAATTGAATACTCCTTTTTTTCGCTCAGTGTTTTGCTACTTTTGTGCGAAAGGCACATTCAACACTTCAGACAAATGGCAACAAAGGCAACAACAACAAATATTTGCACAATTAATGAACTCATCCTCCTAATGGAAAATGAAAACAAACAAACAAAAATTCCGCTGACAGTCGGACATTTTGACAGACAGAAACTCACGGCGACTGAGTGACACGAGCGGCAAATAGAGAGACAGAGCGAGAGAGAGAGAGAGAGATAGAGAGAGAGACAAATAAGTTGAACAAAACGGCTGACAAACAGATGAACAGATGAAAGACAGATGAGGACGAGGAGCAGATAAATTAGGCGACTGTGGGAGGAGATGTCAACGCCTTTGAATCGGAAGAATCAAAGCGATAAAGAACTAAAGAAATATAAATAAATCTCGGGAATTATGCTGACAGATAGAGCTAATGATAAAATTATAAATATGTATAGTAAACATTTGAAAATGAGATAAATTAAAATATTCTACAAACTGAAGATATAATAGAAATTAGAGATATAATAAAAATGTAGATATAAATTAATACAAATTAAAGAACTATTCGAAAAAAAATAATAATAAAAATAAATGAAATAACACAAAATAAAGAAATAAATTATGAAAATTTAAAAAAAAATAATATAAGTTGAAGAAGTAATAAAAATGAAAAAATTTGAAATTAAGGACATAATAAAAATATAAATAAGAAAAACGAATTATTCAAAAATAAAATATTTAAAAAAATTAAATACAAACATTAAAAATTAAAATAATATACAAAGAAAAATTAAATACGAAAATTAAAAACTAAAGCTAAACGGAATAGAAAATAATAAAATATTCTATCTCTATTAAACCGCAAATAAAAAATGAAAAATAAAAACAAAATTAAATAAAAAATAAAAATTAAAAACAGAAAAGAAACAAATTTTTAATAAAACAAACAAAAAATGAAAAATAATAACCAAAACTTGGAATCAACAAAAAATACTAAAAAGAAACCGATACAAAAAAAAAAAAAAAAAACCTATGGAAATGAGATAAAAACCAGGCAAAGCGAATAGAATTAAGAAGGCAACAACAAAGTTGCGAGTAGGAGAGAGAAAAAAAAATAGAGAGAAAAAAAATAGCCATTTATAATGAGTGCTGGACGTATTGAAGTGTGGTGGCTTTGAACAGAGTGTAAACCACGTTTGACACTTTCAAGTTGAATGATTGCGTGACAAATGACTCGATGGAGTGAGGGAACGATGAATGGATGGATGGAGAGATAGAGAGGGAATGAGGGACCGATGGAAGGAATGGTGGATGGAGAAATAGTAGGTGAATTATGGATGGAGTGAGGGACAGAGAGAGAGAGGGAGAGAGAGAGAGGGAGAGAGAGAGAGAGAGGGAGGAGGAGAACGATGGTAATGGTCATCACTAGTGACGTTCCAATACCGGTATGTAGTCGATGCGAGTAGTCAAATACAAAATTTCAACTAAAAATCGGTGCGGAAAGAAGTAATCGGGTTTAAAAGTCGGTATAGTCATACTCGTACTCATTTCACATATACATACGTACATATTCACACGAAAACCTGCACTTTTAGCGCCTCTAGAAACTAAAAGCTGACGTAATGTATTGTTAACTAACAGTTAACAGTAAAATATTATATGCAATCAAATATTATGAAGATTATTTAATTTATTTATTATGTTTGATCCATTTAAAAGCCTAGGAAATCATCTCAACCTGTTGTTAGTGTTTGAATGTTTGTAATGCATTTTTGCACCAAAATTATAAATAAATAAAATATTTCAATATATTGTCAATTTAGTCGGTACCTTTAAATTATTTGTAACAATTAGTCGATTCAAAAAATAATCGTTTATCGTGCCATTTACTCGAGTATATGATTATTTTTACTCGTACTTGGACGAACACTAGTCATCACATGGAGGAGCAACTTTTGTCGGAATCTTATCGGGTAGAGCGAGAATAACAACGACAACGACAAAAACAAAAACCATAATGACAACAACAACCATAGTGACAATAACAAAAGTAACACCAAAAAACAACAACAACAGGAAAAACGACGACGACTACGTGACGAATCAAGGTGAGAAGTAATAGTAATGGAAGACAAGGAAGGCGACATGTCAATAAATCTTAAGCAAAATCAACGAAGGAAGGAGGAGTGGAAAGAAGGAGGGGAGGAAGGAAGGAAAGAAGGAGTGGAAGAAGGTAGGAGGGGAAGAAGGAAGAGAAAAGAGGAGGGAATGAGAACGATGGAAGGAACGATGGAAGGTCTTGGGAATGAGACAAAGAACGACTGGTGGTCGGCCAACAAATGAAAGAGGAAGTGAGTGGCCACTAGAGAGGGAGGGAGGGAGAGGTGTCAATGAAGTTTCGTTCGTTCATTCATGAATGAAGGTTAAGGCCAAGGCAATGGGAAATAAATGGATTATTTTAGGTTTCTGAGGCTTCATTAAAGGTTGCAGCGGCTTCGGTGAAGGTTGCGGAGTTTTCTTTATTGAGAGTTCTATTTTTATTAGTTATAATTTTATTTTAAATTTTATTAGATATATTGTGATATGTTTGTTTTTTAATATATTATTATGAAATTTTCTATTATTAAAATTTTTAAATTTATTATTTTTTAAATTCATTATTTAATTTTTAAATATAATTTTTCTTTAAATTTATTTTTATCAAAATCTTCACTTTTTTGAGATTTATTTATTTTTATTATATTTATTTCATTGTTATATTATATTTATAAATTGTTATTTGTTATTTTTTGAATAAACATTTTGTACCCATTTTGTTTATGAAAAAGTTTTTTAACATTTTTGAATTTTGAGCTATGAAATGAAATCGTTCTCAAATTCAACCTATGTATTATGAATTCATTCAAACCATTATGAATTCATCAGCCCATTATGATTTCAATCAGCCGATTATGAATTAATCGATCTATTATGAATTCATTCAATGTAGTATGAATTCATTTAATGTATTATTAATTCATTCAAACCATTATGAATTCCTTCAACCCATTATTAATTCATCAACTCATTATGAATTCATTCAACCATTATTAATTCATCAACTCATTATGAATTCATTATTTTCACAACGCTCTTAAGAATAATATATCCTAACTAATATCATATATTGGATCGGCTTGGAATAATGATGATGTGTGTGTTTGTGTTTGTTCCTACCTCGCCCCAGGAGATGCGCCGCATAGAGCATGTCGCGAAAATGATGCGCCTGATGTTGCAGCAACGTGAACGATTCGGCCAGGTTTGCGGCGGCTGCAAATGCTGCGGCGCCGTGGTAACCGTTGACGGCAGCGGCGCGTGCAGCGACACCTGCTGGGCCAAATGATGTTGTTGTTGACGGTGATGCTGATGCTGATGATGGCGATGATGCCGATGATGATGATGATGTTGTCATCAGGTCGGGTGCCAGGAGCGCGTTGCCGACGGTGGTTGAAGCAACACCAAGAGATGATGGAGCAACAACAAGAGATGATGGAGCAACAGGAGGAGGAGAAACAGCAGCAGGAGACGTTGAGCCGTTTAATGTTTTCGCCAAGGAGGTGGCGTTCGAGGGCAACAACAACAACGATGACGACGACGACGACGACGACAACAACGTTGATGGCAACGAGGAGGCACTTTTGTTATTGTTGTTATTGTTGTTGTTGTGATTTGGTGACAACGCCGAACCCGACAGCGATGACAATGTGTCACATGTGCTGCTGCCAGTGCTGCCAACGCTGGAGCAACGTTGTTGTTGTTGTTGTTGTTGCAGCAGCAGCAGCTGTTGTTGCTGCTGGTTATGATGATGATGATGAAGAAGCAAATTATGATGATGATGATGTTGGTGTTGGTGTTGTTGTTGCAACAATTGTTGTTGTTGCAATTGTAATTGATGTTGACATATGTTGTTGCTCTTGTTATTATTATTATTATTATTATTAGCACTTTGTTGTGTTTTTGTTGTCGTTGTTGTTGTTATTGTTCCGATGCTCTTCTTCACCATCGTCTGTCGTCGACTTTCGTACAATTCACAAATTTCACAAAACTTCATTTTGTGTTTTTTTTTTGTTATTATTTCTAAATTATTTCATATTTGTACACTTTTTTTTATTTTCGTTTTTTTATTGTTGTTATTTTAATTATTGTGGTTTTAATTGTTGTTCTTTTAATTGTTGTTGTTTTAGTTGTTGTTCTAATTGTTGTTGTTTCTTGTTCTTGTTTTAGATTGATTTATTGCTTGTTGGTTTTTCCGCAGGAAGAAATTTTCTAAGGCATCCGTTTTTATGTATTTGTGGTTTTCTCCTAATTACGTTTTGTACAAATTTATTTATTATTTTTTTTTGCTTAATTTAACTTTTATTTATTTTGTCTAATTTTTATTAATTATTTTATTTTATTATCTGATTTTTGGCATTATTTTTTGGAATATTCGCGGCACTGGATTCTTTGGAAAAATAAAAAATAATTACTAAATTGAATTTCTTTTTAAATTTCGCACCTTTGATTTATTTTTATTGAGAAGAATTTTTTATCCAAAATTTAGCACCATTTTATATATAGAAATTATATATGAATATCTGTGAGTGTGTGAAAAGTTCAAGTTTTTATCTTCGTGTTTTTGTATTATTTTATTTTGGTTTCTTTATTTATTATTACAATTTTTATATTTTTTTATTAATTTTTATTATTTTTATTTATTTAATTTTGAACTAATTCATATAACTTTTTTAATTATTATATTATTTTCATTTAAATCGTCAGGTAATTCTTTCTCTTAAAATAGAGAGAGTGTGTGAGAGAGAGATCAAAAGACAGAGAGAACCAAACTTAAGTTGATGGTAAAACGCTCTTCAGCGAAGTTTCGGATGAGGTAAATTTTATTGATCATGTGAACAATAAAAGATGTCGAAGAAAATGGGGAGAAAAATCATGAAGGGAAAAATAAAAAATCATGGGGAAAAAAATAAAAATCCTGAGAGGAAAAATAAAAAATCAGGGGGGAAAAAATAAAAATCATGGGGGGAAAACAAAAAGTATGGGGGGAAAAAATAAAAATCAAGGGTGGGATAAATAAAAATCATGAGGAGAAAAATTCATTTTTCACATTTGCCTGCTTTGCCTGAATATTATTTCTTTTGTAGATTTCAGTGTTATTTTTAAACTCACAAATTGAAAAATTCCACAGAGTTCAGATGGAGGAGACAATGGGAGAGAAGGAGAAGAGGATGGAGAAGATATGGGAGTATGAAGTGGTGAAAAAGTTGAGAGGGCGAAGGAGGAGGTGACACGGGGAGGGCGCGAAGTTGACAACGTTTCGGCGGAAAACGAGAGCCTGGGGATGGTGCGAGAAATGGCGTCGAAAATGGCGCTTAAAATGGCGGAGATGATGGCGAATTTTTCGCGCTCGCAAAAGGGTGCGAACAGCAGGATGGAGAGAGAGAGAGACAGAGAGAGGGGGTGAGTTAGTGAGTGAGTTGGAAGGGGAGAAGTGTAAAAGGAACGAAGTGAAAAGGAACGAAGTGAAAAACGAGCGAAGTGAAAAACGAGTGAAGTGAAAAACGAGTGAAGAGAAAAAAAAAAAACAATATGAAGCCGTGGGTGGAAAACAAAGGAGCAGACGATGAAAGAGGCTGAAGACAAATTTTCATTTATTTGAGTAACAACAAGAGAAGAGCTTCCAAAGAACAACAACAAAAATCACCATAAAAAAACAACAAAAAGAGCCATCATGACAAGAACAACAACAAGAACAACTATAAAAGAACAAGAATGAAACAACATTGAAACAAAAAATGAAGAAAATTTAACAAAAAATTTAGCAAAAAGAACAAAAATTAAGGAAGAAAAAGAAAAAAATGATGAAGAAAGAGAACAAAAAATGAAGAAAGAAAAAAATTAGAAAAATGAACAAAAAATTTAAAAAATGAGTAAAAAAAATAAAAAAAATTAAAATAAAAATGTAGAAACGAGAATTAAGAAAGAGAAGAGAAAAAAAATTAACAAAAATAACAAATTATCAAGAAAGAAAAACAAAAGAAAAGAAAAACACAAAAAATGATGAAAACGAAAAAAAAATTAAGAAAAAGAACAAAAGTGTTGAAGAACAACAACAAAATGAAGTAAAACAACGTGAAATCTCAAGAAGTAGAGAAGAAAAGAAGAAGAAATTTTGAATAAAAAAAAAAACAACAACATCGACAACACCAATATCAACACAAACAACGACAACAACGAGCGGAAGTGCGTCATCAGAAGAATCAGCGACGTCCAAAGAAAATAACAAATACAACAACACGAAGAACAACATGCGAAACAAAAACTTGGTCTGTGTGTCTGTGTGGGTTGAAGGGTAATTTAGTTTAGGTTCCCCACCTCCCCCCACTCCCTTTACCATCGCCCACATTTTTACCACGCCCTCTCCATCTTCTCTCTTGACGTTTTCAGTTGTTTTTGGCAACGATTCGGGCCGTGAAGAAACCTTGTTTACTATGAGCTGATTTTTGACGGGTTTTCTACACTTTCCCCTTCTTGTTCTTCTTCTCCACCTTCACCATCAAATTCTTCTTCCTTTTCCCTCCTCCTCATCTCTTTCAAGTTCCACAGTGAATGGAATAAATTAAGTGAGAATGAAAAGCTGAAAATTCACGGATATTTCAAACGATTCGAGGACAAAAGGTTGCTTCCTCTGAGACGAAAAAGAAAAAGAGGCCTGGTGGCAGATATTTAAATATTTAATTGAGTAGATTTTATGTTCAAATAATTTTATTTGAATTTTTTATATTTTATTTCTATTTTATTTTTTATTATTGATTTATAATGATTTGATATTTTTCTGATTTATATTATGATCTAATTATTAATTATTCATTATTATTTAAGATATATTATTTTCGTATTTTTCATAATATTTGTAAATTATATTAATAAGTTTTTTATATTTATTATTTATGTATCAATTATTATTAATATATATTTTTTTAGTTCTATTATTTAATTTTACTTTTTTGTTTTAAAATTATTTTTCCTATTTTTTAAAATATATTATTTTTTTATATTTATGTGTTATCTATGTATGTATTATGTTTTATACAAATTTTTAATAATAATAATTTATTATTGATATTAAATATAAGTTTTTACATATTTCGCGATTCTCTCTTTGATTTGATTTATTTTATTTTGAATTAAGATAATAATTATTATTATTATTTGTTGATATTAATATTTTTCTTTCTTATGCATACTCAATATATTTTCCTATGAATTTCACGCTTCAACTTTTAATTTAATTTTATTGAAAATAATTACATATTCATAAATAATTTATCTGTTTATGTTTTTCCCCTATTTCATTGTTTATTTCTTAATTAAGCTTCAGTTCTTCTCTTAGTTTTACTTTTACTTTCTAATAAAAATTTAATATTCCATTTTAATTATTATTATCCTATTTTTTATTATTATATTCCATTTTAATTATTATATTCTTTTTTTTATTATTATATTTCTTTTTAATTATTATATTCCTAGTTTTTATTATTATATTTCTTTTTAATTATTATATTCCCTTTTACTAATTATATTCCTTTTTTTATTATTAATTATCTACATTGTTATATTTATATACTTCTTGACCATCATTCTTTCCCCATTTCTTTGTCTTTATCTTCGTCCTTTGTCAGACATTTCTATGAGTCTTCTTCTTCTTTTTGCTTAGCATGTCTCATTTAATATTCCACGCTTCTACTATTTTACTTCTCTTTCCCTTCTCCTTCTCTTCTCCCTCTCCCTTTCATGTCTCAACGGTTCACGTCTTCGTCGGCTGACTATTTAATTACACTGAGAGAAAAATAACCTGCTTTATAATTCATTAGCGAGAGAATTTCAAGCCTTTTGGAGTCAATTTGCCATTGTTGTTGTTTAGTGAATTCTTATTGTTGTTGTTGACTGAATCTTTATTGTTGTTATTGTTATTGACTGAATCTTTATTGTTTTTGCTATTGTTGCTGTTGCTTTTGTCTATTACCATTGTTGTTGGAGTTACTTATACTATTATTGTTGTTGTTATTATTATCATCATCTTTGTTGTTGTTATTTCCATTACCCTTATTTGTTCCTAATTTTTGTTGCTTCTTCCATTACCATTGCTTTTGTTGTTCTTTCTATTACCATTGTTGTTGTTGTTCTTTCTATTACCATTGTTTTTGTTGTTATTTCTATTATCATTGTTGTTGTTGTTATTTCTATTATCATTGTTATTTCTACTACTCATTGTCTATCTGTCTCTGAAAGGCTTTTATTACAATCTCCCATCCATCCATTCATTTATTCATTCAGTCAGTCAGTCAGTCAGTCGTTCACTTGTTTGACCGCTCATTCATTCTTCTTCGTCTCATTCATTATTTCACGGTTTTGGACTCAAATGAGAAGTCGATTGAATTGGATTTTTTGATTTGGCAACATTGTTCTTAGGGGATTTTTCCATTTTCTATAGGCTCCTTTTTATATTTTAATATTATTATTTTTATTATATTAGTTCATATTTTTGTATTATTATTTAAAAAATAAAAACAAATATAACTTTGGTTTCTTTCTGTTTTATATAATAAAATTTCTTGCTTATAATCGATATTTTTATAATCGATCTTTTTAAAATCGATCTTTTTTCAATCGATATTATTTGATTGGGTTTTTCTGAATTTTTATAATATTTAAATATTTTTGAATTACAACTTTTTTATTTTTTGTTTTTGTTTTATGATAATTGTCAACTTTTTTTTCATAATAAAAATGAGTTACTTTTTAAAATTATATTTTTTATTTTTACTTAAAATGTGGTTAAATATAATTATACATAAAAAACCAACTTGCTTCTTTTTTATATTTTAATTTATAATTTTTTGGTTTATTGTATTTATTGTTTTTGTATTATAAATGTATTTTTTTTCCTCTTCCGTTTTCTTTTTTCCATAAGAAGAATATTCTTCTTATTTCTTCTTCTTCACAAATTTTTCGGTTCGCTGGTAAGTAATTTCGTTTCGTGGAATCGAAAAACTCCCTTTTTTCCCACCATACAATTGTTATTGTTGTTCCCAATGTTGTTGTTGTTGTCGATGGTTGTTGTTGTTGTTGTTGTTATACTTGGTAATGCGATTGCTACATTGTTGTTGCTTGTTACTACATTGTTTTGTATTTTTTTTTTTTACACATTATGCTCGGTCGATTAAACATTTACACCTTTTACCCTCAATTATCTCGCTCTCTCTCTCATACTCCCCATATCTCTATCTCATTCTCGAGTCAATGTTGTTGTTGTTTTTTTGGTAACAACAACAACAAAAAACAATTCCATGAATAAATGATGGACATGAATGAAGAAATGAATCGATGAGAGACGGAGAGGGAGAGAGAGAGAGAGAGAGAGAGAGGGAGGTAACGAATTGAAAGAATGAATGAATGAAAATGAAAGGGTGGAGAGGGTAGCAACAATAATAACAACAATAAAAAGAATACAACAACAAATAACAAAAATACAACAATAATTTCCAATACCAAATTCAAACCAAACCTGAAAATAATAACAACAACAACAACAGTAAAATCAATAGCAAAAGCCGAAAAATAAAAACAACAACAACAACGATAACAACAACTATGAGAAAAATACCTAAAAATAACCAACAACAACGACGACGACGTAACAAAATGCGAACGTGAGGTTTTCGACAACTACAACAAAAACAACAGCGACAACAACAACAACAGCGACTAAAGGTGAAAAATTATGGTCAATCGGTTAACGATGCGTTGCGGTGGATTCGGAATCGTTTGATTGTTTTTTATTGTTGTTATTTTTATTGGTCATTTCGATATTGTTGTTGTTGTTGTTATTGTTATTGTAGCGATGATGACGCTATTCGACAGAAATGAAAACAGAGACAGACAGTCGCAAACACACACACACACATACACATGGTGCTATGCTAATTCCATCCACGCTTTTGGTAATCGCCGTCGTCGTCGTCGTCGAAGGTTTCTCAATTTCGTTTTTTATTTCGTATTTTTTTTATTTCATTTTGACGATATTAAAAATATTATAATTTTGGAATTTTTTTCGAATTCTTGGATTTTTTTTCAAATTCGTAATTTTTTGTATTTTTTTTAATTTAATATGTATTTTATTTTGTGTTTTTCTATGATTTTAAAAATTATAATTTTATTTTTTTGGAATTTTTATTTATCAAATTTTTGCCACATTTTTCTATTTTTAATTAATTAATTTAATTTTTTTAAAAATAAATTTTTTACTATTATTGTTTTGATATTTCTGATGAACATTTGTTATGTTTTTGTTGTTGTAAAAATTTAAAATCGTAATTTATTTACAATATTTATATTATTTTATTTTATAACGTTTTTGTCATTATTATAATGCTTATTTATTTTTTTGTTCATTTATTTTTATTTTTGCATTATTATTGTCAATATTTCTTTTTTATATTTGAAAAGTGAATTATATTTTTACAATATTTTTAATTTTTTTTTAATTTTAAAATATATTTTTTTAATTTCCAATTTAATGTTATGAATTAAATTTTATAAATTTATTATTCTATATATTATTCATAATATATTTTATTTTGTAATAGATTTAATAATTGAGATTTTATAAAGTCATTGAAGAAATAATTCAATTATTAGTGCAACAAAACCTACTCTAAATATTTCCAGACGTCTTTTCATGTTTTTTAAATATCTAAATCAAGCAAAAAAAAACTATACAAATTCAACTATATCCAGTCGAAGTCACTTCCCTCCCCGACTCATACGCCCCCGATGTCCTTTGGCGGAGATTCTCTGGAATTTTCCACTTCTTCCTTTGGACTCTCTCCACCTCTCTGAACCGTTTGACCTTTGGCTTTAACCTCAGAGCGAGAGCGCCAGTAAAATATGTAAGAGAAACTGATGGCCAACAGTAAAAGCAAAAACTACAATGCGTACAACAACAACAACTAGTACAACAACAATTCTGATTTGTTGGAATCCTGATGGCAGGATCTACTGAAGGATTCCCGAGGTTCTCCTTTAAAGGACCTTCAGTCAGAGAATTGAGAAGAAGCCTTCAGCAAATAAGTAGCTTCCATTCTCTCTGTCCTTGTCTGACCTGTGTGAAAGACCAGAAGTGAAGGAGATAGAGAGAGAGAGACAGAACGATGGTGTGAAGAGAAGAAAGGAAAGTGGTGAAGAGATCGGGTGTGAGTGAGACGGTTGCAAATAGAGAGGGAGAGAGAGAGAGAGAGATAAAGCTTCGAGCTTCTCAAGCAGCTCACTTTTTGCAGCTCAACACTTCGATATTTAATACGATGGACTTTTGTTGTTGTTGTTGTTGGGTGTGTTGTTGTATTTTTTTGTTGTTGTTGTAATGGTTTCTATACTTGTTGTTGTTCTATCTATCGATGTGGTATGCAGAAAAATTCATTCTTTTTCTTTCAATGATATTTTTTCCTTTCCTTCTCCTACAAATAACGAATATTTTTCCGAAGAAAAGGAAGAGACGATATGTAGAGAAAGCAAGGGAGAGTGAAAGAGAAGGGAAGAGCAAGAGAGAGAGTGGAGAATAGTGGGAGAAGGTAAGAGTGAGACAGAGATTGGGTGTGAGTGAGATGGATGTCGAGTGCTGTGGGCGAGTGGAATTCATGGAATGAAATGCATTACTTGAAGCTGGCTGTCAGTTGAAGCCAAGGCCAAAAAGACACCAAGTGGCAGATGGATGCAGTGTGGGGGAGAGAGAGAGAGAGAGAGAACGAAGAGATGGAGAGAGGCTGGAGCTGGAGAGTGAATGAGTGAATGAGTGAGGGAGAGAAAGATATAGAAAGTCTTTAACATTACAGAACAAGTGAAGGAAACAAGGCCAATGGAGTGATCAGAGGTGAAGTTTGAACAAGAAAAGTTAGGAACTCTCCTTCACTCAACCTCTCTCTCTCTCTCTCTCTCTCTCACTCACTCTACCTCTCTTTTTCTCACTCTAGCTCTTTGTCTCCATCCCACTCTACCTCTCTCTTCCTCCACTTTTCTCCATTTCTTTCACTCCTTCGCCGCATTGTTTGAGTTGAGAGAAAAATCGACGGAATTCGACGGATTCTTTCGAGCGTTCGCCCCAAGTTTGCATACTCGAAATAATCGGAATTTCTTTTAACAGCTTCTGCAATTTCTCCTTCTCCCTCTCTTCATCTTTCTCTCTCATTCTCTTTCTCTCTCTCTCTCTCTCCTTCTTTCTCTCCCTCTACCTCTTCATCTATCGATGTATTGAAGCAAAATTCAAAACGTATTTCTCTCTCTCTCACTCTTTCACTTTAGTTGCAGTTAATAGAAAAGTGATGAAAAAAAATCTGAGAATTCCAAAAAGTCACACAAATCGAATTCTCTGACACTTGCTTGTTCTTCTTCTGCTTCTTCTTCATACTCGTTACTCCTTCGTCCTTTGGAGTCAAGTGTGAAAACTCACAAAAACACAGAGAGAGAGGGAGAGGGAGACAGAGAGAGAGAGAGAGAGACAGAGAGAGACAGATAGATAGACGGGCAGACAGACAGAAACAGATAGATAGAAAGAAAGAAAGAAAGACAGCCAAACCAAGAAGAAGTTTCTATTGCAAGCAATAAAGTTAATTCGCATTTGTGTATCTCTCGGATTCACAGCATCCGATGGATGCATGGTGCAAATTTATCCCGCTTTCTTCCTCTTCTTCTTTCTTCCCCTTCTTCCTCCCCTTTGGCTTCTTTTTGTCAAACGTCAAAACGTTTGGATTTCTTTCCTCAGCTTCGATCGCTTGCGGGCAGCTCCTGTGCATCTTGTGGATGCGCAGATACTTTGCAATTCTGATGACTCTGTTGTTGGCGGTTGTTTGCATTTGGTTGTTGTTGTTGTATTTGTTTTTGTTGCCATTGTCAAGAGTTCCTTGAAAGGTCTCGCCGCTAGAGGGCATCAGATAGAAAAAAAAATCCATTCTCAACGATACATTTGTATCTCGTCGAACAAGGAACAACTTGCATGCAAATTCGTATCTCGATACATTGCAGCGATTGCAAATTTCAATCGACAACAACAAAATCGATTTCCTCACGTATTCAAGGAAGGGGAGAGAAAAAAATCGAAAAACAAAAAAAATATATATTTTTTAAAAAACCAACGAAATTTAAATTCAAATACTCAAATCTATGAGATACTTTAGCACGAAATCCGTCAGATACTGTAGACTAAGCCAGGCTTAAAAACCAAGCTACCAACATTTATACATAGACAAAAAGCGTTTCGACAAGTCCGCAAGTTCTCGCTCGAAAATCTCTCGTAGATAAACGGCATATCCGTCAGATACGTGTCGAGATATGAGGCAGTGGCTAAAATGCTTGTGCATGGATACAGATATAATACCATACAACAACAATAACAACAACAACAACAAGAGTTGATAAAACCAAAACAAAAACAAATTAAAAAAAAAAAAAAAATAAAAAAAAAATAATAAAAATCAAAAAAAAAACAAATAAAATTATAACGAATTTCAGTGCAATTAAGCTCTGCACAAACTTTAATCCAGCAGATACAAATGGCTCGAGATACATTCGTGCGGTGGAAAACACGCGAAGCTCGCTGAAACTTAAACAACAACAACAATAAAAAATAAACGACTATAACAACAACAATAACGACTATAACAACAACAATAACAACAACTATTTAAAGGCCTCAAGAAGCCAAAAAGCAGAAATTTTTGCCGCCTCATAAACACATCGACATCGACATCAACGGCTGGTGCAGCATGTGACACGCTGCGGCCGATGTGGCAACGCTGACGCCTTGGCCAACTCTCAACTTGGCCGCCCTCTCTCTCTCTCTCGGGCTTCCCCACATCGTATTCGCTCTCTCTCTTTCCCACTTGCATTCAACGCATTCTTTCTTGCAATTTTTGTTTTTGCACTTCCCTCACATTTTTTTTCTCTCGCTTCTCTCTCTCGTCTCGTCTTTCCTCGTTTTTCAATCTCCAGTCTTTCGGTTGTTGGCAACGCCATCGTTTAAGGCTCATTTACGCCTCTCTGCTGCTGCTGCTGCCCCTCCCCCTCTGGCTCAACCCTTTGGCCCGCGAGGGGAGGGAGGAGGCGACGGTGTTGCCACCTTAATTGCTCGTAATTGCAGCAGCTACTTTGTTAATCAGCGAGCGAGCGTTGGAGTTATTTTAGAAGCGCAAGCGTGAGATGGTTGGAAAGACCCGGAGGGAGGGAGAGAGAGAGAGGACAGAGGTACGGACGGACGGACAGACAGAGGTACGGACGGACGGACAGACAGATAGGTGAACTGATGGACGGACAGACAGTTGGGCGGACTCACATGAAAGAAAAAAAGCCAGATGGAAGTCAGACGAATCAACTGAGGATAGTTTGATTGGACTTCTTAATGGACAGAGGATCGATAGAGGACGAGTACCAAAAGAGAAGAAAAGAGATAGAGAAGAGGGAGAGAGACAGAAGGATGAACCGACTGACAAATAGAAGGTTGAACAAATAGACAAACAAACAATTGGATAGACAGAAAGACATTTTGATGATGAAATAATTTAATGGAGAGAAGTCGAATCAAAACAAAATTAGGACGAAAAAAAAAAAAATACAGAAAAAAATCGAATCAAATCATAGGGAAAAAAATATCGACAAAGAACACGATTGATAGATAGATAGACTAATGGAGAGAAAGAGAGAGAGAGAGAAAGAGAGAGAAAGAGAGAGAAAGAGAGGGAATTCAAGGGCTAGAGAGACAGACAGCGAGATAGACACAGTAACTTGGACAGACAGACAGACAAATGATCTGCCAAATAGATGAAGCAGCAGCAGAAGTTGATGAAGATCAAAAGAATCAGCGAAGTGCGAATGAAGGAATCGACAAGTGGAATGACAGAAGGTAAGTGGATAGACAGACAGATTGAGATGGACAGACAGACTGATGGAGAGACAATTAGTGATTGGACAGACAGATATCTGTCCCTGGGCCCCGTCCTCCGACAGACACTTGGGAATGCGCTCTCGGTAGTCGGACATAAAATCGAAATTAATGGACGTGAACTTCTGAAAGCCGACAACGAGGGAGAGACTACTTCTTCTTCTTCATCTTCTTCTTCATCTTTCCTATATATATTCTTCTTCTTCTTCTTCTTTTTTATACCCCATTGAAGTCTTCTTCCTCTTCTTTTATAGGCTTGTTTTCTTATTTTTTTATACACCATCGTAGTATTCTTCTGTTTTTAGTTCACTATTGCAGACTATTGCTTCTTCTTTTAGTTCACTATCAGAGGCTTCTTCTTCATCTTTTTTGTACCCCATCGCAATATTTTTCTCCTCCTTCTTTTATTAACATTTTTTTTGTATATACACATCATAGTTCTTTTTCTTCCATTTATTCCCGCCCATCATAGTCTTCTTGAAATTTTTTTCATTCGCCATCTCCTTCATTCTGCATAGTCTTTTATATTCGCCATCTCCTTCTATCTCTCGGTAGTCCTAATTTTTTCTTTCTTCTCCCTCCCGCTGCCGAGCCGACGACGACGATGACGATGACGACGATTGCGCTCCAAGGGCCGAACCCGACTTCGTGGCCTTCGCCGACGCCTGACGTTCGGGCGCGCTGCAATTAACGACCTTGGCGGCGATCGCGGCGCCGACAACAACAAAGGGCCGACAATAATAAATACGAGGACGACAACAACAAGAGTAAGAAGAATGACGACAACAACAATGATGATGACGACTTCGCTAATGACGTCGACAGAGGTGACGACAGAGGAGCGGCAGCAATTGAAAACCCATTAAAATTTCTTGAAATTAGTGGGAAATTGCAGAAATATTCCACTGAGTGGTTGGGATAGAGATGAAGGATAGAAAGAAAATTCCATTCTCTAATTCTGGTCACTAGTCGACAAAATTTAGAAATCGACAAAATTTCATTATAGAAAATATTTTCTATTTATTAACTAAAAAAATTTATTGAAAGGAAAAAAGATATAAATATGTAAAATTGTAAGTAATAAAAATTTATTAGGGAAAAATAATAAAAATAAATATTTAAATAGATATTCAAATGTAATAAATAATAATAATAATATATATAATTAAATTTAAATAAATAATTATAAAAAAATATTACTACTGAAATAAAATACCAAAGAATCAATAGAATAATAAATGAAATTATAAAAAAATCAAAATAATAACTGAATAGAATGGTAGAAATATAATTAATTAAACTAATTCATTAAAAAAAAGAAACATAAATAAATAAAAAAAAAACAATTAAATTAATAAACAAAATAAATAATACAAATAAAAACTGAAATAAAACGAAAAACAATAAAATTGAAATTGAAAGAAAAATCTTAGAATTGTGAAATTAAAACATATATTTAAAATTATTAATCAAAAAGAGCAATAACAAAACAATAAATTAATAAAGTAGTTTCCACCCAAAATTCTCAACCAATAAATTAATTAATATGATTTGTGTAAGAGGAATAAAAGTCCAACAGACTCTGGACAGATCGGCATCTGGCGAAGTGCGTGGGACGGGACAGACAGACAGACAGACAGAAGACCAAGAGCGAGAATAAGCAAATGGAAACCCATTGGAATTCACACGTACAACAATAACAACAGGAACAACAAGAACTAAAGCAAAAATCATCGCTCGACAAAACCTGAATGAAAAAAAAAACTCCCACCTCGGCCTCCCCGAAGGCGGTCGGTAGCAACGACGACGACCACGACGAGGTCGGCGGCGTCTTCGGCTTCGCAAAGCAACCGCCAAAAGAGTGTCATAAAGAGTGAGCGAGAGGGATGGAGAGAGAGAGAGAAGGAGGGAGGGACAGAGATAAAGAGATTCTCAAGTTTGATGCGTGCTGCGGTCCGGCGAACGAGGCGACGACGACGACGATCGAGCGAGCGAGAGTTGATCGCGTGGACTTCGGAACACGCACATTCCGAAGATAGAGGGAGAGAACGAGAGAGGGAGAACGAGAGAGAGGGAGAGGCAGAGAGCGAGACAAAGCGATAAAAATTAAGGAAGCGAAGGTGAATCTGAGAGAGTCCTATTATGGTGATGATTTTGTTCAGAATTCTACACAAAAAACCTGAAGAAATTGTACAAAAAATCATCAATAAATTTTATAAAAAAATCCCAAGAATTTTTACAAAAAATGATCAAGAAATTTTACAATGAAATCTCAAGAAACAAATAATTTGCAAAGCCTGAAGCAAGTTTCAACAAAAATCCTCTTTGATTTGTTCACAAAAATTTACATCAAATTAAAAAAACAAAACCTCATGAAATTTTACAAAACAAACGAAGATTCTTATAAAATTTTTTTACATAAATCAAAATGATATTTTGCACAAAAATCATCAAATAATTGTATAAACAAATCGTCAAGAAATTTTAACAAAAAATCATCACACATTAAAAAAAATAAATCATAATGAATTTAAACAAAAACTAGCGCACCGGGGTCGCTTCGCTCCCCCGGTTTGCCTGGTCCACCCAGGCAAAATCTGTTAACTTCGGCCAGGCCGAAGTTTACATACCCTACACCCTGCATACAACGTTTATTAAAGGAAAAAGAGTGAATTTCTATCAATAATTAGTGAAAATGCATCATTACACTTCAATGCTATTAACTCCATTGTGCGATTTTCACAACTGTGGCCTCTTTCAAAGAGAAATTATATATTTGAAGCTATTTTCGTATTCCAAACACGATTATACCCTTTTTGTGTCGATTGTCTAATCTATGAATAAGAGTGAAGTTAGGAATCTTATAGGGGCCCATGTTTCTACAAAACGAAGTAGTTCTGGTGTTTGCAGCATTGTGCCATTGCTAATATCTTGGAAGTGCGCATTAAAGCTCTGCAATTTATGGAAGAATAATTGAATCGATGATTTTTTGTGTGCCATAAAATCATAATGTGCCTTTAGTTGCTTTTCCTATTTTTATACCCTACACCCTGTGGGTAAGGGTATATTCATTTTGTCCTTCCGTTTGTAACGCATTAAAGGAGAGGTCGTAGGTATGGAAAAGTATATATATTCTTGATCAGCGTCACCTCCTGAATCGATTTAGCTATGTCCGTCTGTCTGTCTGTCTGTCTGTCCGTCTGTCTGTCTGTGTGTCTGTGTGTCTGTCTGTGGAAATAGATTTTGTGAAGAAACGGTAAGAGATACTGACTTGAGATTTTGGATTTAGTATTTCTATATTAATAAGCTACTTGTATGTAAAAATGGACGTAATCGGTCAACGGATACGCCCACCTCCCATATAAAGCAAAAGGTTTATATGGGATATCTGGTGAACTATGGTATATATCGAGATGAAATTTTGTGTGTGATCATGTTCCACTGATACGAGTTTAAAAGACAAAAATGGAAAACATCGCCCATCGGACACGCCCACCTCCCATATAAAGCAAAAGGTTTATATGGGATATCTGGTGAACTATGGTATATATCGAGATGAAACTTTGTGTGTAATCATGTTCCACTGATACGAGTTTAAAAGGCAAAAATGGAAAACATCGCCCTCCCATATAACGCAAAAGTTGAATATGGTATATATGATAAACTATGGTATATATAGAGATGAATTTTTGCGTCTGATCACCGTATCACAGATACGTACCACCGATACCACTTTACATGCTAAAAATTGACAAGCTACAGCTCAGCTCAAAAGCTACAGCTCAATGTTGGATATGGTAAACCATATAGGCAGTTATTAGATTAAATATTGCTACTAAGAGTTCCCAAGAATCAAATGGAAAATATCTCTTATAGGACACGAGCACCTTCCATACAAAATCGTAGATCTACAAGAAATCCAACTACTTTATGGATGTTATTAGCTGATGAAAGGTGGGAGTGAATCCAAGAAGAAAGAGACCACATCCAACTGAACCTCAATGGACGCCCATAAAAATTGATTATATCTTTTCAATATAAACGTAATGAGCAGGTGACGATTGAGAGAATACAAGCCCTGCTGACGGGATCACAATCCGCAAAAGTCAGGGAGCTACATATCTCCAAATGGCTGTTCATCTTCAAAGTGGAATCAGTCACGCGGCACTATATGTTGCTTATAGTAGCGCAGCAAGTACTTCTGGACTTTATATTGTTGAAAATTTCTACCCTCTTAAGTCTGTTGTTGAATCAGATTTTGTCTGCATTGAAATGAACATCTAAAATATGAAAAGCAACTAAAATCATAATGTATTTTATGGCACACAAAAAATCATCGATTCAATTATTCTTCCATAAATTGCAGAGCTTTAATGCGCACTTCCAAGATATTAGCAATGGCACAATGCTGCAAACACCAGAACTACTTCGTTTTGTAGAAACATGGGCCCCTATAAGATTCCTAACTTCACTCTTATTCACAGATTAGACAATCGACAAAAAAAAGGGTATAATCGTGTTTGGAATACGAATATAGCTTCAAATATATAATTTACTTTTGAAAGATGCCACATTTGTGAAAATCGCACGATGGAGTTAATAGCATTGAAGTGTAATGATGCATTTTCACTAATTATTGATAGAAATTCACTGTTTTTCCTTTAATAAACGTTGTATGCAGGGTGTAGGGTATGTAAACTTCGGCCTGGCCGAAGTTAACAGATTTTGCCTGGGTGGACCAGGCAAACCGGGGGAGCGAAGCGACCCCGGTGCGCTAGTTTAGATGTTCATTTCAATGCAGACAAAATCTGATTCAACAACAGACTTGGGAGGGTAGAAATTTTCAACAATATAAAGTCCAGAAGTACTTGCTGCGCTACTATAAGCAACATATAGTGCCGCGTGATTGATTCCACTTTGAAGATGAACAGCCATTTGGAAATATGTAGCTCCCTGACTTTTGTGGATTGTGATCCCATCAGCAGGGATTGTATTCTCTCAATCGTCACCTGCTCATTACGTTTATATTGAAAAGATATAATCAATTTTTATGGGCGTCCATTGAGGTTCAGATGGATGTGGTCTCTTTCTTCTTGCATTCAATCCCACCTTTCATCAGCTAATAACATCCATAAAGTAGTTGGATTTCTTGTAGATCTACGATTTTGTATGGAAGGTGCTCGTGTCCTATAAGAGATATTTTCCATTTGATTCTTGGGAACTCTTAGTAGCAATATTTAATCTAATAACTGTCTATATGGTTTACCATATCCAACATTGAGCTGTAGCTTTTGAGCTGTAGCTTGTCAATTTTTAGTATGTAAACTGGTATCGGTGGTACATGATCAGACGCAAAAATTCATCTCTATATATACCATAGTTTATCATATATACCATATTCAACTTTTGCGTTATATGGGAGGGCGATGTTATCCATTTTTGACTTGTAAACTCGTATGAGTGGAACATGACCACACACAAAACTTTATCTCGATATATACCATAGTTCACCAGATATCCCATATAAACCTTTTGCTTTATATGGGAGGTGGGCGTGTCCGATGGGCGATGTTTTCCATTTTTGCCTTTTAAACTCGTATCAGTGGAACATGATTACACACAAAATTTCATCTCGATATATACCATAGTTCTCCAGATATCCCATATAAACCTTTTGCTTTATATGGGAGGTGGGCGTGTCCGATGGGCGATGTTTTCCATTTTTGTCTTTTAAACTCGTATCAGTGGAACATGATCACACACAAAATTTCATCTCGATATATACCATAGTTCACCAGATATCCCATATAAACCTTTTGCTTTATATGGGAGGTGGGCGTGTCCGTTGACCGATTACGTCCATTTTTACATACAAGTAGCTTATTAATATAGAAATACTAAATCCAAAATTTCAAGTCAGTATCTCTTACCGTTTCTTCACAAAATCTATTTCCACAGACAGACACACAGACACACAGACAGACAGACAGACGGACAGACAGACAGACAGACAGACGGACATAGCTAAATCGATTCAGGAGGTGACGCTGATCAAGAATATATATACTTTTCCATACCTACGACCTCTCCTTTAATGCGTTACAAACGGAAGGACAAAATGAATATACCCTTACCCACAGGGTGTAGGGTATAAAAAATCCTCAAGATATTTTACAAAAAAACAATCCTCAAGAAACTTAAGACAAGAAAAATCCTCAATAAATCTGAAAATTTTACACAAAAATCCTCAAAAAATTTTGAGAAAAAACAATTTCATTTAAATTTGTTCTAAATTTTTCGGGAAAAATAAATTTTCCTGAAGTTTCCTTAAGAGACAAGGATAGATTTCTGCGATGGATATATTCCGAAATATCTTGCTGCTGATGAGAAGACGAAGAAGTCGTCTTATAGACTTCCAGAGACATTTTCTCGTTGTCGACGCCTCGTTACTCGGAATGTGCCGCCCATCAATTTGGCTTTTTATGCCTCAATTAATCTTTATTGTTGTAGTTGCGGATTTTGCGGCTGGTGCTGCCGATGGAGATGTTGTTGTTGTTATTGTTGGTGATATTGTTATTGTTGTTGTTGAGATTGATGTTGTTCAAATTGTTGTTGTTAAGATTGATGCTGTTTTTGTTGTTAATATGGAATGTTGTTGCAATTGTTATTGTTACCATATTGTTATTGTTGCCACAAAGTTATTGTTGCTATATTTTGATTATCTTGTTGTTGTTGTTATTTTTGCCATACTTTCAGAATTCACCGCAAAGTGGAAAAGAAAAAAAAATGCGCTCAAAGAAAATGTTCAAAGGCGAAATTTGCGAACATAAAACCACAAACAAAATAAATTCGCAACAAGTCCGCCCACTCGTTGACACCAGCCGACGGACAGACAGACAGACAGACAGATGGATGGATGGAGAGAAAGAGACAGAGAAAGACAGACAGGGGCAACCCACACGAGTCACAGAAACAGACAGAATGCGGAGGAGCAGACAGGCGGACAGACAGATGGACGGACAGACGCATGGATGGACAGACAGACAGACGGATGGACGGACAGACAGACAGATAGACAGATGGACGGACAAGACAAGAGAAGGCTGGAAGTTAAAGTGCGAGTGAGAGAGGCGAAAGGTTATGAAGTGCGAGTGAGAGAAACAGAGACGAAGTGAACCAGAGAGGGAGAGAGGGCGAGAGAGGGTGAGCGAGACAGGGCTAACGATGTGTCGCATGTCGAACGTGCGTCTTTTGACGCCTCGCATTAACGTCATTTTTCATCGTGACACCATTTGACGGAGTTTCCTCTGTTTTGTTTTGTTTTATTATTATTATATTTATTTTTTATTTATTTTCTTATATTATTTATTTTCTTATTTTTTCTCATTTTTTGGTTTCTTCCATTTTTTGATTATTTTATTTTTTTTTATTTCTTGTGCAATTTTCTTATCTTATATTGCTATATTGAATATTTTAATTCTTTATTTCATCCTTAATTTATTTATAATATTTATAATAATATTTTTTGCTAAAATCAAAATTCTCATTTTTAAGGTTAATATTGCAAAAACAACTCTCGAGACAATAATAAAACACCCGTTAATGGTAAAATTAAGTTGCTATAAAAAAAATTGCAATTGAAGGAAAAATGCAAAAATCTTCATAAAAAGAGTAGTGAAAACTACGAAACTCGGAAATGGCTAGCGTCATTAAAAAAACAGGAGTGAAAATTCCAGGAGAGAAAGATAAGGAGAAAGAAGGAGACACAGGAGAAGACGGTGGAAGTGAGAGAATCGATCGACGATGAATTCGCTTCAATTTCGAATGTGAATTCAATATCAGAACAAGAAACAGCAACAATATATGAGGCGGCGGCAGCAGAAACAGCAATCGAAGTGAGACTATAAAATACAACAACAACAATTCCAACAACAATTTCAACAACAATTCCAACAACAACAACAACAATTCCACTAACATCGATAGTGAATGACAGGAACAGGAGTTAAAAACAAAAAAAAAAAAGAAAAGAAAATAAAAACCAAAACATGCAAACAAAAAACAACATAACATCAACAGGAGTAACAACAATAAATAACGGCAAGAGCAAAGAGTAATAGACAGCAACAACAACAACAACAACAATAACGACAACGACAAGATTAACAGCAGTGAAAAGAACAACAACAACAACAAAAACAACAAGACAATTTACAACGAAAGCAACAACAATAGTAGCAAGAGAGTAACAGCAACATTGACGAAGCTAGTGAAATAAATAGCAATAGGCAATAACAACAACAACAACAACAACAAGAAAAACAAGGATAACAGATAACAACAACAATGGCAAAAGACAACAATAATAACAACAACAACGATAACAACAACAATAACAACGATAACATCAATAGTAAAAGCAACAGTAACAACAACAACTTCAACTACTGCAGCATCGGCAACAATTTTTGCTGCTGTTGCCAACGTTTGGTGTTGTCGGCGTTGTTGTTGTTGCTTTTGTACATGATGTTGTTATCGTTGCTGTAGTTTTTGTTGTTGTTGTTGTTGTTATTGTTGCTGGTGCCTAAAAAGAATTGCAATTCTGCAGTGTAGTTGTTGTTGTTGTTGATTTGTTTTTTTTGTTTTTTTTGTATTTTTGGGTGAAAGGAGAAAGTTTTTTGCGCCTAAATGGAATTGTTGTTAACGTTGTTGTTATTGTTGTTGTTGTATTTACTATTTCAGCTGCTGATGTTGCTGCTGCACTCGATGTTGTTGTTGTTGTTGTTGTTATTGTAGTTGCAGTTGCTTAAATTGCATAAATAATCGCATTGTTGAATCAACTTCTTCTTTGCTTGTTGTTGTTGTTGTAGTCATTCTTGTTGTTGTTAAGTGCATTGTAAAGATTATTGTTGTTGTTGTTCCATCTTTACTAGCTTGAGATACAACTGCATCGTTTCGAAAAAGTTTTCTGCTGTTGCTGCAGCTTCTTTCTTTCTTCTTCCTTTTCCTGCGCTTTTTTTTTTTGGCACGTAATCACAGTGGGACAAAGGAGTAAAATTAAGACATTCTTACAGAAATTTCTCTAAATTTTATAGAAAAATTAATTTGAATAAAAATATAAAAATTTCAAGAATTTTTGTAAATGTAAAATGAGAAATTAAAAAAAAAATTTAAATTGAATTGAAAATTTAAATTGAAGAAATATATTTTTGACTTTATTTTTTCGATTTTTTTGAGAATTTGCAAAAATTATTGCATATTAATTTTAATAAAATCGTGAACCTAAAATTTGTTTTCATATATTTTTTTTAATTTTCTTAAATAGTCTTCTTTTTTATTAATTCAAATTTTAATTGAATTTTCTATTTTTGTGATTCTTTTCACCACTGTACCCAAGATGATGTTTTTCGATCGACTTCGCATGATAAAACCGACGATGTCGTTGGAGAAAGAAGATGAGAAGGAGGAGGCAGAGGAAGAGGGGGGAAGGGGGTGGTGAACTGCAACAACAACAATAAAAATAACAAAGAGGTGAGCAACAGCTAAAACAACAACAACAACAATAACTGTAACAACAAGGAGGCCGCAACCACTATTGCATAAATTGTTTGCTGTCGTCTTTCACGTTGTTGATCCTTTCTTCGAGCTTAAATTAATTTCTTCCCCTTTCACTCGTTGGATCTCGTCGTCAATCGGTTCTTTGTTCCACTGTCATTTATTCCCTTCCTTTCTCTACTTCTTCGCCTCTCCCCTTCTTCTTCTTCTTCTTTCACCTTCTTTCTCTCTCTCTCTCACTCTCTCTCTTGATTTTATTCCTGTGTTCACTACTTTCTCAAAAATTCTCCATTGAGGCGAATTTTTTTCCTGTCATGAAATTTGAATTAAAGTTTCATTGTTGTTGTTCTTGTGAATTGTAATATGTGGTTGTTGTTTTTGTAACATATTGCGACACATTTTGACACATGAGAGAGAGGGAGAGAGAGTGAGAGAGAGGGTTAAAGACTGAGGGAGTGTTGAAGAAAATGTCAGAGAGCGCGACAAAAAATGACACATTGAGCTCCCGGGGCATCAGAAAAGAATGAAGGAGAGGGAGAAGATGAGGGTGAGAAGAAGAGAGAGAGAGAATTTGAGGGAGAGAGAGAGATAAAGAGGAAGGGAGACAGAGAATAAATAAAAAGTTTGGTGAAAGAATGCCTGATGTAAGAAATTCTTACGGAGTTATTTTTTAATTAAAAACTCAAAAGGAATTTCCGACAAAAAATTATGAGAAAAAGTTGACGAAAAATTTGCCAACGAAAACCAAATGAGAGAGATTGAGTGAAAAGGAGGGTGAGTGAGAGAGAGGGTCGAGTGAAAGAGAGGGATGCATACATTATAAGAAAGAGAAAAAGAGAAAGAGACAACTAAATGTCCTTCTTCGCTTCAAACTTTCTTGAAAAACAAGACAAGAAAAGAAAAAAAAAAAAACAAATCGACGACTTCACTTTAATCGACTTCATCGACTGCCTCGCGGCGTTGCCGGATTCCTCAACACTTCTCGACATTTCGACACTTCAGAGATGCGATGCTTGAGGAGACGAGAAAAAACAAGAAATAAAGAAAAATGCCAACAACAATGAGAAGTCACAACAACAATGAGACGTCTCACAGCAACAATGTGAAGTCACAGCGACAATGAGAAATCACAACAAAATCCGAGGCGTCCAAGTGAATGAGGGAGAAGAGGGAGAGCGAGAGAGAGCGAGGGAGAGCGGGAGATTTTTTTAATGCACTTAAAACACGTCTAGACGACTGATAAAAGACTAAGAGGAAGATGGCGACGAAAATAAATAAATCAAAGTATTAATAATAATGAATAAAAAACCTCAAGGAATAAAATGCAGTAGCACGAAAAGAAAAAAATAAAAAAAATAAGAGAAGCAAATAAAATACAATAAAATTATATTAAAAAAATATATATAAAAAATAAAAAAAAAGAATAAAATAATAAAAAAAAAAATAAAAAAACAAACCTTTTTCTTTAATTAAAAAAAAATATTTTTTATTTTTTTTTTAAAGTTTTTAAAAGAATAATTAGTTCAAAATATAAAAAAGGAAAAAAAATTAAAACTAAAATTAAAATTGAAGAAAATTAATTTTTAAAAATAACAAATAAAATATGTAATAGAAAAATATATATGTATTTAAAAATAATGTTAACAGAAAAAAATAAAAAAGTGCCTCATATTTAATTAAAATAATATAAAGAAATAACAGAAACAAGTTGATGGAGTCGAAAAAAAAAACGCCACATGGCAACACTTGCGAGTGCTATCACAACAACAATAAAAACAAAAAAAAATTATTCCTACAAATAATATTTAATTAATTTAAATTTAATATTTAATATTTCTCCTCGTTTTATTATTATTGTTGCAACGATAACTCATACAACGAATTCTCATGAGGAATTCGAAAGAGAGAAAAGTCAAGAGAGAATATTATAAAAATAATTTGAGAAATTACATATACAATATAATTAATGTATTTAATATTTATTATATAGATGATTCATTATAATTGATTTTAATTAAATTTAAATTAGAATTGATATGAAAATTGAAGTTGAAGTTAAATAGATTTGAAATTAGAGTTGAAATTAAATTATAGTTTATTTGAATTAAATTCTAATTAAAATTAATATGAATTCAATTTGAGCTGGAGTGGATTTTAAATAAATTGCATTTAATTTGATTATATTTTAATTATAGATAATATTAAATTTATATATAAAATAAAAATAAAAACAAAAAAACAAATTAATCAAATAATATAATAAATTATTAAGAAGTTTCAAATATGAAAAGGAAAATACAAAATAAAAATTCACTATAAATGTTTGTATCAGAAAATATAAAGAAAGGAAAAATAATAACGAGAATAATAAATATTAAATGAAAGGAAATATAAACCAATAAATCTCGAGAAAGAAAAGACCTGAACGAAACATGAGAATCAAATGGGAATCGAAATAATTTACGAATTCAAAGCGCAGCGCGCAGGCGTGCGTGCGTGCGGTTAATTTCAGCACGAAATCAATAATTAGTCGGAGCCGCTGACGGCCTATCTGTCTTCTATCTGTCTGTCTATCTATATGTCTGTCTATATGTCTGTCTATATGTCTGTCTGTCCAACTCTGGCTGCCTCGCTCTTGGTTCGTGCTCAGGCTTTTTTCATGGAACTTAAACAAACAGAAAGCGATTTCAAAGAAGTTCAAAAACACCTTTCAAGGTGTCGGAAAACCGTGAGCGACTGACGCAAGGCAAATTGCTATGACGAATTTTTCTATTTTCAAATGTTTTATTAAATTTTTCACAAGTTTTTTTCAAAACACTCCATTTGTTTTGGATCGAGTGGATTGTGTCTTTGGGTTGTTTGGAAATATTTTATTTTTTGTTTAAGTAGATTTTTTTATGTTTCTGTGGAATTCTAGTGTATTTAATTTATTTCGTTTTTATAGCTTTTAAAGTGGTTTTTGCTTTGTTCCAAGTCATATATAATTTTTTATTGATTTTATTTTAATTTACTTTATTATATTTTATTTTTTTTTTGTTTATTTTATTTATTTTTTATTTTGTATTATTTTATTTCTTTTCATTTTGTATTTGTTATTATTTCATTTTATGATTATATTTCTTGTTTTTTATAGAATATTTTTCTTATTGTTGTTGTAAATTAATTGTCGTCCATCAAGGTCAACCAGGTTGTTCAGCGATTTGTATTTAATGTCGATCAAAAAGCGCGCGCGCCACAATCAAATCAAGCCGAAGGCATTAGGTACAACAAAAAGAACTATATAAACAACAACAACAACAATGGCAATTTCAACAACAACAACAACGATTATCAAGAATAATGACTACCATATGAAACCAGCACAAAAACAAAACCTACAATAACAACAACGACAACGACAAATTAAACAAAGAAAGAATATGTTATAAAAACATAAGGCAAAATTCTGTTAAACAAATGGTTTTATTATTTTTTTTTCAGTTAAATTTCGATTTTTTTTAATTTTGATCTTTTAAAGAATTTAATTTTTGTCGGTATTATAAAAATATTTAACAACGACAATTAATTTAATTTTGTTGAAATTTAGATTTTGCAATTTTTTTTTTTTAATTTTACATGAATAATTAATTTTATATGAAGTATTTTTTTTTTTTCACTTTAAAAATTGATATTCAGTTTTTTGCTTTTATTTTATTATATTTTTGAAACTTTTTTCATGATTCTCTTTCGATTTCTCAAAAGCCCTTCATTTCTACTTATTCCCTTAAATTCGTTTCTATTTCTAGTTCTCGTTTCGATGGCATTTTCAATTATTTTGACAATCTGGGGCCTCTCGGACGATAAGAATTCCACAGCTGTCGCCTTGACAAGCACTGATAACGAAATTCTGCAAACTAATGAAAATAGTAATAAACGATTTCGTAGAATTCTATTGAAGAGAGTTGGGTTCGATCGACGAATGAATGAAACTGTTGATTTTTCATTTCTCTCGGATTTTTTTGAATTTATTATTTTTTATTTCTATATTTTTTATACATATATATTTTCCATCGATTTTTCAGGGAGATTTCATATTTTTATTTATATCTTTTCATTTTTTATTTCAAAGGATCTATTGTTGTTGTTGTTATTGGTATCCTGGATTTATTTTTAAAACAACTGTCACATCCTCAACATCCCTTTGGATGCTGATGCATCCATCATGAACAACCATAACGAGGTGTGAGTTTCCTCCATCTGTTTCTCATCTCGTACCTCGTGCATGAGTCGAATTTTATGTGAGTTGTGGAAAAACTGGAGCAGAAGTCACAAGTAGAAGTGGAAGAGAAAAAGAGAGAGAATATATATGGTGAGCATGGGAGAGAGAGAGAGAGAGAGAGAGAGAGAGAAGGAAGACTGTGTGACAAGAGACAAACACGTGACAACCGTCGACATTTATTTTTAACTCTGACTCCTTCCTTCCCATCCGTTGTTGTTGTTATGTTTGTTGTTATTGTTAAGATGAAATTTACATTTTTTTCCTCCGATTTTTCTCAGGGGAAATTTTCACAAAATAAGTAAAAAAAATGTCCATTAAAAGTGAAAAAAAAACAAAAATTTATCAGAAGTACTTAAATCAATCAACAAGTGAAATTCTCTGTTTGAACAATTTTATCAGCAACAACATTTTGAGCTACAACAATTCCAGCTACAACAATTCCAACTACAACAATTTAAGCTACAACAACAACAACAACATATCGTTCTATGACTCATTTGTTATTGTTTTGTCAAGTTTTTCGTTGTTGTTATTTTTTTTAATTTTCTCCCCTCACTCAATGGAAAATTGTTTTTATTGCTTTGTGAATAATAAACTTAATGCGTTCAAAACGTTACCATATGGTAAAAAAAAAAATATTGTTTTATTTATATTTTAAATGTGGTCATTAAGAAGTACAAAGGTTTAAATTTGTGAAATTTCCTGAGAATTGAGATAATTTCGGAATCTTTGTGATTTTAAACATTTATGCAAAATCTTTCTTTTTGTATGAGTTTTGTAAATAATTCTTTGATATATATTTTTTATGGATGATATTTGTCTAATATTTTCATATATTTCATATATTCGTAATAAATTATTAGAATAAATTTCGATTATTTCTAATATCTAGTTTCCGTATATTTTTTAAGAAGATCGTTGCTTAGTTTTATATATTCTGTTCATTTTTTTAATTCAGTATTTTTTGTAATTAAACCTTTATAATTTCAACGTATTATAATTTTATTTTTTTTATAGTTTTACATTTTTGGTTTTTAATTTTTGCTTTTTTATGTTTTTGTATTAAATTTTGCATTTTTATATTTTTGTATTAAATTTTGCATTTTTATATTTTTGTATTAAATTTTGTTTTTTTTTTGTATTTTTATATTAAATTTTGTATTTTTATATTTTTGTATTAAATTTTGTTTTTTTTTGTATTTTTATATTATATTTTGTTTTTTTTGTATTTATATATTAAATTTTTTATTTTTATATTTTTATATTTAATTTTTTATTTTTGTATTAAATTTTCATTTTCATATTTTTGTATTAAATTTTGTTTTTTTTGTATTTTTATATTAAATTTTGTATTTTTATATTTTTGTATTAAATTTTGTATTTTTATATTTTTGTATTAAATTTTGTTTTTTTTGTATTTTTATATTATATTTTGTTTTTTTTTGTATTTATATATTAAATTTTTTATTTTTAAAATTTTAAATTTTTTATTTTTGTATTAAATTTTCCATTTTCATATTTTTGTATTAAATTTTGTTTTTTTTTATATTTTTGTATTAAATTTTGTATTTTTATATTTTTGTATTAAATTTTGCATTTTTATATTTTTGTATTAAATTTTGCATTTTTATATTTTTGTATTAAATTTTGTTTTTTTTTGTATTTTTATATTATATTTTGTTTTTTTTTGTATTTATATATTAAATTTTTTATTTTTATATTTTTATATTAAATTTTTTATTTTTGTATTAAATTTTCCATTTTCATATTTTTGTATTAAATTTTGTTTTTTTTTTTGTAATTTTATATTAAATTTTGTATTTTTATATTTTCGTATTAAATTTTGTTTTTTTTTTATTTTTATATTAAATTTTGTATTTTTATAATATCGCATTATATTATTTTCATTTCACTTTCAGACCATTCTCCTCTACCAACCCTTCCCCAATACCTTCCCCAGAGCTTCGCTTGCGGCCATCAATTTCCCTAAAAGCCCCATACATCATCCTTATTAATATCATTATCATCTTCCCCAACGAAACTTAATGCACTGCACCCTTAATTAACTCAAATGCACCCGGGAGTGTGAGGGACAGAGAGACTGAGTGAGTGAGAGAGAGAGTGAGCGAGTGAGAGAGAGAGAGAGGGTGAGTGAGTGAGTGAGAGATAGTAAGTGAGAAAGAGATAGTGAATGATTAGTGTGAGTGAGAGAGAAGACAGACGGTTGACCATGATCTTCATGAAGGCCTAATTTTTTTCATCGGTTTGACACTGTTGACTTAATTTGCATTTTGAAAAACGACCCGAGGGGCTTCTGAAAGACCCTAATTAAAAACCTCCTGCATCCTGCAGAAGGCCATCCGATCCGACTGTCGAACCATTGGTCTGTCTGTCTGTCTGTCTGTCCGTCTATACATCCATCCGTTTGTCTGTCTGTCCGTGTGTCGCCTTCACCTTTGCTTATCTCGAGTGACCGAAGGGAATAATTTATGATCACATGAAACGAACCATTGGCAAAACGGACAAATGAGATGGATGGAATGAAGGACAGACAAAGGAATGGACAGACAGACGAACGAATGGACAGACAGACGAACGAATGGACAGACAGACAAAGTAATGGACAGACAGAGGGACGAATGGACGGAGGAGCAAAAAGAATGATCCACCTACTGTCGAAGCGTCCAACCGAGAGATCGCTTATCATTGCGGTTCTTATCTAAACACATGCATCGAAATTATTACGGACACGTCCTGCTGCGATCCACCGACCGATGGTTCGATCGATGGTTGTCGTTTCCCTTCGGGTCTGGTCTGATCGTTTCCCTTCGGGTTCGCCATGTGCATCGTTTCAGTTTGGTGAGTTTTGTCTTCCTGGAGCGTTTCCCTTTTAGGGGGAATCCTCCTAAATAACTGTAATTAAGAAGGCCAGAAGACAGAAGACTTCCTTCCAAGGAAGTCGGCGTCATCGGCGTCGTCGCATACCTTATTCAATTAGGAACACAAAAGGCATCTGTTCCTAATTTTTTTTGTATGGTTTTTTTTTGTATTCTCCTTCAATTCTTTTTCTTCCTCCTTCAATTCTTTTTCTTTCTCCTACCCTTACTTTTTCTCCGCCTACCCTTAATTTTATTACTCCTACCATTCCGTTTGTTCTTCAGTTTAGTCTTCAGTTCATATTTTTTCTTTAGTTTAGTCCTGAGTTCATATTTTTTCTTTAGTTTAGTCCTGAGTTTATATTTTTTCTTTAATTAAGTCTTGAGTTGATTTTTTTTCTTTATTTTATTCTTAAGTTATTGTATTTTTCCTGAGGTTAGTCTTGTGTTGATTTTTTCTTTCGACTTAAGTTCATTTTTTAACTGAAGTCTTAATTTGTTTTTTTTCGCTTCTCACTTTGTTTTTCAGTTCATTTTTTTGTTCTTCTGTTTATTTTTTTGTTCTTCTGTTTATTTTTTTTTTTTGGTTTTTCTTTTTTTTTTGGTTTTTCTTTTTTTTTTGTTCTTTTGTTCATTTGTTGTTCTTCCTGTCATATCCTTTGTCCTTCTTATCATGCCGTTTATCTCTCCCTCTCATTTGCGGTCTCTCAGCAGGCGGTGGCGCATGCCAAACGCAGGTTCCTCCATCTGTCCGATTGTTTATCTGTCTGTCTTTATGTCTGTCTGTCGCTCGGTCCACTCATCCATCTGTTCTCGATCCCTCTGTGTGATTATCCTGCCGATCTGTCTACCTTCCCTTCCTCTCTCTCTTTCATTCTCCCTTCGGCACTACCTTCTCTCTCTCTTTCTTTCTCCCGTCGGCCTCTTTGTTGTCCTGTCGATTCGTTAATTTGTCTCTCCTCCTTTTCTTTCATTTAAATGTTCTTATGATCATTCAGATCAGGAAGGACATGTGTTTCTGGTAAACGCCTTCGCTTCTTCGGGATTCTTTTCATGTCCTTTATAATTTATTATTTTCATCAGTGGTTTTATTATTCATTAACTTTATTCTTCATTAGTTTTATTCTTCATTAGTTTTATTCTTCATTAGTTTTATTCTTCATTTTTTAATTATTTTTATTTTATATATTTTTATATTATTCTTCATTAGTTTTCATCTTCAACTACTTTGATCTATAATTATTTTCTTCGTCTTATAATTTTATTATCATCGTTCGTTTATATGAAAATTTTATTTATTTTATTTTTGTATTATTTTGAATAGACATTTATTTTTTATAAAAATTATATTTTTTTATTTTTATTTATTTATACGATTTTTTTTTAAATAATGTCATATTTTGTTTATTGTTTTGCAATTTTCTCTTTTATGTCCATATTTTTCGTTTTATTTAAATTTCTCTCCTTATTCAATATTTCTCTCCTTATTCAATATTTCTCTTCTTATTCAATATTTCTCTTCTTATTCAACATTTCTCTCCTTCTCCTCAATATTTCTTTCCCTTATCTGAATTTCTCTCATTTATATGAATTATTCCCTCCCAAAGATTTCTTCTGAATAATTCTCTTAATATTCCGATATCGATCTCACATCGAGCCCACTATCAATTATGTCTATCAGTTGATCTTCGAAAGCGGCTTCTCTTTTTTCCTTCGCTTCATCTATACAATCTTTGGTTTCACTCGTCCTTCCTTTCACTCTTCCTTCCTCTCTCCCTCTCATTATTCCATCCTTCCTTCCTTTCATTCTTCCCTCCTTTCATCCTTCCTTTCTCTCATCCTTCCTTCCATCTTTCTCTCCTCCACCTGACAGCTGTCCTCCACCTTCCAGAGGTTCCTTGAAATAATCTTCCAAAAGCCGCAAAATTCACCACCGAAAAAATTGAATAAACCAAAATTTAAATGAGCCAGAAAAAATGTGATGTGAGAAAGAGAAAGAGAGGGAGGAAGGAAGCAGGAGAGAGAGGAAGGAAGAAGGAGGAGTGAAAGAGAGAGAGAGATGACGACGCACCGCCGGCGTGACACACAAACACAGGCGGCGTGATAAGCAGCTGTGAAGACGAGCGCACCTTCTTCAGATGGCGGCACCGATGGCACCAACAACAAGATCAAAAAAAAAAAAAATACGAGAAGAGAGAGAGGAAGTGGTGTGGAGAACAGAGAAAGGAAGAGAAACAAGCAACAACCACAATCGGGGCAACGAAGTTATAAGAGCAAACAACAACAACAACAATAACAATAAAAGACAACAGCAAACAACAACAACACAAACGCCCCTTCAACACTCACGATCGTCGGTGGCACCTGTTTCTACCGACTGCAAGATAATTGTTATTGTTGTTGTTCCTTTGTTGTTGCTGTTGTTGTCCCTCTGTTATTGTTGTTTCCTTGTTGTTGCTGTCGGCGTCTGTTGTCGACGTCCGCCTGTTTTTTTACCTTCTTTTTTTTTTCTCTCTCTCATTCAATCCACTGTTTACCTTTTCTTATATCACAAACTTCAACCAGAAAGAGGCGAATTTTTACACAAAAAATATTTGTCTTTGATATAAGTTTGAGACGTTGAGAGAATTTAAAAAAATCTTATTTTGGAAATAAGGAATCAGAAAGAACTAAAAATCTAAAATTAAATAATATTGATATGAAAAAATGTGTTTAAATAATAATAAAAGTCTTTTTTAACAATAACTTTAAAAGAAATAAAAAGTTGTATTCAAGAATAAAAAATGAAAATATAAAAAAAAAATGTTAAATTAAAATTAAAAAAATTTTAAATTAAAATTAAAAAAATATTTAGTAAAAATTAAAATTGAATTGAAATTGAACCATAATTTAATATGAAAAACATTTGATGAAACAATAAGAAATTACTTAAAATAATAGTAGGAGTTTTTTGTATGAGAAAATATAAAAGTACAAACATTTGAGAAATGGAAATCCAAGTTTAATCCACATAATTCAGCGCATAGAAAAACTTTACGAGACGACGCGTCATCAACACTGCAATTATATATTTTTGTTAAATTTTTAATATTTTATTATTTATTTTTTAATTTATTTATATGGATTACATTTTTTACTATTTAGTTATTTGAGAAAATCGATAAATTTTGCTCCTATTTAAATATTTTAATTTATTATTGCATTTAATTTATTCGTAATTTTTTGTTCATTATAATTTTATATAAATTATTTTTAAATCATTGAAATTGGTAATTTATTCTTTAGTGTCATTAAAAGTATTTTTAGTTAATTAATTCTCATTTTTTTAATAAAACTGTGTAAAATTTTGTTGAATATAATTTTTTTTTAACATTTCATTCTATATGTATTTTAAACGATTTCTTTTTTGTTTACGGCATTTCAATGGAATGTTATATTGTTTTTATTATTGTTGTTGTTTCTTAATGCTCTTATTGTCATTGTTGTTGTTGTTGTTGTAAGAATTTATTTTCATTATTTTTCTGTTTCAATTTTATTGTTGTTGCTCGCATGGTACTTTTTTTTTGAATGCAATTACTTGTGCTTATGGTCGTTGTTGTTGTAATTTAATTGTTATTATCGCTAATGTTGTTGGTAATTATTGTTTTTGTTGTTGTTGTTGTTGTTGTATTTAACACAATTTTGCTTTTATCGTCTGATAGCTATTACCGCAATTGTTATTGTAATTAGCCTAATGAACTCTTGAAATGTTTTGCGAATTTTCCATTAATTTTTGTTTTTTTTCTTATTATATGTGTGTGTGTGTGAAATGTGTGTGTATGAGTGTGTTAATTATTTCGACGCCACTGTGAAGAATCTGTTGCCGTTAAAGGCGTGGTCCATGGAACGGATTCTGACCCATTTGAGGTGGCGAAAGGAGGAATTTTTTTCAATTTTTAACAATTATTTTCTATAGGATTTTATTGAGTCTAAAAAATATAGAAAAGTGTTTTTTAATGTATTTTTATATTATATTTACTATTTTTTTTATGTCTATTTTTGTAAAAAAAAAAAATTAAAATTAGCAGACAAATTCGATGAAAAACCATCAAATTGAATTTTTTCCACGCTCAGACATCAAAAAAAAAAAGAAACGTATTCCACAAAAAGCTTATTCCAAAAACAAACAAGCAAATAAAAATTAACAAACAAAAAAAAAAAAGAGAAACAGAAGAGAAGAAATAGAAGAAAAGAAGAAATATGTGGAAGAGATAAAGGGGAAAGCCTAAAAATTGAAGGAAGCTGAGACAGACAGAGACGAAATCTCAAGTTGAACGAATGAATTTCATGCAAATTTCGACAATAAATTTATGCTAATTTTTGATTTCTCATTGTTGGGGGTAGATTTGTTGTTGTTGATGTATTTGTTGTTGTTGTTGTTGTAGGGGTTTTTTTTCGCAGAACTCGTTCTACAACAATAACTTAATATCAGGCAATGAAACACGAGCAGAAATCATTTCATTCAAAGCTTCGAATTTGCATTTGAAACAAAGTAGCGGCGATCGTAATTGGCCCAAAGTTTATGAAAATAGTTTTCGATTCGATTAAATTCAAATTCAATTCAAATTAAATGCTATCATTTGCTAATCACACGAATTTCGGGACATTTTTCATGCGCTGTCGTTTAAATAACGAGATTAAGATGAAAATGATGACAACGAGAGAATTCGAAATTTATTTCTGTGTTTGGGAATAATTTTGAATATGAAATTCATATTTTAAACTGAAAATTCATATTCCAAAAATTTGAAAATTAAAATTCTTATTCAAAAATTTTAAAATTAAATTAAATTTAAATTTAAAATTCATATTTCAAAAATTTTAAAATTTTTATATTTTATATTTTATTTATTTAATTATTTTATAATAATTAATTATAATTATATTTTATTTTCAATGCCATAAATAAAATTATATTTTTTTAATATTTGAGATTATTTTCACAATCAAATTTTAGAGATTAACATTCATGACTTTTCATTGCATAAATTATTTTTCTGTAATTTCTCTAATCTGAATTATCTACTTGAAAAGTCAATAAAATTTGGATTTTTTATTTATTTCGATGTTTTTCAATGATTTTATTTTATGAGAAACTTTTAATTTATGTTTTTGTGTCAGACAAATATTCACCGAAAAATTCCCCGCCTCACCGTTTCTGGTGTGTGTTCGTGTGAGTGTGGATGGAAATGTTTCACTGTCGCAGTTGGTTGTAAATTAATTAGCGCATAAATTATGACGCACGCTCCCTCATCTGAAGCTCCCCCCAAGCTCCACCGCACGACCACCTTGGCAACAGATATTTTCCCTCTCCCTCTCTCTTTCATCCTCTCTCCGTCACCCTTCTCCATCCCTCTTCACACCCTTCTCTTCACACCCTTCTCTTTCTCTCCTTCTCACCCTCTCTATCTGTCCTTTTCACCTCTTCTCGCTGCCGGCACACGAAGCGACGCCAAAATTCTTCGATAAAATTTTGTGCAAATAAAAGCAATAAAAAAAAATAATAATAAAAGAATGAATAGAGAAAACAGAAATAAAAGAAAGAGAAAGAAAAAAAAATAAAATAAAATAGCAGAAAATGTACATAAATCGCAAATGTTTGGCACATTTTCGACCGAAATAATAATTATGGCGAGAGGAACAGAATCAAAAGAAATACAAACAACAACAAGAAGAATATTTCTTGCAACAACAAAAATAGAGAAAACAACAAAAATAGAGAAAACAACAACAACAAAAAAGTAGCAAGAAAAACAACAAAAAAATAGCAAGAATAACAACAAGTGAAAGAACAACAACAAATAGTTTGACTGCAATGAATGTGAATGTTTTTCTTCTCGATGCACAAAATTTATGAAGGGAGAAGCGAAAGAAGAGAAACAAGTGAAAATGATGGAGGTTTGTGAGGTAGAGGAAGAAGGAGGGGAGGAAGAGGAAGAAGGGGAGGAAGGAGGGCAGAAAAAGGGGATGGGCACAGGGGGGGGGGGGGTTGATGTCGTGAGGGAGGAAGGCGTTGCCATAAATTCACGGCAATAAAAAGTCATTTCGCATTTAGCGCATTCGTAAATCAACGCAATCGAAATAAAAACAACAAAAAAATAAAATAAAATAACAACCCAAAAAATTAAATAGAGAATAAATTAAAAAAATAATAAAAATAATTGGAAAAGACTTCAAAGTGTGAGTGTATAAAACAAAATAAATGAGGTAAACACATAAAAACTGGTATTAAAAACTATGAAATATAAAAGAAAATCCATTAAAAATTTTAAAAAAAATCCAAAGTGATAAAAATAATTTTAAAATCCTGAGAAAAATCCAATGAATATTGTGATATATTTTTTAAATCTGAATTTTTACAATTTTCATTTAAAAAAGTGAAAAACTTGAAAAAAATCAAAAAAAAAAAATGTCAATGTCGAAAATGGGGCAAAACTTTGTAGAACGCCGACAGGGCGATAAATTATTATCCAAAAACAACAACAACTACATCATGAAGTTCACAGCAGAAATATAGTTTCACAATATGTCTTGTTTTTGCAATAATCGATCGATTTTATTACTTATGGAAAATTTTTAAGAGCGACGATTTTTTTCATAATTTATTGTATTAAATTAGGTTTCATTGTTTTGATATTTAGTTATTTTTATTTTTATTTTTATTTATATTTATTTGTTTTTATTCATATTAATTTATATTTATGAATATTTATTTATATTTTTATTTAATTATATTTATTTTCAATTACTTATATTTATTTGTATTACATATTTATTTATTATATTCATTATTTTTATCTTTCAATATCGGAATATCTCTTCAACTTCTGATTGATTGTAAAATACAAATTCCTGGAAATAGTTATTGCGAAATTCTTGATCCATCAGAGAGCGATTCTCGGAAAGAAATCCCATCATCCTCGACTAATGAAAAAAACTTTTCACACAAACAACTTTTTCACATTTGCATTTTAAGACATAATAATTATATCGACTTTAATTTATTTTAATACTAATTAGTGAAACGCAGTAATTAATAAATGTGGTAAGAGTTTTTATTAGAATGTGGATTTTCTAGAATTATGAAGAATTTGCTTTATTCGCCATATAACAATATATTACCTAATCGATATTTTACTATAAAAATACTATAAATGATATAAGAATTTGTATTTTCTATTTTTTATTGCAAAATGCAAATTTAGACTTTGCGGTGTGCAAGATTTAATTTTTTCTCGATTTGTTTTTATTCTCTATTTGATTGTTAACTTTCTTCTTATTTTTTCGATTTATTTTGTATTTATTTATATTGTTCTCTATTCTATTTATATCACTCATTTTATATGATGAGCAGAGATTTTATTGTTATTGTTGGATTTTGTATTCTTTTTTGTTGCTCTCAGTTTATTTTTTTTTTTTGTACTCTTTGCAAATATTTGCCTGGAATTTCATGGATTTCCACAACACCAAAGCTTCTTTCTCTCCCTTTCGCTCTCTTCTTCTCCATTCTTTTGGTATAGAATAAATCAAATTAAGCTGTCATTCATCATCGACACCACAAGCAGATTCTTCTTCTTCTTCCGCTGCTGCTGCTGCTGTTGTTGTTGCTAGTGCTGCCAGTGTTGCCGCCGACGGCTTCACCTTGACGTCAGCGACAACACCGACGGCTGACCGAAGGCGCTTCGGTGGCAGCCAAATGACTTCATTAACAACGAGTTCCGATGATTGATCGATCGATCTGTTGATTTGACAGTTAGAAGAGCAGCAGCAACAACAACAACAACAAAAAGAACAACAACAATAAGAACATCGTTTATTGATACGAAAATGTATCCCATGGATGCAGTAGCTTCAGATACAACGCAATATTGACTGGTTATAAATATTGAATGCTTCATTGTGGGAGCAAATATTGATTCGGAGCGATATAAATATTGATCGGAGTGATATAAATATTGCTTTGGAGCGATATAAATATTGATTCGGAGTGATATAAATATTGCTTTGGACCGAAACAAATTTGTCTTTTTGTATCTAAGGCCTGTGTATGTGGCAAACGACCATGTATCGAGATACAAAAAATATATTTATATATTTTGATACATTTGTCGGATGAGAAGATGCAACAAATGTGTTTGGAAACATCTGGAATGAGTAGCGAACTGACCTACAACGTTGAAGATGAAATACAAATAATTTTTTTTTTGAGATACAAACATCATATGTTCAGATACAATCCTCAAGACCGCAGTTAACAGATAAAAATATATTTCAGTTCAGAAATTCTCAACTTCTAGCCACAAATAGGGAAGAGATAATAATTATCAATCTCATAGATATATTGTATTTACAATACAGGTTATCAATGTCGTAGATACATTGTATATACAATGCGTATTCATAAGATACAATATGATTTTGCATTTCACAACTGCACCGAGAGATACAATAAATGTATCTTGTACTGATGCAATTAAGACAAATCGATCTGTAATTATTTCCTCAATGAAGTACATTCCACAGATGTAATTATCAGAGGGTGGGGGGGGAGAGGGAGGGTACGATCGAGAGAGATGCAATTATCGAGTGACAAACGAAAGAAAACGAATCTAAATATTTCTTATTTCTTCTAAAATTATTTGTGAAAGAATTATTATTATTATTATTTGTGAAAGAATTATTATTATTATTTGTGAAAGAATAATTATTATTTATCAAAGAATTATTATTATTTGTGAAATAATTATTATTATTTGTGAAAGAATTATTATTATTTGTGAAATAATTTCTATTATTTTAGATATAATTATTATAAAAGAGATTTAAGAATTACTATTTGAGATACGAATATTCTTGTTTGATATAAAAAATATTAATGTTTCGATTTCGAGATAAAATTATAGTTATTTTGCAATAAAATTTTTATTATTAGAGATGGAAATCTTGATTCTCAAGACACAATATCATCATAATAAAAATTGTATATTTCCAGGTTTCCAATTGAAGTCCTCATAGATATAGATCTGTATCTATAACTGTCAGTATCTAGTAGATTGTTATGTTCATTGTCATTGTTATTGTTGTTCTGTTGGTTGTTGTTATCTCTATCTCTGTATGAGTGTATGAATGTATCTATGTGCGTGCGTCTCTAACTGTATCCATCGGATCTTTGTGCGTATCCAAAGGATGTTGAGAATAAATCGAAAGGATGTTTGTGTGCTCATTGTCGGATGCGGTCGATCGTTAATGAATGGGAGAAACAACAAAAACGATAACAGGAGGAAAAACAACAACAACAACAACGACAACAGCAGCCGCAAACAAATCAATTATCATGCGTTTTATGCTCTTCTCCTCCTCCTTCATCCCTCCCTCTCTTTCCCTCAAGCTCCTTTTCTTCTCCACCATCCTTTTCTTCTCCTCCATCATTTTCTTCCCTTGGGTTTTATAACGTGTGACCTTTTGTCGAAGTTGGTGTCGATGTTGTTCTTGTCATAGTTGTTATTGTTGTTGTTCTTGTCATAGTTGTTATTGTTGTTGTTGTTGTTCCTATTGTGGCTTCATTGGCACTCTGACACAGCAGAAAACCCATCGGAAGCCCCGTCGACCACGTGCTACAAATAAATCAACAGCTCGTCGTCACTCGAAGGAAGCGAAGGCGGGGCGAAGCGAAATGAAACGAAACAAAGCGAAGAAAGGAAGGAAGGAAGGAAGGAAGAAAAGAAGGAAAGAAATCGAAAGAAAGTTGAAATTTTCAAAGGTTTCTCCTGTTGTTGTTGTTGCTTTTGTGGACGTAGGATTTTCCATTCAAAGTCCTACCTCAGGCGATGATCAAGGGAATGAATATTTGGTTTCAGAAAAAAATCATTTATTTTCAAAATTGAATGGGAATCATTTGAAAATCGTATTAAAATCATTTAAAAATCATATGAAAAATCATTTAAAACTCGTATGAAAATCATTTAAAACTCGTATTAAAACCATTTAAAAATCGTATGAAAAATCAAATAAAAAACCGTTGAAAATTTGTATTAAAATCATTTAAAAATCATCAAAAAATAATTTTAAAAAATATATAAATTAATTAAATTTTTTTTAAATTGTTTTACATCAAATTCGAGAGTAGCCAAAGTAGTTTTTGTTTTTGGTTGTGATCGCTTTTGGGGTTTCTTTTTTCGTAACCAGTTGTTGAGGCTGACGAAAAGTTTGGATTTCATTGCATGAAATGAAATTTCATTTAGCAAGCGACGGCTTTTGCGTCACCAAAACCAACAACAACAACAACAATAACAAAAATAATAACAACAATAAAAACTAATAGCAAAAGCAACAACAAAAATAACAACAACAACTATAGGCTCTCAAAAAGCCAACGAAATAAAGAAACAAAATGGAAGAGAAAAAAAAACTTAGTTAATTAAATCAAAATTTATGCAAATTAATTCGAGACATGTGCAATAAAATATTTCGTCAACAGCTTTTTCTATTTTTGATAGTTAAAGTTTTTTGCCATAATTTTTTTAATTGGTTTTAGTTTTTATACTCTATATTATATTTATTTTTTATTATTTATTTATTTATTTAATATATTCAATTTTATTTGTTTAATTTTATTTGGATTTTTTTTTATTTTGTTTGATTTTCTTATTTTATTTTACTCCGATTTTTTTTATTTTTATTAAAAATTTTTATTTCGATTTTTAATAGATTTTTTATTTCTCTATTCTTTATTTATTTTTTGTTGTTTATGAATTGGAAATTCACACACACACATCTATCATGTATGTTTTTGTTGTTGTTTTCACGGTTTTTTTTTTCAAAACAATTTCGTGGCGTCAAATTTTTCGTTTCGCAAAATTCATTTCGTTTCGGCGACAAATTTTTCAGTGATTTTTTTTTGTTGTTGTTATTGTTTTGATTGTTGTGGTTACTGTTGTTGTTGTTGTTTTGATTGTTATTGCTGTTGCCGTCGTCAGCCAGACAAATGAATGAAATATTCATAGATTTATTGCGACATCGCAAAATATTCATGTATATATTATTTTTTTCGTAGTTTTTCTTTTTTTGTTGTTTTTATTTTCTTTCCTTTTGTTGTTTTATTTTTTTTTGCATGAAAGTACATGATCTACTATTAGATACAATTCTTTAGATACATATTTGAAGATCGGAAAGAGTTCAAATTATTGAGATTTTTCTAAGATTTTCGATTTTGAGATCTTATTTTTTTGATTTTGAGATAAAAATTTCGATTTTTTGATATATTTTTTGATTTGGTATTTTTCGATTTTGAAATCAAGGGGAGAGAACGAGACAGAGATATAGGGTAGAACCCAATTTCGCCTTTGACTTAGAAGAGAAAGAAATCAAGGGTTAAGAAGAAAAGAGTGAACGAGGGGAGGAAAGTGAAGAAGTCGAGGATGACCTCAGACTCAGAGAGAAGGAGTGCCTGCGTCTGATTGACTAATTATAGAGGATGTGATAATCACACACACAGACGCAGACACACTAACACACACAGACACACGAACACACACAGACACGAACACGACGAGCCCGCTGCATTCGTCATCGAGATCACGATGGAAAATCATGACGAACCCTCCTCGGAGGCAGCGTTTGAATGTTCCTACTCTCTCTCTCGCCCTCCCTTTCCCTCACTCTACCGCTTAAGCAGTGAATTAAATCCATTGTTGATGAATTAAATTAGTTGATGATACATCGAAGGCAAAAATTAAAAATCGACTAATTGATGAATGTTTTCAATATCAAATTAAGATTTAAATTAGGTTGAAAATTAAATTAAAATGAAATAAATTTTATTCGATTAAACTAATAATATTGTATAATTTAGAAATGTTCCAAATAATTTGGAAATAAAAAAAAATATTTAAAAGAACTCAAATAAAATATGAAAATCAAATTTAAACAACATTTAAATTATGAGCAATTAAATAATCCTAAATAATTGAATTAAAAAAAAATCAAATGAATTTAAAATCATTTCGTAAATATTAAAATGAAAATTGTGAAAAATGAAAATTAATTGTATTTCACAAAAAAATAAAAAAATTAAAATATAATTCTTTAAAAATATAAAAAAAAGTTAAATTAATTAAATTAAAAATAATTTAAAAAAATATATATAAATTGAAAAATCTAAAATATCAAGAAAAATATCCAAAACAAAGGCAAACAAAAAAAGAAAGAATCATCAAGAACAACAATAAAAGATTTGGAGGAACAAGATTGAGAAAATCCAATTAACGAAGACTTAGCGAGAGCTTAGAAGGTGATTTAGGCGAATCAGTGGAATCAGAGATTGAGAGAGAGGGAGAGAGAGAAAGAGAGAGAGAGAGGGAGAAAAGAAGGGGGGTTGGAAGAGAAAAAAGGACGGGAAGAATGAGTTAGAGTGAGAACGAGGGAGAGAGAGAGAGAGCTAGACCAGTGAATAAAAAAAATGAGGACGACTTAAGGACAAAAGCGAAAAAACAAAAACAAGAGAAATCCTGAAAATTCACCATGAATCATTCAAAATCTCCTTAAGAGCAACAAAAAAAACTATAAGAAAATAACAACAACGATAACAATAATAACAACAACAACAACGTTGTCATCTCTTTCTTTTTCACTCTCTCCCTCTCTCTCTCTCTCTTGATTTGAATCGTTTTCCCTCGGTTACGTTTGCAGGACATGAAATTACGTTGTTCACAAAATCGCCAAAAACAACAACAACAACAACAAGAAAAACAACAACAAACATGAGCACCACAAAATATCCTTGAATTGTGAAAAGCACGAGCCACGAGGAACAACAACAGCAACACAGCGTTGCCACTTTATTTAAATTCGAGGCAAATGTGTGAAAGCGAAAAATAAATTCCAGAAGGACGAGAAGTGAATGAGAATGACAACAACAACAATATCAACAACAATAAAAAATAACAACAACAATGACGTTGACAAGGACAATAGTAAGAACAACAACAACAATAAGAAGAAGAACAGCAACAACAACATTAATAAGGACAAAAACGACGACAAATGCAAAAGGAATCAAAAAACAAAACAAGGACAATCGTTGATGAGGAGAGATGAGAAAGAGGGATGGAAAGGAGAGAGATAGAGAGAATGAAGTGAGATGGTGAGAGATGAAGGAGAGGAAGAGAGGAGAAATGCACAAGGAAATGAGAGGGGGATGAAACCATAGTTTGAGATTTAATAGAGAGAGAAAGAAAAGGGCTTAAGGACAACGTAAGAATGGCGAGAGAAGGATGGATGATGATAGTGAGAGAGAGAGAGAGAGAGAGTGAGAGGGGGGATGAGATGAGAGAGTGAGATAGGATGAAGCGATGAGAGAGACGTTGAGGCAGGAAGTATGAGAGAAATAAAATCGAGAAGGACCGTGAGCCGTGAGCAACAGGAAGCGAGAGAGAGAGATCGAAATTGAACGGAAGAAACGAAATAAAAAGTGATGAGGGAAGGAGAGGAGATTGAGAAGAGATGAGAATATAGAGAGAAGGAGATCGTGAGGACAAGAGAGAGAGTGTGAGAGAGAGGGAAAGAGAGAGAGAGATTGAGTGCCGGGGAAGAGAGAAAGAGAGAGAGAGAGAGAGCCGGAGGCGCCGGTGGCCCGTTTCCTGATGAAGCAATAAGAAAATCGCAATAAGCAGGCCCTTGAGGTAGCTACAACAACAATAATAACAACAACAATACCAACAACAACCACAACTACAATAACCACGACAACTACAACAACCACTACAACAAGAACAACAACCACAGAGGACCAATAACAACCACCACTAAAACAAGACGAAATAAGATGAGGAAGAAGAAAACACACACACACACACATACAAAAAAAAATATCCACTCAACAACAACAAACAACAATAAGTAAAACAACAACAACAACAACCACTACTTGACAACAACAACCACTACTTGACAACAACAACAACAACAAAATTTGTAATGATGAAAACGCAGGCTGTTGCTCGATGCGTTTTCGGCTGTTGTTGTTGTTGTTGTTGATCCTCGTGTTGTAGTTCCTTTTCTTGTGGTTTTTGTGTTATCCTCGAGGACCCTCAATGACGACGACGACGACGATGATGATGATGTGGTTGCTCTTGTTGTTGTTATTGTTATTGTTGTTCTTATGACGATCAACTCTAAACGAACACCCGGCGCAGCTGGAAAATAAAATCAAGCAATCGTTGCTTGTGCGTGAGTACAGGAGCTGAAGTAAACAAGAACAACAACAACAACAAGAGTGGCATGTGAATAATCACAATAACAACAACAACAACAACAACAACAATGGCTTGTGACAACAACAACAAGATGATGATAACAATAGAAAGAAGAAGCCGACGACGACGACTAAGATGATGAGGAAGAAGAAGAAGTCTTGCATGCTGTTGCCAATAAGATGCTAAAGGATGAAGGACGAAGAAGGAGAAGAAGACGAAGACCAAGAAGAAGAACGAGACGAAGACCAAGAAGGAGAACGAGACGAAGACCAAGAAGGAGAACGAGACGAATGAATGAAAGGAGACGATGAAGTATATGATGATCGAAGAGATGATGATTATGATGATGATGATGATGAAGAAAAGGAGGAAACGGCTTAAGAATTTATTGCGACGTTGATGTTTTTATTGTTGTTTTGGTTCTGGTCCTGCTGCTGGCAAATGGTGAATGGGAGATGGTGGAGACAACAACAACAACAACAAAAAATAACAAAAACAACAAGGTAAAAACAACAAGAACAAACAACAACACCGAATGACATTTGAAAATCCAAATTAATCGAAGCGAAAAAATAATCACAAGATGAGGACGAAAAAAACGAAATCCATCCAAAGATGAAAGAAAAGCAAAGGATTTTCACGATTTGAGTCAAGGTGAACGAAAGGGGGAGAAATTGCGAGAAAGAGAGGGGGGTGAGAAACTGCGAGAAAGTGAATTAATTTAGGAATCGCTGTCAGTCAGCTGGCAAGAAAATAAACAAGCCATGATGAATCAAGATGAATCAACATGCTGAAACTTGTTGAACGATTGCAAATAATTTCTCGCAAGATCAAAGATACTTTTCACCATCTACAGATACTTCACACTAATCGCAGATACACTTCACTCAATTCCAGATACACTAAATATTCTTCAGATACTCTTCACACAATTCCCAGATACACTTCACACAATTCCCAGTTACTTGTCAGAATTTATCGATACTCTACACAATTTATCGATAATACTCAAAAATTTATCGATACTTCGAAAACAACTAAAGATTTCAATTTTCGTGAATTTTCACAATATCCATCGTGATCGATTGAGTGGAAAAAATTAATTTCTAGTCAAAAGGAAATACTCGAGATACTTGGCCATATAACTCACAGATACTTTTTACATTGATTTTGAATTTTTTGATTTTAAAATTTTTTCGATTTTGTTTTTTTATTTATTTTTTTGTTGTTGTTCCTTGTGAAAAAAAGATTTTTCTCTTCACAACTAATTGCTTATCCATCAGCAATCGCATAACAACAATAATAATTTTGAAGTTTTGTTATTTTAGAAGTAAATTTTTTGTTTTTTTTGTATTTTTTTTTTTCAACACACTCACAGATACTTGGCAAAGTATCTGGCAGATAGATTGATGGAGGTTTTCGCATCTGACGCACAATTAACGCGAAAATTCAAAAAGAAAACTTTTCAAATAAATAAATACGATTCACTCGAAGGGCAAGCGAGAGAGAGGAGAGAGAGAGAGAGTGAAAAAGAGATGTGAATGAGGCGCGATACATCAAACGTTGAGATACTTTCGCGCGCGCTGCATCCGACGGATTCGCAGCGTAGATACACAACAAAAATAAACAACAAAACGCAAATATTTATGGGATTCTTTTATACGCCTCTATTTCTTTATCTTTGCCTTCTATTCTATTGCTTTTATTTATTTTCCAATCGTACTTTTATTTATTCGAATTCATCTTCTATTTGCACGATTTCATTGTGAAATGTTTGTTTAACAATTTTATTTTAAGTTTTATTTATTTATTTATTTTCTGCTAAAATATTTCTTTGTCTGCATTCAATTCTAGTTCATCTCTCCTTCTCGCTCTCGTAGATATTTATTTATTTTTCAATTTTTATTTATGTTTTTTGTTTTTTTTATATTTTCTAATTTTATGTATTTTATGTGCATATTGTTTATTTTTTGTGTGCTTATTTTTGTTCATAAGTTTTATATTTTTGGTTCTAATTTTTTGTATTCTTATTTTTTATAATTCTTAGTGTTTTTTTCTAAAACATTTTATTCCTCCTTTACCTTTATTTATTCAATTTTTATTTTTGGTTGCTGATTTTTCTCATTATGCTTCACTTATTTTACGAAATAATTTATTATTGATATTTCCTGATTTGACTTATTTCTTATATTTCTGATTTATTATTTATTATTTTTTCTTTAATTTAGATTTTCTTTTTATTATTCTTATATTATTTTGAATTTTATTCCTTTTCTTTTTATTTATTTAATTATTCCAAGATTTTCTTTCATTTCCTTGGATTTTTCTACATTTCATTTGATTTTATCTGTTGTTTTTTTATTTTGTTTTCTTTCTTTTGATTTCTTTCTTTTGATTTTTTCTTTTAATATTTTCTCTTTTTCTTTTCTTTTTTCTTCCACTTTTTATTTTCTTTTTATTTTCCTTTTCTTCTACACTTTCGCAAATATTTTTCTCACTTCATTTGGCGCATTTAGCTTTTCTAGCTGTTGTTGTGATTTTAGTTGGTGATATTATTGTTGTTGTACACGATGTTGTTGTTGTTGTTTTAACGATGCTGTTGTTGCTTCTCTACACGATGTTGTTGCTTTTCTACACGATGTTGTTGCTTTTCTACACGTTTTTGTTGTTGTCAATGAAACAATTTCTGTTTTGTTTTTATTTTCTTTCTTTCGTTTTTTTTGTATGGCGACAGTTGAAAATCCACCAAATGACAACAAAAACAATTACAACAAGAATCGCGTCGTCGTCGTCGCTGTTGCCGTTGCCGTCCCAGCCGAGTGGGTTCCGAGCGGGAACCGAACGAGAGGCGTCGGTGGGTCGTATCGTGTCGGGGGGCCGAAGTCGTCGAAGCCGATGCCGACGATGCCGAGTTCGTGGCGTGGCGAGGGGGACGAAATAAAAATGCGAAAAAACGCGCACTGAATAAAATCGCACACGTTCGTAACACGAAAGCGTTCGTCGCCAGGGGGCGGGGGGCGTTGGGCGGAAGGCGACAACGAAGAGTGTGTGAACGAGAGAGAGGGAGAGAGCGCGAACGAGAGGCGAATGAAATTCTCGTCCCCGTGCGGCGGTCGGCTGTTGGCGGTCGGTCGGTCGTTCGGTCGAATTCGTTCCGTCCGATCGCTTCGTTGCGATGCGATGCGTCGAGCGTTTTCCCCCCCCTAAAAACAACAACAACTAAAGCAACAACAACAACAATTGACACGACGATGGCGACAAAAATCGCAATAACAAAAAAAAAACAAACAAACCTTTGTAACAAAAACTTCTCGGAGGGAAAACAAAATCGAACCAAAAAAAAAACAAAAACAAACGACGACGGAAGGAAAATCACGAAAATTGTTGCGCGAAAATCGTATGGAATCGAAAACGAGAAACGAAAAAATTATAACTCAGAGACGCATTCGCGAGGAAACAAAAAACACGTTCCAAACGCGTCGACAGGTAGAGCAACACTGACCGAAGCGAATCCGAACGAATCGCGCCGAACCGAACCAAACCAAACCGAACTGAGTCGACTGACGAACGCATGGATGGATGGTAGGATGGATGGAAGGAAAGGCGGACGGACGGACGAACGAACGGCGGCGGTAACCGTGAAGATAAACTAGCCACCGAAAGAGAGGCAGAGAGAGAGAGAGAGAGAGAGAGAGAGCGACCTCACAACAACAAGAGAAAACACAACAATCAGAAAAATAACAAAAAAATGTCGACAGTGGTTCCTACAACTGAGGAGCAACAGCTGAGTGAACCGCTTGTGTGTTGTTATTGTTGTTGTTGTTGTGTGCGGTGTGGTCGGGGGGAGGAGAAGAGAAATTCCAAGAGAGCGACACACGCGAGAGAGACCTTCGAGAACCCCCAGACAACGGAGAGACAGACAGAGGGAGAGAGAGACAGAGAGAGAGAGAGAGAGAGGAAGAACGACAGAGTGAAAAATTAGGAATGAAGATTATGTGGAGCCGTCGTTGGGGAAACGACTGGGAGAGAGAAGACTATGAAAGAGTGTGTACGAGGGGAGAGAGAACTTGGGGTCGACGAGAGAAGAGAAAAGTCTTCGAGAGACTGCGGGGTTGTCGATGAGTGGGCCAAAAAGCGGTCACAATGCCTCTTGGTAGGCTCTACTACTATTTTTCAATACTTTTCATATTTTGTGTTCATTTTATATGACAGAAATAAGTTCATTGAATTTATATTTTTTTCTAATTTTTTTTTTATTTTATGAATAGTTTTTTTTTGATATTATGAATAATTTTTATTTTTTTTTTATTTTATAAATATATATTTTTTAATTTTATGAATAATTTTTGTTTTTAATTTTATGAATAATTTTTGTTTTTAAATTTGATGAATAATTTTTGTTTTGTGATTTTATGAATAATTTTCATATTTCAAATGAATACTACCTATTAATATTACATTACTATCATTTTTGGTTTTTAATTTTTTTATTCATTAAAGATTTCTGAAATTATTCTATTATTTTTAAAAACTTCTCATATTTTTAATTCTATTGAGGTGATATAAAATATTTTATAAATTTTTTCTAGAAATATATTTTACATTGACAAAAATTAATACAAATTCCTATTTTTATCAAATTCAAACAGAAATTAACAATTTATGAACGAATGTGCGTTTATGAAAAATTCTTTGATTAGATGAAATAGTCTAGGCGAAATAAATAATTTATACAAATTCCTTGCCACTTATACAAATCTCACTGCCATTCCCTCCCAAATGGCAACCCAGTAAAAACATACACGCGAGAGGGAAAATTCCAATACATGTCTCCCCACAAATCGCTCTCTTTTCCTCCCTGCCGCTCTCTTACATCGTGCTCTTTATGACGACATTCGGCTGTCGACACGATTGCCAACGAGTTGAATGTTCGGCAACGCACGAAAGTCTTCGTTGTGAATACGAGGCGACACGAAGTCGACGAATGAATTTGATTGGCGGACGAAGTGCGGTCGGCTCAACTTCGTGCGACTGAAGGTTGAAAGCCGAAGCGAACGAGAGAGATTGCGAACGAAGAGAGAGTGGGGCCGAGCGATGGGGCCGAGTGGGAGCAACACGAAGTGAGGGAGAGCGATGAAGAGAGAGAGAGAGAATGAGAGAGCGAGTGCGATACAAAGAGAGAGAAACGTTAATGAGAGAAATTGTCGATCGAAGAATCTTTCAAATAAATTGGCGAAATTAGCGAAACGAAAGGCGAGCAAAAAATCACGCAAAATAAATATTTAATCTAAAATTGTACTTGTGCAATTTTTCATTGAAATTCTTTCTTCACTCGGATTTTTTCTCTCTTTTTCGATAACATTAATTTTCGCCCTAAGTTTTTTTTGTTTCTTCACCCAATTTTTATTTCATTTCATCTTAAGATTATTTTTAAATTTCCAATTGATGTGTTTTTCTCTTAATTGTTGTTGCTGTTGTTGTTGCATTAATGATTTATACTTTTTAATCTGTTTGTAATGCACTGCGATTCAAAATCAGTGAAAGAGACAGGAAGCTCGCGAGAGGGAGCGAGAGGAGGAAGCGGTGGAGCGAATTATACATCGTAAATAATTTTTATGACATTTCTTTGAGACGCCGCCGCCGTTGTCGACGTCGAGAAGTCGATAAGATAACGGTTTATTTATGATTCTAACGGTGTACTTGACGTCAAATTTCTGAGCTCAACGATATGAATGAATCGATGTGAAGGTCGAATGCGACATCGAATTCGAACACGAGCGGAGGAAATGCAAAAAATACAACAAAAATAAATGCAAATTACTGCGTTTTAGCATATTAGACACAAATTAATATGAATTGCAACGCTGGTAGTGAAAATCATCCCTGAATTACAGTTCCTAGAGTTGCCAAAGGATAAATATTGAAATATGATGAAAATTCCGTTATTAAATACTCACATAAATATTCACAAAAATTCAAAACAAATCAATGAAAATTTCCATTTTAATAATTAGTTTTAAAAATACCGTTTCAAAAATAATTACATAAATTCGTGATTTTAAATATTAATTAAATCAATTACTATAAATATTCCCAATTTAAAAATTTCTTCAGAAATTTGAGGGAATTTAAGGAAAATAAAAATTTAACCATATTTATATTTAATTAAATAATTCATCAGACATTTTTGAGAAAAAGTATGTGTTTTTTTTTTTTATAAAAGATAATAATTCATTAAAGTATTTTCCAAAAATTCCAATGAAAAACGTTGAAAATAGATCTGAACTCGGCTGAATTAATTGTGAATCCTTTTTTTTTTTTGCACTCGTCCTGAGTCACACTTTATTCAATTTCACCACGGCCTTTTTTTCCTCTCTGTCTCACTCCTTTTTTCTCTTTTCAGCTTCTCTCTCACTTACTCTTTCTTTATCTGTCTCTCTTTCTCCGCTCGTCCTGCCGCAGGACGAACTTCGCCGCCACCGGATATTGAATCATTTATTGATCGGCTCTCGGTGCCATGTGCCAGACACATGTGTAACTTTCTCTCTCTCTCTCTCTCTCTCACACACACACAGGCTCACACACACACAGACTCACACTCTCTCTCGTCTGGCCCATGCAATGACACATCCTGGGAAATTAGTAGAATATCCTTCACGCCCACTTCGGGCCACTCCCCGCCCCCCGAGGCCCGACGACGTGTCGTACGTCACCGAGACCACGTGCTTCGTCAGGCCTTCGTTCGGCATCGCCATCGCCCTCGGCTGGTCGGAATTAATTGCTGGCTGACGAAGATGTTGCCACGTTATGTGTGAGCCGGCGACGATGGTGTTGCCGGATCGATGATGAGACAGAGAGAGAGAGAGTGTGAGTGAGAGAAAGAAAGACAGAGCAAACCAATAGATAAAATTGTGTGAAGGAGAAAAACATTCTAATGAATTTCTAAACGATTGAACGTAGCTTGAATTGAGAATTAGATAAAATATGGATGAATTGCAACAGAATTTGTTACGAAATGAATTCAATGAATTCCAAATTGACTGTGGAAAACGATTCTGGAATTAAGTCCCAGGAGTCAGTTCAGAAGACGATCAGTAAATGGATGAAAAATAGATTAATTTAATAATATAAAATTAAATTTATGTTCAAATCAATTAATGTCTTTTAAATAAATGAAATTTTTAACTCCAAATGAGACAAAAGACGAAAAGAAAATCGATTGAATGTGAAAGTAAATACAAAAGAAAAAAATGTATTATTTTTAATTACTATTAAAAATTAAAAAAAATATAAATAAATAAATTTTACAAGAAATGAAAAAATGATAAAAAAATAAAAAAAATTAATAAAAATTATTTAAACTTTTTTAATACTTAATGTTATATAATATACATACTAAATAATATAAATTTAATAAAACTAAATTAGTAGAAATAAATAATAAATTATTAAATTTAATGAAAATAGAAAAAATGTTCAAATGATACAAATTATACAAATGTGAAAAAAATAGTCTATATTTTTCCCTTATCTCAAAAAATCACAGTCTCCTAAAATCCATTCCCAGTGATGGAAATCAGGATGATTTAAAGAGCATCTTAAAGGAGCATAAATGCAATCGCAGTATGTAGTTGGAAAGAGATGGAAGAAGAAAAAGAAAGAGATGTAGAAAGAGACAGAAAGAGATGTAGAAAGAGACAGAAAGAGATGGAGGAAGAGACAGAAAGAGATGGAGGAAGAGAAAAATAGAGAGAGAGAGACAGAGAGGGGAACAGAGAGCGAAATATCATCAAAGGAAGGAAACGTAAGACATTTGCCAAAATGTCCATTCGAACGGACGACAACGGCGAAAACTTGTCCAACTGCAAACAAGATTCCGACCAACGAGAAGAAGAGGGAGAGAGATGATGAAGGGAGAGGAGGAGAGAGAAAGAGAGGGAAAGGGAGGGATAGAGGGAGAAGGATGGGAGCTTAGAAAAAGAGGTGAAAAGAGAAAGAGAAAAAGCAAGACATGGGAAATGGGAGCATGGAAGAAAATTGTATCAGGGGTCAAAAATCTACGAGCATTTTGTTACCCGGAGACATTTGAAGGCATTTGAAGGAGTGCGAGAGAGAGAGAGAGAGAGGGGAAGGAAGAGTGAGAGAGAAACTGGGCCCAACCAGATGCGAATTTATTTTGTTTTTTTGTTTTTGAGAAAACCGTTACGACGACAACAAAATCGTTGGCGATGGCCGAAGACGACAAAGATTTCAGGAAAATTGTCAAATCTTCAGGAAACTCGACAACATCTTCAACAACAACAACAACAACAGCAAACAACAACAACCAAAATACCATCGTTGGTGGCAAATACGATACCACCGATAACAACAACAATTGCATTAACATCTTCAACAAATCCGATCAGTAAAAACAACAAAAACTGTGGAACTGTGGTCATTATAACAACAACAGTTACAACAACTGCAACAGTCATTATAACAACAACAGTTACAACAACTGCAACAGTCAAAATTATAATAACAACTACTATTAAAGCAACAAACAACTATTATAACAACAACAATTACAGCAATAACAGCAACAACAACAAGATCGATCCAATGTAAAGCAGAGCAAGTGACATATTTTTACCAAGATGTTGGGGCAGCAGATGGCGTAGAAGAAGAAGAAGAAGAAGAAGAAGAAGAAGGGGGAGAGGTTGAGGAGACGAGACGAGACGAGAGAAAGGATCCACGACGAGTCCATCGATGATCAGATCATGGCAAATGGTAGAAGAAACACGGGGAGATGATGGAGAAAGGAGGAACGAAAGAAGGAGAGAAAAGGGGGCGGAGAAAGGAAAGAGAAAGAGAGAAGAGTAGAAAGGTGAAAATATGTCTCAAGAAATGAGTGAGGGAGCCTTGAATGAAGAGAGAGAGACCGCATTGAGACAAGAGAAATGGAAAGAAAGAGAGAAAGAAAGAGAAAAAGAGGGAGAGAGGTGTGGAGAGGGAAAGGCAGAGAAGGGAAGAGAGACAGAGAGAGAGAGAGTGAGAGAGTGAGTGATGCGTGAAAAACCAGTCAAACCTCTGTCGCCGACAAAGGAACGACGACGAAAAACGGAGCACGATCCGATCGCAGACGAAGTCGTACCAAACCGCGATCGCAACTGACCGGGGAAGGAAGATGAAGGAGTTGAGAGGAGGAAGAGGAGTGAGAAGGAAGAAGACTGAGAAGGAAGAGGAGTGAGAAGGAAGAGGAGTGAGAAGGAAGAGAAGTGAGAAGGAAGAGGAGTGAGAAGGAAGAGGAGTGAGAAGGAAGAAGAGTGAGGAGGAAGTAGTGGATGATTGTGGAGAAAGAAAGACGAGACAAAAGAAGGGAAAGGAGAAGTTGGTCAGGTTCGACAGAGAGGCGAAGGAGTTGTTGTTGTTATTGTTGGTGTTGTTGTTATTGTTGTTATTGTTATTTTTGTTATTTTTGTTATTGTTGTTGTTGTTGTTATTGTTGTTGTGGTGAAGAGAGTTTTCGCGGACTTTCTTTTCTCAAGTTGTCTTTTCATTCGGTGTTGTCGATGTTGTTGGTGTTGGTGTTGGTACTGTTGTTATTGTTGTTGTTGTTCCTTTTATTAGCACTGTTGTTATTCATCTTCCTCTCTTTATAATTGGCAATAACAACAACAACAACGGAGAGAGAGAGAAGGAATCACAACTGTAAAACGAATTCCTTCTTTTTGTTGTTGTTTTTGTCAATATTTTTGTTGTTGTTTTTGTCAATATTCTTGTTGTTATTGTTTTTTTTTGGTCAATGTACTTGTTGTTGTTGTTGTTATTGTAATTGTTGTTTCCAAGGGTCCGATTGTGAATTAATTTCATCTCGAAGGATCGATTTTTCGTGCAAAAGAAGACGAAGAAGAAGAAGTAGCAGAAGAAACAGAAGCCGTTAAGAACCTCTTCAGGTGGTTTTCAAAAGTAGGCTAATTATTTTCATGTTCTTTTTTCAGCGATTTCAAATTAGCTGAAATGTTTCTGGACCCTACTGAGGAGTCGTTGTGTGGGGTCTTTTTCAGAGTTTTAGACCATATATTGGGGATCGTTTAGAGGCTTTTGAAGTTCTGTGAAATATTTCTGAGAGATTTTCAGGCTTTATGGAGTCGTGTGGAACCTTTTGAAGGCTTTTGGAATATATTTGAAATCTGGTTTAGGTTTTTTAAATGCTTGTGGAGGCTTTTGCAGTCTTGTGAAACCGTTTTGTAACCTTATGGAGAATTTTGAAGGCTTTTGGAACCTATTTGAAGTCCGGTGCATCATTTTGTAATACTTGTGGAACCTTTTGAAGTCCTGTGGAACCGTTTGCTTACCTTGTGAAGCATTTTAAAAGCTTTTAGAACCTATTTGAACTCTTGTGTAGGCTTTTTAAATACTTGTGGAACCTTTTTGTAACCTTGTGGAAGATTTGTATAACCTTGCGGAACCTTTTAAACTTTTGTAGATCCTTTTCAAGTCTTGTGGAACCATCTACTACTCCTTTGGAACCAACCGAGACTTCTTTGAACCTTCTTTCAAGCCCTATAAACTTCTCACAAGACCTTTTTAAGCTTCTGAATTCCCTAATAAAAACATTTTTACACTCCTTTATAACTATTTAAACTATTGAAAAACCTGAAAGAGGGTTTTCAGAAGCTTACTAAAGGTTTTTGAAACCATACTAAACTTTTGATTTCTTATCTTGGGATTTCTCTAAAACTTAAATGCCTTTTAATCCAGGTTTTGCAAAGCTCCTGAGACATTGAGAACTTCTTGAAGTTTTTCACACAAAATTCCACAGCAAGTGAATTGCACGAAAAAGCCTCCGCTGCAACTTCCTTGGAAGTATGAAGAAAACAAGCAAAAACAAAAAGGAGAGAAGGAAGAAACAAACACAAGGTAAGAAGGAAGAAACAATAATAAGGGGGAGTAGAAAAGTATCAACAAAGTAGTAGAAAATCAACTACAAAAGGAGCAGAAAATCAACTACAAAAGGAGCAGAAAATCAACTACAAAAGGAGCAGAAAATCAACTACAAAAGGAGCAGAAAATCAACTACAAAAGGAGCAGAAAATCAACTACAAAAGGAGCAGAAAATCAACTACAAAAGGAGCAGAAAATCAACTACAAAAGGAGCAGAAAATCAACTACAAAAGGAGTAGAAAATCCACAAAACATAGCAGTAGAAAACTAACCAAAAAGGAGTAGAAAATCCACAAAACATAGTAGTAGAAAACTAAGCAAAAATGAGTAGAAAATCAACTACAAACGCATTAGAAAATTAAGAATAAAAAAATAAAAATAGAGCAACTTTAAAAGGAATAGAAAATGAACAAAAAAGAGTAGCGAATTCACAAGTAAAAGTAGTAGAAAACTAAGCAAAAAGGTGTAGAAAAACAACAGAAAAAGGAGTAGAAAAGCATCAACAAAGTAGTAGAAACAAAATAGTAGTAGTAGAATTGAAAAAAGGAGTAGAAAATCAACAAGACAAAAAGAGTGCCAGAAAACAATCAAAAACATGAGGAAAACAAGTTGTCTTTGCGTGAAGCGCACCAGAGTTTGGATAGAAAGTTGCTGTTAAATTGCAACAACAACAACAATAAAAACTACAATAATAATAATGAAGATAACGACGACAACTACAACAACAATTCATACAACAATAATAATATCGGAAGAAACAACAATCCATCGCCTCTCAGCTGCGAACTTTGAGTCTGAAATTTTCCTGCGGTTTCTCGACCACGTCTCCGCAACAGCCACGCCCCCATTTTCACCGCATCGTTTCGCCGTCTCCCTCTTCTTCTCTCCCTCTTCTTCTTTCCCTCCTTCTCTCACTGCCTATCTCTTCCTCTTTCACACCCTCTTCTTCTTTCATCCTGGTCTGAGTCAAAACTCTTGGCCTTCTTCGGACTCGACTCTCGATTCAGACGTCCCCAGACGCACTCGTCCATGGCGCCACTGGACGAAGAAGGAGGAAACGGAGGGGAAACAACAACAAAATTTACAAAACAACAACAACAATATTGGCAACAACAACAACAACAATAATGTTAACAACAAAACCAATACAACATCTACTACAACATCAACTTCAACATTAGCAAAGTTTGTCACTTCTTCTTCTTCTCGCTTCTTCTCTTGTTTTTGGTTAAAGTTCAGACGAAGTCATGATCGCAAAGGGTGATAACGAGAGAGAGAGAGAGATAGAAATAATAATAGTGAAAGAGATAGAGAAACATACATGTATGGACAACGGATGAGATAGAGAAAGACTTGCGTAAGGAAGAACTTTATACGAACAAGCTGAAGGAAATTAACTCATGAGAACTTTTGTGAAAAAGCGATATTTTTCGAAAATAAAAATGAATATTAAAATTCGAAAAAATATGAAATTATAAAAAATGAAAATTGTGAAAAAATATTAAAATCAATTTATGTATTTTAAATGAGTTAAAATCAATTCAAATATATAAAAAAGAAATATTATTCACAATAAAATAATATAAAATGAAATAAATTAAAAGAAAAAACAAAACATTTTAAATATAAAATAACATAAATTCGAATTAAATAAAATACATTTAAATAAATCAGATTACATAAAATAAAATTCAATAAAAACCCGTAAAAACAATTAAATAAAATTAAACTAACAAAAAAATTATTTATTTTTATTAAGTCAGACAAAATATATAAAAATTTATTTATTATCTGATTTTTTGCAACATAAAAAAATATCAGAAAATACAATTTTAATTGAATTCCGAAAGACTATACGCAAAATATTCCATGAACAATGACAAAACGTCACGAGATGTCAAAAAGTGTTTTAATTTGATTTGTAAACAATTTGAACAAAAAAAAAAGAAACATTAAAAACTGCATATTCATATTAAAAATATTCAGAGTTGCCAGATAGCCGTGAGGAAGAAACCAAAATCCCATATGAAAAGTTAAAAATCAAACAAAAAAATTGCATACAAAAAATATTCAACTCTCGGCAACTGACAGGAGGTGGCAACGCCAAGAGCAAAAACTGCAGAACATTTGCAATGAAATTTGTTGTTATGGTATTTTGTTGTTGTGCTACTTGTTGTTTTTTGTTGTTGTTTTTTGTTGTTGTTGTTGTTGTCAGGTCAAACTTGTCGTCGACTGCCGAAGGACACGAGGATCGAAGAGCAGCAAAAACAACAAAAATAACAACAACAAAAAACAACAGGAAAATCATGTCATCGGTGATAGTTGTCGTCATCATTGTTGTTGTTGTTTTGGTTGTTGATGATTTTTTTTTTGTTGCTGTCATTTTCTGTTGTTTCGTTGTTTTTTTTTTTACTTTTGTTTTTGTGTTTTTTTTTCGTGGTTGTCACAAAAGATTTCACATTTTATAAAAAAACAACTAGAAAACCAGCAACAATGCAAAATAAGCAACAAAAAAAATCAAAAAAAAAGCACAAAAAAATAAGCAACAACAAAAAAATTAACAACAAAAAAATTAACAACAAACAAATAACAGGAATCTCTCCAGAATCAGGAACCACATCAGAGAGGGGAAAATTTTTATTGTGGTTTTTTTTGCACGTTGTTGCAATTTATATGCAGCCAGTGTTGCCACCTACTTTGCAACGCCTCGAGCTCAACCAACACATGGATGCGTGGCAATAAAAGGAAAGAAAAAGAAACAGGATAAATTCCCTTGGGGAAAATTTTTGGAACTGAATAACAAAAAAAAATGTTCCATAAAATAAAAATTATTTATTTTTGAGAATTTATTTCAGAATTTCAATGATTATGAGAAAATTTATATGGAAATTGTATCAAAGATATTTTAATTCATATATTAATAATATCCTTAAATTTCCCTTATGAAAATCCCCAAAAATTCCCAATTTATTTAAAATGGGAAATAGTCTTCTCTTAAATCCCTTAAAAGACTTTCTAAAATCCTTGTCTGAATTTCTCTTCCTCTGGCTTCAAAATTTTGTTTGCATGTTATTTTCCCCGTTATGTCGAGAAAATCCTTATGAAAATCCCTTTAAAAGGAAAATTTCCCCCCCAAAAAATGTCCCAACTCGTGCCAATTAAAGGTAGAAATCGAGGCGAAAGGTCGAAAAATTCTCAGGAAATTCGCTCAATCAGTCGCAGGCAGGCTGCCAGGACACAAAGGACACAATGCGGCAGTTGATGGTTGTTGTCAATTGTTGTTGTTGTCAATTTATGTTGTTGTTGTTGTTGCACTTTACAGTCACTGCAGCAACGCATGGCCCAGAGGGAATTTCCTGCAGACTGACATTAATTAAGCACCGAAAGCTTTTCATACGAACCGAACGAAGTTTTCAGGTCACACAAGGGGGGGGGGGGGGGGGTTGTTCAACCTAAAGGGTGAGGGGGCGGGGGGTTGGATCAACACAAAGGGGTCGAAGGAGATTTTCCAAGAGCACACGCTTCTACCTAATGATAACACTGATCGATGATGGGACATTTGCATCGGAAACTTACCGCAATCTGTTTCAAAATAATTAGAGAAAATTTTCAACATACCTGAAAGAGAAGAAGAAAAATTGGATTATTATTGGTGTTGTTATTTAGAAGGGATTTCTTTTTTTCCATAATTTAGATATATTTTTTTTTATTTTTTCATAGAATTTCTCTGATGGGTAAACTTTGAATAATGGTATATATAGTATTTTATAGAATTTTGCTTTTTAAATTTTTTTTTCCCTTTGCATGAATTTTTGAATTTTTGTGTTATATATTCGGGATGAATTTTAATTTTCCGTTGAAGGTAATAATTGTTTTTTTTTTTAATTAGATTTAATTTAATTATAAATACCATTTTTTCTAAAAAAAACTTATATTTATAATTTTATAATTTTTTTGATCACTTTTTTGAATCACAATCCCTTCAGCGAAATTTTTCCCTTTGCATGAATTTTCGTTTTGCACTGAAGGTAATTAAAAATTAAAATATTTTCTTCCCGCTTAAATGCAGCGGAAATGTCCCTGAGCTGTCTGACGTCCACTGTCTCTTTCTATCTCTTACTCTTACTCACTCTCTCCCTCATCATTCGTCCTCAGGTGGCAACCTTCCGGTGTCGAGATTATTTCGAAATTAAAATGAAACTTCTTAATCGCGCCTGCAGAAACCCCTCTGACGGCGATGACCTCCGGGGGCCACGAGCCACGCCCACTTTCACCAGAGCGAGAGAAGAGCGAGAGAAGGTCAGGAGGAGGTCAGAGGGGGTTGAGGTCGATGGGGGTTGGAGGTCGCTTGCTGTTCGCGTCCCCGAGGCCAATTAATTTATTTATTCGTTTGCGAGTTTTAATTTCAATTTAAACGCCGCATCGCAACCAAGTTTCCTCAGTCGGGGATGAGCGATTGTTGGGGTTGAATGGAGCCAGGGATGAGTGAGGTTGTGGAGGAGTGGAGCCAGGGATGACTTGTGCCAGGGCTGAGCAATGGGCACCAGGGATGTCAGAGTGAGTCGTCATCAAGGTCGTGTGAGGTGAAGGCTTGTTTGAGGCTTGAGAACGAACTGACCCGGGAGCAATCGGTGGCCATCAGCGTGGCTAATGAAATTATTGCCAAGCGCATTCTGCGGTCGGTTGACTTGTGGGAGGAAGAGTGAGAAGGTAAAGGAGAATTTGGAGGAAAAGGTGAAGAAAAAGGTGAAGGGAAGACGATGAAGGAAAGGTGCAGGAGAAGGTGGGGAAGAAAGTGTGGTTGTTACTGTTGTTGAAAGCAAGTGAAAAAAAATGAAAGTGAACAATTTTGATTTTTAAGAAATTAATTTAAAAAAAACA